>CM040243.1:241008269-241608269 GCA_022545495.1 Chrysanthemum lavandulifolium | reverse complement strand
CAAGTGTTTACAAGTCTTAGAAATAATCTAGTTAAAGTTTTGAAATAAAAACCTCAAGATTATTAAGCATACTTTGCTCAAAAATTCATAATCATTGAAGTAAACATTTCATGATTTTTATTACTCTTTCATATTCATCTATATGTTATTTCATCATTTTTGCAAGAAAACATGCAAGTTATATGATTATCTATACCACTTTTGTTGTTTTTATTACTTATTATGAAATATAATTATCTTATAATTAATCCCTTGAAACATATCAATTTTGATGATGTCTAGGAACCCATGACACCCTAAGAAGGTGTATGGTAGGTTTAGAATAGCTTTGGGGTTGATTTGAAGTGATTGAAACAAGTTTTACGCGAGAAAATCATTTTCGACAACTATAAAATAGGTCTGCATTGGTTTTGTGAAATCTGGAAAATCCGACAGTTTGTAAAATATTTTGGGCTAAATATTCAGAAAATACACTTTAAAACGCAGCGTGGCGCTTGAGCGGGTTAAAACGGAGTTATAACGAAGAAGTTATGCTATTTTCAAGTTTGACGACGAAAACTATAAATTCAGAAAATTCAGCATATTATCTCAACTTTTTACGAGTCAAAAATGAATCTTAAGCATTATTAAATGTGTTGACTTATCAAAAATATATTAGTATATGTTAATACGAAACCGCGGATATAAAGAACGTAGAAAACGGACTTAAAACGAAGAAATTGTGGCCAATTAAAGTTTAACGAAACTTATATTTTTTTAACAGCAACTTGTAAAAATATACATGCTGATATGATTTTAAATCGAGGTTTTGACCCCTTTCGAGTCCGAATTGGCTTAAGTGTAAAACACGAAAGTTGTCCGAAATGATGTTTTACTATTAATCGCGAGATTTTTAAGCTTAAAAGTGTAAAATGAGAGATTTAAGCATGGTCAAAGCGGACGATTTTTCCGAAAAGTCAAAGTACCCATTGCTGATGGAAAATAAAATTGGTGTTTTAAGCGTTTCGAGTCCGTTTGAGCTTTGAAAACTTTACCAAATACTATTGTATCACTTATAAATTATTAGGGAACGTTAGAAACCTTATAAAAACGATATTTTATAAGCACAAGGGTTTATTAAAATATAATGAAGTGTTTGGATTGCTTACTTAAATTACTCATTTTAGAGTCCATAAAGGAGCGTTTGGATCGGTGTTGTTTTAGCACACGAGGCTAATCCTATGGATAGCTTGTTGTGGCTTAACGAACCGGATTAATATATTTTGAATGTGCAATTGTAATTGGGATAAATTACGACTATCGTAGGAGGTTGTTTCAACGTATATACTTGTAAAGTATTTTATAATATGACGAGATGTCATAAACATATATTTCGACGATAAATATTATTTTCAAATGTACAAGTGGTATGGATATCATATGAGTTTGCATGCACGACATTGTTTCATGATTTACATTAGAACATATCATTCATAATAGGTCACGATGGAGGTTGCGCCTCATTTGATGTGCCATTATATCATCATTATCATTGCAACAAGTGAGTTCCATAACCCCATTTTCAATTGTTTTATACTACTTTTGGGAGATACATGCTCATCAACTTTTATGACATTCATGTCTATTTGCAAACTATGTGTTTATCTGGCCGAATGTTTAGTCATACGAAGTAACAATATTGCCATACTTAGAATTTCTATATCATAAATCATTGGGCTAATTGACTTGGTATGATCACGGTCTAATGGTCTTGGTATAACATTGAACTAATGGTCTTGGTATAATCATGGAACTAATGGTCTTGGTATAATCATTGAACTAATGGTCTTGGTAGAATCATGAACTAATGGTCTTGGAACGATTTGAAACAACACTCATATGTGTTATATCAAGTAACTATTGATACATTAAGTTATGCACTATTTTATGAATTCATTTGACATCATGTGCTTGAGCAGTTCTCGTCGAATATTGTGCTATATCGTTGACTCTTGATACATTGAGTCATCTGCTATTGATTATGTGCTATGGTTCTACGTCGAGTTATGTACTATATTAGTTGACTACTACTACGTCGAATTAGGTACTATTGTGAACTCATTGGTCGATGTGTGCTTGAACATAAACTATACATTTTGGCGGTGGGTTGTAAACACTTCTTTAGCAAATTGATTCTCACAAAGATTAAAAGTGTTCTTCTCAAAAGATTTCAAATATATGGGCTTACAATGTGTTGATGATTACAAGTATCAAAACCGGCAAGGGGGAAGGAGACACATATCTAAACGCGAGTAAACTTGATGAACTTAATACTTCTAAGTGATTAAAGAAATCACAGGAAGACAAATGTCATTACCGCAGAGAAACTCAAGGTTCGACTCATGGCTTTTAGTGTTCTTATTCCAACTATGTGGGGAAGAGATGGAAGAGTTAGTTTCGGTGATAAAGAGGTACACAAGTGTGTGATGATTTCGATGTTATTGCAATCATCGGGAGAGAGATTGTGTACATTGGGGACGCAATTGTTTCACTGAGAGCTTAATCGATGATTCGGATATATAATCACTTATTCGGAGTTGACATCCGCAGAGATAATCGGTGATTCGACTGCTACTTCAATGTTATCGGTTATTCTCTCTTTGGGCATTCGGTACCGGGTTCTTGAGCTTCATACACTTTCTTGAGGGAGAGAAAAGTATACCTCGGGTTATTCTTTGGATATCGGACTTAATCTGCTACTTGATGTTATAAGGTTCTCTGCTTTGGGTATATGTATATTCGGGTTCTTGAGCTTTATTCCAAGAGACGGCGGCATCAATTCAACTACTTGGTGGAATTTGTCTCTTGACACCTTTTGGTATGGGACGTCAGTAGAAAGGAAATATGAGAAGATTGCTTTATGTGTGGGATGATACGTTGCTGTTCTATTGGATGATATAACCTAGAACGAAGAATCACAAAGATTATTCTTAAAAAGGAGCAGCAAGATCGATGATAGTGGTGTGCTTCTCTGTGCATCTGGCTAAGACAAGCTTGAAAGAAAGCTTTGAATTTGCTCAACAAAAGGATTTTCGGTTTGGGGGGAAGCTACCAAAGTCTCACTTTCAGATGGTTCAATTTCTTTCTTCAATGCAAGAGCCTCGGAAGCTTTGGTGGTGAAATTTTAAGAGATGATGACTTCTATCTTCTGCAACGGGGCTGTTTGATATCCTTATCTCGGTACTCGTATCATCATTCTTCTTAAACTATATCATCTACTCTGTCTTTGTAAATAATTATTAAAAACCAAAATACAAAAATATAAAACCAACTAAAAGAAAATAGAAAAATATAAAACCATATAAAATCCATAAAAATCAAAAAATTTGAAAAATACCAAAAATATGTTTTCTCAAGACATGTCTTCTGGTATCGATAACATCTACGGTCTTAGAAATGTCATTCAATAATGGCACGTGACCATAGATTAAGTTCGAGCAGGAGGTGTAAATACTTATTTTCAAAACATGTCTCTTAATATGGCTTGCAGTTATTTCAGACTGTAACCCGTGCTTAAACCATGGGTTGCTATTATTTCAGATAGCAACCCATTTTTTCAAAAAAAGGAAACTGCTACGCTTAAATGATTTTCACAAAATTCGTGCACTTATCCTAAAATCAAAATGAGGAAAGTATGTCGAAGGACTGCTATTCCTACTCAAATATTTTTCCTTCTAAAATTCTTCAGAAAAATATTTGTTGTATTTCAAAATGGTGGAAAATAAGTTGCTTTAAAATCAATCAGATATGTAAATTTCATAAATTTGCAAAACCCAATCAATGACTTCAGATTGTTTAAAACTTTTTATGAAATGAGTCATTGATTGAGGGGGAGAATGTTTTTCAAATTTACATCATCTAACGGGCTTTCTTAATCATCCTACGTGCTTATCAGAAAAAGATATT
Source organism: Chrysanthemum lavandulifolium (assembly GCA_022545495.1). Classification (NCBI taxonomy): domain Eukaryota; kingdom Viridiplantae; phylum Streptophyta; class Magnoliopsida; order Asterales; family Asteraceae; genus Chrysanthemum; species Chrysanthemum lavandulifolium. Next base: position 241,604,324 of record CM040243.1, on the reverse strand, counting down.
TGCCTATGTTGAAGGACTAGGAATTTAGGATATAATTGTTAGGATTAGATTATTAGAGTTTGATGAACACATAAATCCCATACCTTATATGAACATATTGATATGTTGGATTGACTTTTATTAGTCGATTGCTGTTAGGATTTATAAAATCCGGTAGTTAAAGAGTCGGTCACCTCAAGTATATGTATTCGTTAGAAAGCTCATAGTCGTAGTCATGTAATGTTAGTAAGTAGTTTGTTAAGTAACACCGTGGAGGAAGGACGGGTCTTTACCCACTGTATGCCTGATCCACAACCCGTAGAAGGCGTGTCTTGTAAGAAACTATAAATACCCTCTACCTTCCAAGGTAGAGGGTTGGAGCTTTCAATATCATTTTTCTTTGTCTCACTAAGTTCCCAAAACTCTTCCACTTTCTCTCTCTAGACTCTAAATCATACGCCTACTTTGTATGCTTATCTATGTGTTTATGAAATCCAATATGTTACAAATGGTATCAAGAGCCATGGTTTGATCACTCATCTCTCATGTTCTTGGATTTCTAGTGGTTTTCATAAGGTTTTTGGGTTTGAATGAGTTTAGAGTAGTTTGCATCATTTGGATCATTTCTTGTGTTAAAGTTTGGATTTTGATAGTACTTTTGTGCTTAGAATCATTATAAGTGTTTAGGTTTTGATTTAGAAGGCTGGAATCATAGTGGTTGGGTTGTTTTGGATTGAAAAGTGGTGTTTTAAAAGTTTCTGGATGCGATTTGTCTCACGGATAGCCTTTCTTGGATGCGATTTATCCTATTCTTTATGCGATTTGTGTCTCTTGTGTGATGCTTATTGAGCGATTATTGAAGCGATTTGTCTATTGAGACAAAGCGACAAGAAATGACAAAGTAGTGGAAGTAGTGGGTGTACTTGTGTACTATGCGATTTGTCTGTTTATGCGATTTGAGTATCAGGCGATTTGTTAACTAAGAGATTTGTCTGTTTTGCGTTTTGTCAACTTAAGCGACTTGTCGTTTAAGCGATTTGATAATCAAGGTGCGATTTGTCTGGACTGCGATTTTTCAGGACTGCGATTTGTCAGAACTGCGATTTGTCTTGGGTGCGATTTGCCTAGGGTGTGATTTGTCTAGGATGGGATTTGACTAAAGCGGTTTGACAAAAGTGCGGTTTTACCATTGCATCAGTGCGTTTTGTTGACTTTTCCCGACAAAACTTCAAACGTCCATAACTTTTGAACCGTAACTCCGTTTTCAGCGTTCTACCCATCAAAACGACCGTGAGAATGAGGAGAATGACACGCTGGAAATATTCGAGGCCTAAATCTGCTCGGAACGAGAAGTTATTGAGGTTTTCAAGTTTTAGACGCCACTTGTGAATGGCGCATCGTAATCGCTTTAAACCGCCAAAGCACGAATGCAATGAAGATCCGAGAGAGTATAGTGTTTCCGGTCGTTATGTCCCAAATGAGCTATGCAATGGATTATCAAACGATAGTGATCGAGAGATTTGAACGGAAAAGGAGATTGTGAATTATTATAACTACGTAAAAGCCAACAAATTACAACGGCTTAAATGCAAATTAAAGGAAATTAAAAGATAAAAATATTAAATAAACGCTATCACTATTTTAAAATTGATGAACGTTTAAAACTTAAAACTTTACGTTTAAATAAAAATTACGTAAACGTACAAAATAAAAAGTGAAATCTAAGAAATAAAAGTCCTAAAAATATGAAAATACATTTTACAATCCTAATGATAAAAGAAAATATTTAGAAAAAGAAAATTATTTTTATAACTAATTAATTAATTATTATTAATTAAAAACTATTTTTAACTATTAAATAATTCCCTAAAATACAAGAAATTAGGAAATAAAGCTAGAAAAATAAAATTAAGACTTAGAAAATCTAAAATATCAAAATAGAATTTTCAAAACTATTTTTGTATTTTTCTCGATTATTTTCTATTTTCTAGGAATTTTAAACTATTAAAATCTAATTAAATTATTTAAAATACAAATTTAACTAAGAAAATATGGAAAAATATTTTTTGTCTTTTATATTTATCTTAACTTAAGAAAATGAAAATTTATTTTTTGAAACTTTTCTTAATTTTTTGTATTAAATGCTAATTAAAAATGCTTAAAACTAATTTAAATTAAGAAAAATAGCAAACAAGCTTGGAAAAATCTGAAAATTTCAGGAAAAGTCTAAAATAATATTAGGAATATAGGAAAATGGAAAACAGGTGCTTATGTGTGGAATAATGGAATCGATGTGTAAGTGCTTATTGAAATAAGCACTTGAATAAGCAAATGGAAACTAAAAGGCACCAAACCAAAACACAAGCTATAATAAGCTAAAAGAACAAAATGGAACAAGTTTTAACTATCCTAATCCTCTAAATCACAAGCTAGCACAGATTTGATGATATGAGCTTTAAGCTAAAAAATGTAATCTGAGGGCTACTTTGAGCTTAAAAATAAGCACTAGATAAGCTAGAAATTGGAAAACAGATAAAGGAACCTAAAGAAGACCTGGGTGAGAGCTTATAAACCAAAATTGAGACCTAGAGAAGCTCTTATGAGCTTTGCACAAGCTCTGCAAAATCTGGACAAGCCATGCAGCAGACTTGATGCCTCGCATGTGGCATTTGACACCATTTTAACAAGCTAGTTTTGGAGCTTAAGAAAAATTGTAAAATTCTAGAAAATGGTAATAAGAAAATAGACCAAGAGAGCTTTTAAAACAACAATTTACATCGACATTGACCCGAGATGAGTCCATGAAAATTCCTCTAGTTGAGCCCAAAACTAGATTTTCGCTTGACTTTTGAGAAAAAATGAAAAGTTGACTTTTTGAGTTTTGATCTTGATTTTGGACCGATTATGATATATATGATGAAATGAAGGTAATGCAATCTAAATCTATGAAATTTGAACACAAAACAAATGATTTGCTTTTCAAAATTCCAACAATGAAGATATTAAGATGATTAATTGGATTTTGACTTTGGTGTTTTGCAGCATAAATTAAGAAAGATAAGAACATGAATAAGCTTAACAAACATTAACCAACAGAGGTTAATCACCGAACAAGCCTAATAAAAGGTTTGACAAAGAATTCCAAACACCCTTTAATGAACTGATTTGTAAATTAAACTAAGCTAACCACTTAAATATCATACATTAATGATCAAACTAAGTTTAAATAACTATAACACAACTACATTAAACAAGTTAAAACTAGTAATGACCACAGATACACCTATAAGCACAATATCCAAAATAGATGTGAAATTGACAAATGAAACAACTACTCACCATGGGTCCAAATTTTGCATGAGCCAAAACCAAACCCAATTCTAATCTATCCTAGTCTAATCCAACCCAAATAAACCTCTCATCAACACCCATTATCATTACCATTCCCAATTTGCACCAACAGTTGACTTTTATTGACCATGAACCTAAATTACTTAAACCTTGAATGTAAGCTTATACAAAGCTATCATAAGCTTATACAAGCTTGTTTGAGACTAAATACAAGCTTCTGAAAGCTTAAACATAAGATTTTAAGATTGAAAATTTCAACAGTAACTTGAAATATGGAATTTATCTAAAAACTTGAATTGAGAACTCAAAACACATTACAATGATAAGTTAACTTAAATGTGATACAAAGAAAGTGAAATTACAACATTTGGACTTAAACTAATACATTTATTTAAAAACGACATTAAAGGAAAATTTAAAACTAAAACTACTACTCTCTAGCCTTCCTTCTTCCTTTTTTATACCTCCAAATGCTTCTCTCTCTCCTCCGAGCTAATCCCACATGTTTTCGAGCCATTGGATGGCTTTAGATTGATATTGGCCATTGATGGTTTTTGGCGGAAAGTGGTTTTATACCACCGGAGCTTGAGTGTGAAGAGGGGAGGTAATTTAATGCAATTTGGAGTGTTATGTTTGGAGGGGAACAAGGAAGGAGATAAGGTGAGGAGGGGATGGTTTTCTGGTTTTGCAGTGGGCAGTGGGGAGAAGAAGAAATTGGCGCAAGGGTTGCTTGTTTGACCAAGGGCTTGACCGGTATATAATAATAGGGGTTCAAATTGCTTATTGACAGGGGTTACAAAGGAATCGACCGTCCAAAAGGTGAAAAGGGTTAATAATTATAGGGACCTAATGTGTAAATCACGAAATTCAAGGGACCATTGCGCCATTTCATCAAAGTTATTCCAAGGGACCACAAGTGACAAGTTCCAAAAGTACAAGGACCAAACTTGCCATTTTCAATTTTCCAGGGCCATTTTGCCAATTTTCAAACTTGGAGGACCAATTTTGTAATTTTCTCAAACTTTTGATATTTTTCACCAAAGGACTAAATTTGACAAGTTATGATTTTAAAAGGACCTTTGGTGATTTTTCTTTGAAATTTTGACTCGTGGACTATTTTTGACAATTTTAGAAACTTGGGGACTAAACCGCCAATTATGCAAACTTTGCTCATTTTTCATCCGATTTTGAACATTTTGCATCCGAAACATATAAAATGCAATTTTGGAATATTTTCATGTTTTGATGCATTTCGAGCATTTTAAACGCTTTTGCGCTTCAGATTGATTAAAATGATGAGTATTTACACACTCATCAATCCCCACACTAAACTATTGCTAGTCCCTAGCAATCTTTTGAGAAAACTTAATGGATTTGAAACTCTTTACCAAAAGCCATTACTCGAGTAGCCAAATGTTTCAGTTCAAGTAAGAACCATGGTACACCGATAACCATGTGATTTTGAGCAAACCACCGACTTTCAACGGTTTTGATTTGTCTTTACCGAAGCCGCTTTGCTCGGACTAGCCAACTCTTAGATAAATTATCAATATTATCTTTGGTGAGTGATTACCAATTATGGTTTTTCCATCGCTTTACCACAAGCCATAAACTTGCGGGCTAGCCAACTCTTCACTTTTTAGGATATGGCGAGTTGAATACCATACAATTTTGGGCAAATTGCAAGTCGTATAAACGGATTTGAGATATCTTTACCAAGAGCCGTTTGCTCTAGATTAGCCAATCCTTTTGTTTATTAGACATGGCGGATCGATAACCAAATGAGTAAGTGTAAAACACTTACTCCAAAAAAATTTTGGCCAAAACGGGAATTGGTATAATTATATGATAAAATTCGTGAGAATTCCCCACACTTAGAAATGAATATTGCCCTCAATATTCAAAGTACCGCGGTTATGCCGAAACAAAGAACGAAAAGGGAAATACTACGCCATTATTTTAAAAGAAGATTTTTTTTTTTTTTTTTTTTTTTTTTTTTTTAGAAACTTATATATATACACAACATGGGGCAACTCCCCACACTAGGGTGATAGAAAGGGGTACACAAATATGGGTGAAAACCCATGTTTAGCTACTGTTTTTGATTACCGAGTCGCTAGCTTGACTCGACCCGAATTCATTGGTTCATGGGAAGCAAAGTGGAAGAAACAATCTCCATCGGACTTTCATTCAAGATGTTTGGACAAACATTTGAAGCACGTGAAAGTTCCACACCGATGAGATATACATAGAACCGCTCACAAATGATAAATGAAAATGCCGGGATCAAAGATAATGTCTTCATTCCCAAGGAGTGAAGAAGAGAGAAGTCACGGATAGGTGAAGAATGGAAGAAAATCATGATAAACATCATGACTAACTCATCCTCAAATGTAGACATATCGGAGGAAGGGTGATAGTATCATCGATAATGAATCTCATGATTTAGCTTATTGATCAAGACAATATCATCCTGTCTAGATCAAAATAGAAATTATCATACTCCGGAGAGATATGATATGAGAGAGTTCATCCGAGAACTTCATGAAGGTGAATGAATCATATTCGAATTGATATGAGTGGGTTCACCGCTTCCTCAAATGTAAATGATTCATGATCGGGAGAGAATTATGAGAATGAGAAGTGGTACGCCACTAATCTTCTCTCCATATTATCAAAACAGAGGCTTTCATTTCCGAATAGAATCATCGAAAGAATGTCACTATCCTTAATGGGGATAGGAGATGAAATAGGTTTCTCTTTGAAAGCCTCGATTTTAGAAATGAGAAGACCGACATTCAATAATGTTGCTCAAGAGCTTCATCTTTGATTTCAAAGTCATCGAATTTCATCATTCTCTTCTTCTAAGCTAACAAGCTCGTAAGTGAATCTTCCACATAAATGATGTCTCCACAAGATAACGAATCATCATCATCAGAATCGGAGAACATCTCAACATGATCTGTTTGGAAGACAAGAAGAGAAGGGATATCACACACATGATCAAGAATTCCTTGTGACTCTCTTGGGATTGGGACAAGGTCCTCAACACTAGACTTTATGAATTCGTCCGATTCCTTTTCAGGAACAGTGTCAAGATGCTCGTCCCCCATGATAAGAGAGTGAGTGTGAATCTCGGGTGTGATAGCAGTTGTTTGAGATGGAATCTCAACTGCAGGGATATCAATTGACTGAGGGAGTTGAGAAGTATTATCTTTAAAAGGATAAAAACTCTCCTCATCATCATCATATAGAGCCGCCTTGAGAAATTGGGAACGCCTTAGAGCTGCTTGCTCTAGGATTAATAATTCTTCCCTAGATTTGCGAGCTTCTCGTTCTTCTCGTTCTTCGGCCAGCAATTCTCCTATGGTTTTTTCACCACTCACTTGATTCTTAAAGTTACTAATCATGTCATCAAGTGTTTTCATTGTGGTTTCAAAATCTTGGGAGATTTCTTGAGACAACGGCTCAGGTGGAGTTTGAACCGTATAGTGCTGTGGAGGTTGGAAATTGTCAAACCTGTGAGAGTCATGATTGTTACAAGGAAATGGATTCCCTATTTGACAATCAGAGCTGAAATGGGGACCTCCACAGACTCACAACAAGAAACTGCTGAGTCCGGAATGGTGAATCATATGGATTTTGGTCATAACCAAAACTCGAGCATCACCGAAAACTGCTCATAGACAAACGTGTTTCCGGATTGACACTCAAATCCTTGGTGAGGACCTCCACAAAATTCACAACAGAATGTTGATTATATGAAGATAAGTCGGGTTGTGGTGGGTAATTGGAAAAGTTTGAGGGTCGTTAAATGAGTTCGGATTAGGATCATAATCAAATGAATTCCTCGAACCACAAAACAAACAACTCCGTTATGAATATCATTACCACATTGTACACACGTACACCAACGACATGTGGTGAACCAAAGAGAGGCTCACCACAACCGACACAAGGAATAAACGATTGCATTTGAGAGTTATGAAGAAGGAATCGGTTTATTCAAAGAATCAACAAAACCAACATGGTGATCCGAATGACTATCAAGTCTCAAGAACATTCGAAAAATCGGAGGTGGGACAAGTGGTGTGCTCGAGAGCTAGCAATTTCCACCACTTCCGTTATGGTCTCCGGTTTTGGTTCTTGAGAAACGTGAAGATTAGGCAAGTCATTCTTGCTAGTCACCGGTGTTTGAACGGGTTCATCGTAATCAATTCTAATTCTCGACCTTTTTCGTCGGCTTGAATTTGTTCGATTAGATTACGGGCTCTATCTTCAAAGAAAGTGTCCTCGTAATCCTCGGTGGGTGCTTGGGGTAGCTCCGACGCTTGAACCGGTTTGTCAAGATTAGAATGTATTTCGTGTTGTGGCGGGTGGTCGAAATAACTTTGAAAAGAATTTTTGATGGATAATTCGCACGAATTGCAAAATTCGCTTGAACTAGGCCCTCCACACCGCTCACACACATTTGTGACGATGATGTTGACGATTGTCGACATAAGAATTAAACATATAGAGGATTAAGAAGAGAATCAAATGGATGAGAGGATACGAAGAATAGAATTAAACGGCAAAAGAGGGTAAGAGAAATAGAATCAACGAATAAGAGGAATAAGAAGAGTGTTTTTGTGTTTTTGGATAAGAAAATATAAACATATACAGAATGATGGTATGAACAAATAGTGAATATCCAAATTACTAATCTGCTAAACGTAAGATAATCAAGACACTCCCGCGCAATGGCGCCAAAAATTTGATGCGCTCCCAACCGCAAGCTAAATCACTCAAGCTCGCCACTTGTGAATGGCGCATCGTAATCGCTTAAACCGCTCAAGCACGAATGCAATGAAGATCCGAGAGAGTATAGTGTTTCCCGGTCGTTATGTCCCAAATGAGCTATGCAATGGATTATCAAACGATAGTGATCGAGAGATTTGAACGGAAAGGAGATTGTGAATTATTATAACTACGGAAAAAGCCAACAAATTACAACGGCTTAAATGCAAATTAAAGGAAATTAAAAGATAAAAATATTAAATAAACGCTATCACTATTTTAAAATTGATGAACGTTTAAAACTTAAAACTTAAAACTTACGCTTAAATAAAATAACGTAAACGTACAAAATAAAAAGTGAAATCTAAGAAATAAAAGTCCTAAAAATATGAAAATACATTTTACAATCCTAATGATAAAAGAAAATATTTAGAAAAGAAAATTATTTTTATAACTAATTAATTAATTATTATTAATTAAAACTATTTTTAACTATTAAATAATTACCTAAAATACAAGAAATTAGGAAATAAAGCTAGAAAAATAAAATTAAGACTTAGAAAAATCTAAAATATCAAAATAGAATTTTCAAAACTATTTTTGTATTTTTCGATTATTTTTCTATTTTCTAGGAATTTTAAACTATTAAAATCTAATTAAATTATTTAAAATACAAATTTAACTAAGAAAAATCTGGAAAAATATTTTTTGTCTTTTATATTTATCTTAACTTAAGAAAATTGAAAATTATTTTTTGAACCTTTTCTTAATTTTTGTATTAAATGCTAATTAAAAATGCTTAAAACTAATTTAAATTAAGAAAAATAGCAAACAAGCTTGGAAAAATCTGAAAATTTCAGGAAAAGTCTAAAATAATATTAGGAATATAAGAAAATGGAAAACAGGTGCTTGTGTGTGGAATAATGGAATCGATGTGTAAGTGCTTATTGAAATAAGCACTTGAATAAGCAAATGGAAACCAAAAAGCACCAAACCAAAACACAAGCTATAATAAGCTAAAAGAACATAAATGGAACAAGTTTTAACTATCCTAAACCTCTGAATCACAAGCTAGCAAGATTTGATGATATGAGCTTTAAGCTAAAAAAAGTAATCTAGGGCTAATTTGAGCTTAAAAATAAGCACTAGATAAGCTAGAAATTGGAAAACAGATAAAGGAACCTAAAGAAGCCCTGGGTGAGAGCTTATAAACCAAATGACAGACCTAGAGAAGCTCTTATGAGCTTTGCACAAGCTCTGCAAAATCTGGACAAGCCCTGTGCAGACTTGATGCCCTGCACAGGGCATTTGACACCATTTTAACAAGCTAGTTTTGAGAGCTTAAGAAAATTTGTAAAATTCTAGAAAAATGGTAATAAGAAAATAGACCAAGAGAGCTTTTAAAACCACAATTTTCATCGACATTGACCCGTAGATGAGTCCATGAAAATTCCTCTCTAGTTGAGCTCAAAACAGGTTTTTTAACTTTTGACTTTTGAGAAAAATGAAAAGTTGACTTTTTGAGATTTGATCTTGATTTTGGACCGATTATGATGTATATGATGAAATGAAGGTAATGCAATCTAAATCTATGAAATTGGAACACAAAACAAGCTTTACTTTTTGAAAATCCAACAATGAAGATATTAGATGATTATTTGATGGATTTTGACTTTGGTGTTTTGCAGGCATAAATTAAGAAAGATAAGAACATGAATAAGCTTAACAAACATTAAACCAACAGAGGTTAATCATCGAACAAGCCTAATAAACAGTTTGACATCAAGAATTCCAAACACCCTTTATGAACCGATTTGTAAATTAAAGAAAGCTAAACAATTGAAATATCATACATTAATGATCAAACTAAGATTAAATAACTATAATACAACTACATTAACAGAGTTAAAACTAGTAATGACCATGAGATACACCTATGAGCACAAATATCCAAAATAGATGTGAAAATGACAAATGAAACAACTACTCACTGGGTCCAAACAAAGCAGCCAATACCAAACCCAATTCTAATATAACCTAGTCTAATCCAACCCAAATAAACCTCTCGCAACACCCATTATCATTTCCATTCCAATTTGCACCAACATTGACTTTTATTGACCATGAACCTAAATTACTTAAAATTGAATGTAAGCTTATAAAAAGCTATCATAAGCTTATACAAGCTTGTTTGAGACTAAATAATGAGCTTCTAAAAGCTTAAACATAAGATTTTAAAATTGAAAATTTCAACAAGAAACTTGAAATATGGAATTTATCTAAAACTTGAATTGAGAACTCAAAACACATTACAATGATAAGTTAACTTAAATGTGATACAAAGAAAGTGAAAATTACAACATTTGGACTTAAACTAATACTTTTATTTAAAAACGACATTAAAGGAAAATTATTAAAACTAAAACTACTACTCTTAGCCTTCCTCTTCTCTTTTATACCTCCAAATGCTTCTCTCTCTCCTCCGAGCTAATCCCACATGTTTTCGAGCCATTGGATGGCTTTAGAGTGATATTGGCCATTGATGGTTTTTTGCGGGAAAGTGGTTTTATACCACCGAGCTTGAGTGTGAAGAGGGAGGGCAATAAATGCAATTTTGGAGTGTTATGTTTGGAGGAACAAGGAAGGAGATAAGGTGAGGAGGGGGATGGTTTTACGGTTTTGCAGGTTAGGGCAAGTGGGAGAAGAAGAAATTGGCGCCAAGGGTTGCTTGTTTGACCAATGGGCTTGACCGGGTATAATAATAAAAAGGGGTTCAAAATTGCTAGTGACAGGGGTTACAAAGGAATTGACCGGGCCAAAAGGTTTGAAAGGGTTAATAATTATAGGGACCTAATGTGTAAATCCACGAAATTCAAGGACCATTGCGCCATTTCATCAAAGTTATTCCAAGGGACCACAAGTGACAAGTTCCAATAGTACAAGGACCAAACTTGCCATTTTCAATTTTCCAGGGCCATTTTTGCCAAATTTTCAAACTTGAGGACCAATTTTGTAATTTTCTCAAACTTTTGATATTTTTCACCAAAGGACTAAATTTGACAAGTTATGATTTTAAAAGGACCTTTGGTGATTTTTCTTTGAAATTTTGACTCGTGGACTATTTTTGACAATTTTAGAAACTTGGGGACTAAACGCGCAATTATGCAAACTTTGCTCATTTTTCATCCGATTTTGAACATTTTGCATCCGAAACATATAAAATGCAATTTTGGAATATTTTCAAGTGTTTTGATGCATTTCGAGCATTTTAAACGCTTTTGCGCTTCAGATTGATTAAAATGATGAGTATTTACACACTCATCAATCCCCACACTAAACTATTGCTAGTCCCTAGCAATCTTTTGAGAAAACTTAATGGATTTGAAACTCTTTACCAAAAGCCATTACTTCGAGTAGCCAAATGTTTCAGTTCAAGTAAGAACCATGGTACACCGATAACCATGTGATTTTGAGCAAACCACCGCCTTTCAACGGTTTGATTTGTCTTTACCGTGCCGCTTTGCTCGGACTAGCCAACTCTTAGATAAATTATCAATATTATCTTTGGTGAGCTGATTACCAATTATGGTTTTTCCACTGCCTTTACCACAAGCCATAAACTTGCGGGCTAGCCAACTCTTCACTTTTTAGGATATGGCGAGTTGAATACCATACAATTTTGGGCAAATTGCAAGCCGTATAAACGGATTTGATATATCTTTACCAAGAGCCGTTTGCTCCTAGATTAGCCAATCCTTTTGTTTATCAAACATGGCGGACTGATAACCATAAGCTGAGTAAGTGAAAAACACTTACTCCAAAAAAATTTTGGCCAAAACGGGAATTGGGTAATTATATGATAAAATTCGTGAGAATTCCCCACACTTAGAAATGAATATTGCCCTCAATATTCAAAGTACCGCGGTTATGCCGAAACAAAGAACGAAAAGGGAAATACTACGCCATTATTTTAAAAGAAGATTTTTTTTTTTTTTTTTTTTTTTTAACTTATATATATATACATGTGGGGCAACCTCCCCACACTAGGGTGATAGTGGGTAAGACAAATATGGGTGAAAACCCATGTTTAGCTATCTACTGTTTTTGATTACCGAGTCGCTAGCTTGACTCGACCCCAATTCATTGGTTCATGGGAAGCAAAGTGGAAGAAACAATCTCCATCGGACTTTCATTCAAGATGTTTGGACAAACATTTGAAGCACGTGAAAGTTCCACACCGATGAGATATACATAGAACCGCTCACAAATGATAAATGAAAATGCCGGGTCAAAGATAATGTCTTCATTCCCAAGGAGTGAAGAAGAGAGAAGTCACGGATATGTGAAGAATGATAGAAAATCATGATAAACATCATGACTAACTTCATCCTCAAATGTAGACATATCGGGAGGAAGGGTGAATCTCATCATTTAAGCTCATCGATCAAGACAAATCTTGTCTAGATCAGTAGAACATCATACTCCTCGGAGATATGATATGAGTCCTTCATCCGAGAACAAAATGAAGGTGAATGAATCATATTCGAATTGATATGAGTGGGTTCATGAGAGAACTCCTCCGAGTACTCTTCATGATCGAGGAGAGAATTATGAGAATGAAAAGTGGTAGCCACTAATCTTCTCTCCCATATTATCAAAACAGAGGCTTTCATCCAATAGAATCATCGAAAGAATGTCACTATCCACAATGGGGATAGGAGATGAAATAGGTTTCTCACAAAAAGCCTCGATTTTAGAAATGAGAAGATTTATATTCAATAATGTTGCTCAAGAGCTTCATCTTTGATTTCTAGATCATCGAATCTCATTCTCTTCTTCTAAGCTAACAAGCTCGGAAGGTGAATCTTCCACATAAATGATGTCTCCACAAGATAACGAATCATCATCATCGAATCGGAGAACATCTCAACATGATCATTTTGGAAGACAAGAGAGAAGGGATATCACACACATGATCAAGAATTCCTCGTGACTCTCTTGGGATTGGGACAAGGTCCTCAACACTAGACTTTATGAATTCGTCCGATTCCTTTTCGTGAACAAGTGTCAAGATGCTCGTCCCCATGATAAGAGAGTGAGTGTGAATCTCGGGTGTGATAGCGCTTGTTTGAGATGGAATCTCAACTGCGGGATATCAATTGACCGAGGAGTTGAGAAGTATTATCTTTAAAAGGATAAAAACTCTCCTCATCATCATCATATAGAGCCGCCTTGAGAAATTGGGAACGCCTTAGAGCCGCTTGCTCTAGGATTAATAATTCTTCCCTAGATTTGCGAGCTTCTCGCTCTTCTCGTTCTTCGGCCAGCAATTCTCCTATGGTCTTTTCACCACTCACTTGATTCTTAAAGTTACTAATCATATCATCAAGTGTTTTCATTGTGGTTTCAAAATCTTGGGAGATTTCTTGAGACAACGGCTCAGGTGGAGTTTGAACCGTATAGTCTTTGTGGAGGTTGGAAATTGTCAAACATGTGAGAGTCATGATTGTTACAAGGAAATGGATTCCCTATTTGACAATCGAGTGAAATGGGGACCTCCACAGACTCACAACAAGAAACTGCTGAGTCCGGAATGGTGAATCATATGGATTTTGGTCATAACCAAAACTCGAGCATCACCGAAAACTGCTCATAGACAAACGTGTTTCCGATTGACACTCAAATTCTAGGTGAGGACCTCCACAAAATTCACAAGAGTATGTTGATTATATGAAGATAAGTCGGGTTGTGGTGGGTAATTGGAAAAGTTTGATGGGTCGTTAAATGAGTTCGGATTAGGATCATAATCAAATGAATTCCTCGAACCACAAAACAAACAACTCCCGTTATGAATATCATTACCACATTGTACACACGTACACCAACGACGTGGTGAACCAAAGAGAGGCTCACCACAACCGACACAAGGAATAAACGATTGCATTTGAGAGTTATGAAGAAGGAATCGGTTTATTCAAAGAATCAACAAAACCAACATGGTGATCCGAATGACTATCAAGTCTCAAGAACATTCGAAAAAAATCGGGAGGTGGGACAAGTGGTGTGCTCGAGAGCTAGCAATTTCCACCACTTCCGTTATGGTCTCCGGTTCGGTTCTTGAGAAACGTGAAGATTAGGCAAGTCATTCTTGCTAGTCACCGGTGTTTGAACGGGTTCATCGTAATCAATTCTAATTCTCGACCTTTTTCATCGGCTTGAATTTGTTCGATTAGATTACGGGCTCTATCTTCAAAGAAAGTGTCCTCGTAATCCTCGGTGGGTGCTTGGGGTAGCTCCGACGCTTGAACCGGTTTGTCAAGATTAGAATGTATTTCGTGTTGTGGCGGGTGGTCGAAATAACTTTGAAAAGAATTTTGATGGATAATTCGCACGAATTGCAAAATTCGCTGAACTAGGCCCTCCACACCGCTCACACACATTTGTGACGATGATGTTGACGATTGTCGACATAAGAATTAAACATATAGAGGATTAAGAAGAGAATCAAATGGTTGAGAGGATACGAAGAATAGAATTAAACGGCAAAAAGAGGGTAAGAGAAATAGAATCAACGAATAAGAGGAATAAGAAGAGTATTTTGTGTTTTGGATAAGAAAATATAAACATATACGATGGATGGTATGAACAAATAGTGAATATCCAAATTACTAATCTGCTAAACGTAAGATAATCAAGACAACTCCCAAGCAAGGCGCTAAAAATTTGATGCGCTGCAACAAATCAAGCTAAATCACTCAAGCCCGCCACTTGTGAATGGCGCATCGTAATCGACTTAAAACCGCTCAAGCACGAATGCAATGAAGATCCGAGAGTATAGTGTTTCCCGGTCGTTATGTCCCAAATGAGCTATGCAATGGATTATCAAACGATAGTGATCGAGAGATTTGAACGGAAAGGAGATTGTGAATTATTATAACTACGGGAAAAGCCAACAAATTACAACGGCTTAAATGCAAATTAAAGGAAATTAAAAGATAAAAATATTAAATAAACGCTATCACTATTTTAAAATTGATGAACGTTTAAAACTTAAAACTTTACGTTTAAATAAAATAACGTAAACGTACAAAATAAAAAGTGAAATCTAAGAAATAAAAGTCCTAAAAATATGAAAATACATTTTACAATCCTAATGATAAAAGAAAATATTTAGAAAAAGAAAATTATTTTTATAACTAATTAATTAATTATTATTAATTAAAACTATTTTTAACTATTAAATAATTACCTAAAATACAAGAAATTAGGAAATAAAGCTAGAAAAATAAAATTAAGACTTAGAAAAATCTAAAATATCAAAATAGAATTTTCAAAACTATTTTTGTATTTTTCTCGATTATTTTCTATTTTCTAGGAATTTTAAACTATTAAAATCTAATTAAATTATTTAAAAATACAAATTTAACTAAGAAAATATGGAAAAATATTTTTTGTCTTTTATATTTATCTTAACTTAAGAAAATTGAAAATTATTTTTTGAAACTTTTCTTAATTTTTTGTATTAAATGCTAATTAAAAATGCTTAAAAACTAATTTAAATTAAGAAAATAGCAAACAAGCTTGGAAAAATCTGAAAATTTCAGGAAAAGTCTAAAATAATATTAGGAATATAAGAAAATGGAAAACAGGTGCTTATGTGTGGAATAATGGAACTGATGTGTAAGTGCTTATTGAAATAAGCACTTGAATAAGCAAATGGAAACTAAAAAGCACCAAACCAAAACAGAAGCTCTAATAAGCTAAAAGAACATAAATGGAACAAGTTTTAACTATCCTAATCCTCTAAATCACAAGCTAGCACAGATTTGATGATATGAGCTTTAAGCTAAAAACAGAATCTGAGGGGCTAATTTGAGCTTAAAAATAAGCACTAGATAAGCTGGAAATTGGAAAACAGATAAAGGAACCTAAAGAAGCCCTGGGTGAGAGCTTATAAACCAAATGACAGACCTAGAGAAGCTCTTATGAGCTTTGCACAAGCTCTGCAAAATCTGGACAAGCCCTGTGCAGACTTGATGCCCTGCACAGGGCATTTGACACCATTTTAACAAGCTAGTTAAGAGCTTAAGAAAAATTTGTAAAAATCTAGAAAAATGGTAATAATAAAATAGACCAAGAGAGCTTTTTAAAACCACAATTTACACTGACATTGACCCAGAGATGAATCCATGAAAATTCCCTCTAGTTGAGCCCAAAACAGGTTTTGCAAACTTGACTTTTTGAGAAATTATGAAAAGTTGACTAAAATGAGATTTGATCTTGATTTTTGGACTGATTATGATATATATGGATGAAATGAAGGTAATGCAATCTAAATCTATGAAATTGGAACACAAAACAAACTTCTGTTTTGACAGAATCACAACAGTGAAGATATTAGACAGATTAAAATGGATTGTTGACTTTGGTGTTTTGCAGGCATAAATTAAGAAAGATAAGAACATGAATAAGCTTAACAAACATTAACCAACAGAGGTTAATCACTGAACAAGCCTAATAAACAGGTTTGACAGCAATTCCAAACACCCCTTTATGAACTGATATGTAAATTAAAGAAGCTAACTACTGAAATATCATACATTAATGATCAAACTGAGATTAAATAACTATAACACAACTACATTAACAGGTTAAAACTAGTAATGACCACAGATACACCTATGATCACAATATGCAAAATAGATGTGAAAATGACAAATGAAACAACTACTCACAGGGGTCCAGCTTGCTTGCAGGCCAATACCAAACCCAATTCTAATCTGTCCTAGTCTAATCCAACCCAAATAAACCTCTGCAACACCCATTATCAGCTCCAATTCCCATTTGCACCAACAGTTGACTTTTATTGACCATGAACCTAAATTACTTAAACCTTGAATGTAAGCTTATACAAAGCTATCATAAGCTTATACAAGCTTGTTTGAGACTAAATACAAGCTTCTGAAAGCTTAAACATAAGATTTTAAGATTGAAAATTTCAACAGTAACTTGAAATATGGAATTTATCTAAAAACTTGAATTGAGAACTCAACAACACATTACAATGATAAGTTAACTTAAATGTGATACAAAGAAAGTGAAGTTACAACATTTGGACTTAAACTAATACTTTTATTTAAAAAACGACATTAAAGGAAAATTTAAAACTAAAACTACTACTCTCTAGCCTTCCTCTTGCTCTTTTTATACCTCCAAATGCTTCTCTCTCCTCCTCTGAGCTAATCCCACATGTTTTCAGAGCCATTGGATGGCTTTAGAGTGATATTGGCCCTTGATGGTTTTTGGCGGGAAAGTGGTTTTATACCAGCTGGAGCTTGAGTGTGAAGAGGGGGGAGGTAATAAATGCAATTTGGAGTGTTATGTTTGGAGGGAACAAGGGAAGGGATAAGGTGAGGAGGGGGGATGGTTTTCTGGTTTTGCAGGTGGGCAAGTGGGGAGAAGAAGAAATTGGCGCCAAGGGTTGCTTGTTTGACCAGTGGGCTTGACCAGATATAATAATAGGGGGGTTCAAATTGCTTAGTGACAGGGGTTACAAAGGAATTGACCAGGCCAAAAAGGGTGAAAAGGGTTAATAATTATAGGGACCTAATGTGTAAATCCTGAAATTCAAGGGACCATTGCTGCCATTTCATCAAAGTTATTCCAAGGGACCACAAGTGACAAGTTCCAATAGTGCAAGGACCAAACTTGCCATTTTTCAATTTTCCAGGGGCCATTTTTGCCAAATTTGAAACTTGGAGGACCAATTTTGTAATTTTCTCAAACTTTTGATATTTTTCACCAAAGGACTAAATTTGACAAGTTATGATATTAAAAGGACCTTTGGTGATTTTTCTTTGAAATTTTGACTCGTGGACTATTTTTGACAATTTTAGAAACTTGGGGACCTGAAACGCCAATTATGCAAACTTTGCTCATTTTTCATCCGATTTTGAACATTTTGCATCCGAAACATATAAAATGCAATTTTGGAATATTTTCGATTTTGATGCATTTCGAGCATTTTAAACGACATCAAAAAACAATATAAACTAAATGAAGCAATAAAAATAACTGTTTGCAAGCTACAAAGTAATTAAACAAGCTCAATATGAAAGAATTCAAAAATGAACTATTAAGCTAACATAGCAACACAAATTTTAATGTTTGACTTTGATTAAAAAGCATTATGAACAAATTGACTAAGATAACTGTCGAGACAATTATAAACAATAGAACTTAGAAACATATGAAACTTAGTATAGACTAAATTGAAAAAATCAAATCTAGGACATTGAAATGACATTTTTGGACAAAATAAAACATGCGATGACAGGCTTTGAAATCAAATTGAAATTATAGATGTATAAGAAACAAAATTAGTTCTAATAAACTATGATTAGACAAAATACTGAATTAAATGACAAAGCTGAATTGAATATGAGCAAAATAGCTAATGTTAAACTATAGCTTTGAGTTATAAACAGTTTAACTTTACATGGATCTAAAACATAAGAACGTTAATAAGCTAAAGCAATAAGAAAATAAAGGAACTAAGGATAGACTAAAAGTTACAAACCAAAACCAAACATATACAAGAACCTTATACACTTGATTAATAACAAAGTTTCAAAATATAGCACAACCAGAGCTAAACTAGCCATCTTAAATACATGTAACACAAGTTTACCTTACTAAACCAAACAACTTGACTACAACTATTAAACAATTTTAAAATTAACACTAAAAAGTAAGAGCTATAAGGATTAACTTTTTAAAACAAAAATCTTAAACCCAGATGCACAAATCGACATACATAATAAACAATGATCACATTATTTAGCTATTAAAGACTTTAAGAAATTTACGATTTTCTTCTAAATTGATTTATAAACTAAATGAGTTATTAACTTAAATTAAATAAGCAATAGATTTAACATAAATTAAACTTAAAAGACTAGGTGATTAAATGATTAAATGTACTTTTGACAATAGAGTGTTTAACAAGTTTAAAGCATTTAATATCATGGATTTGATTATGCATGTATAGGAAGTTTCTAAGCGTATATTATAAAGTTCAAGCATGATGAGTAAAATACACATGTATGGTAAATGTTAACTAATTGCAGATAGTGAAAGCAATACAAAGAGCTGAATGTATCAAGATGGGACAGTAATACAGGTAATGCTAATTAATGGCAATTGATTAAAAAAGGCATTAATTGAAAAAATTGACTCTGATTTAACTATAAAGTAAATGGACCTATAACGTTCTCATATTCGATTCCACTTAACATGAACCAAAATATAAATGGACAATCTTGCAATTAGAATATATTCAGAACTAATTCCATTAAATGACATTATAGTAATAATTGAAATTTTCACACAGATATTTGCAGTCAGGATTTTAAAAACTTAGATTGTTTACCAAGAATTTGACTTATGATTATAAAAATTGGGATCTTGGAATGAGCTACATTTCAAATTTGATTTCAGGATCTAAGCTTAAGCTTAAAGAATTGCAAATTGATTTTTCAATAATTACTTTAACAATATGAATGATTTTCAATTGATCAGCTAAAGCATTAAATAAGGATGAAACTCATTCAGTATTACAATAGCTAATCAATCAAGTAAATGTTTAAACATATCTTTACCAAAGAACAATTAATTTTATATTAAAACCTTATTCGATTTTACCACTTTCTCATAATTTACGATACTTACCAATGGTTTTCAAATCGTTTTCATCCTTTCCATTTGGCACCAACATATAATTGATAATATTCATATTTGTGGATCGATTATAGGTTTTATTTTTAAATAGTAGACATCAATTTCTCTGATACTAAACTGTTAAGAAAGTAGTAATGGTTTTGAATCTTTCAAAGTATGACCGTTCATTAGCAAAGCCAAGTAGAACAAGGATTACAGATATTCCAATAGTAAAATTAGCAAACAATTGCAAGAAGGGAAATTGATAATGAAATTCCATTAAATTTTAATATAATAGACATTGTGGTAATCAAAGATAAGGGAAATCATGCATTATCAAGTTTTTTCAGGTGAAACTTACTATTATTAATGGTATAACATGGCAAATGGGAACAATTGCGAATTGATTAGATTGCTGATCCAAATTTGAATCAGTAAGCCAAGTTGAGATATTACTAACCATGTAAACAAATGGAAAGTACAAAAATTATGCCGCAAGATGAAAGAATGTTCATAGGATAAAAAGATCATAATGAATCAGAAATCATATTCATAAGAAATCTTTAATTTGAGGACTGATTTTGATGATATTCATTTTGTCAAGCATCGGTGTCATACATTTTCTAACGGAATTTAATTGATTTATGAAACTATCTCATAACGGGAATATCATATTCAATTGTAAGCAGTTTCAGCTAACATGTCAATGTACTTGATCAAATCTGGATTGGAAGAAAGTGGCCACAATCTCAATCCTCTATTCAATAAACAGATGCTTTTATTCGAATAGATCATCGGAAATGAATGCATATCATTAATGGATGATAATAGTCTATTGAAAGTATTCTTAAAATGATACCTCAATAAGGCTGAAGAGCTTCAGCGTTGCGAAATCATAACTTCTTACATCACTGCTTCACATTAAGTGTCTACATAGCAGATCTTATAAGTCTACATCTATGAATCAGAATTCATCGAATCAACATTGGAACGATCACATTGGAGACAGTTTTTAACAACATATGATCTGTGATCTTAGGACTTGAAGGTATACATATGTCAAGATAGAATCGGCCTGTAAGCTCTATGATTGGAATTAACCTAACAGAGACGTTGAAAATTCAATAATCCTATTCAATCAGAGGCCGAGATTAGAAAACTTAATTATCATGGGATGAATAAATGCTAATTGAAGCTTCGTTAATCCATAATTTCCAGTTCACTCATTCAATTTGTATTATCAAATTCTATATTCACAGTTAATCTTAATAATGATGATCAATGGGCTAAAATCTAGGGTTGGAAGGCACATGCATTTGAAAGATAAGAAGAATGGTCCATTTAAGATCAGAATTTTAATTTCTTTTGAAACTCATGATCGACCTTATAGTCTCCATCACTTTGGAAAATCTGACAGATCAAGTCTGTTAGATAACTCGCTATTCACTCAATTCATGGCTACCGATTCGAACAGCAAAGTGGTTAAAAATCTCAAGGATGAAGTTCGCAAGGTTGGTAAATTGAAGTAAACGTTAGATGACATAATCAATAATTTACCAAAAATCAAACACTCGCGCAAATAATACCCATTACCAAGTCAGACATGTCGAGAAAAGTACTAAAATAAGATCAATGAAGGATAGAAATGTAAAATCGAGAAAATAACAACAAAGGGATCGAATTTGACTATAGACATGAAAAATTGAAGAAAGGATGCAGATGTTCTCGAGTTCCTTTGAAATCGAATTAAATGGTTCTTAGGTGACTAAGGAAGTTCTTCAATTCCTGAATCATTTTATTTTGAAATCGGATGTAAAGGAAATTATTAAAACTAGCTAACTCCTCTTGCCTTTCTTCTTCTTTTTATACCCAAGAGGTTTCTCTCACTACTCTGAGTGTTTCCCACCTCCCTTCACAGCCATTGGATGAGTTTGATGAATATTGGCCATCGATTTGGTTTTGGCGGGAAATGGCTTTTAACCTGTTGAAGGGGATTGAGTGTTAGGAGAGGGTGCATTAAATGATTTCTTGGATGTAGTGGAGGAGGGGGAACATGGAAGGAGATAAGGTGATGGGGTGGTAGTGTGTTGCAGGTGTTTGCAGAGATCAAGTGGGGAGGTTGAAGAAAAGGCGCCAAGGGTTGGGTTTGACCAAGGATTTGACCGGGTATTATTAATAAAAAAGGGGGTCAAAATGGCTAATTGACAGGGGGTCACAATTATATCAAGGGTCCAAATTGGTTTGAAAGGGCTTAATAATAATAGGGACCATTGTTGTCAATTCTGAAAATACAAGGACCATAACTGCCAATACTTCAAAGTTGATCCAAGGGCTGAAAATGACAATCATAAAAAGTACAAGGACCAAACTTGCCATTTTGCAATTTTCCAGGGGCTAATTCTGCCAATTTTCAAAGTTGAAGGACCAATTTTGTAATTTCTCAAACTTTTTATATTTTTCACCAAAGGACTAATTTTGACAAGTTATGATTTAAAAAGACCTTTGGTGACTTTTCTTTGAAATTTTGACTCGTGGACTATTTTTGACAATTTTAGAAACTTGGGGACTGAACTCGCCAATTTTGCAAACTTTGCTCATTTTTCATCCGATTTTAAACATTTTGCATCCGAAACATATAAAATGCAATTTTGGAATATTTTCAGATTTTGATGCATTTCGAGCATTTTAAACGTTTTGCGCTCGATTTGACTAAAAATGATGAGTATTTGCACACTCATCAATCTTCTACTCAAAATGATGATTATGAGTTGCATGAGTACTCAACATTTATCCCGATGACTCCCTTACCACTAAGCTTGACATATATAAGGATCAAGTTGCCATCTATGAACAACGTGCTAAATTTGAGTGACCACACGTGAGGTGAAATGGATTGCCAAATGCATACATTAATCGAAAAAGTAACTTAAGGAAGAAACATTAAAACAAGAGTTAAATTCCTTACAAAAGAAACTTAATAAAACATTAAGCAAAAGCAAGAACTTCAAGAAAATATAAAAGTGCTTAGCGGAGTTCAAACAAAAGGAATCAAAACTTTTAAATGATTTTTCCAACCTTAAAACTTTGAAGAACAAACTTGAAAACAAGTTGTATGTAAGGCAACACCATTCGATCGCTCACATGATCACTAAGCATAGAGTATTGCGATAAGCATAGTACGGCCTTGTAGAAGAACCCAACTCGAGTATGGTAAGAAAGGAAAAGCTGCTCAAAAAGTTATCTATGATGGTAATGAAATCCTTAAGCCTAGACAAAAGCCTACTTGTTTAGAGTGCACTGAAGAAGATAAAGAATTAGATGATGCCTCTAGAGAGAAAATGGAAAAGAAACTAAAAGATCCTTGGTGTATTGATCATAATATAACGTTCAAAACTCCCAATTACACTAAGGATAATTGGATTGCCTTAAACAAGTTTAGACCTCAAACTCAATTAACCCCTGAACAAGTGTTTTGGAAGTTAGATATGAAAAAGAAAAAATCTGATGAGCTTGTTGAAAAGAAAAAATGCATTTAGTGCCTAGAACTCTTACCACTCAAAGCAAGACCTTAATCAGCCTATATGTTGTTTACAAACTATTCGTTGATTTTGAGAAAACGTGTAAGAAGAGAAGCACACCTACGGGGATAACTGAAGGGGAAAGGGGTTTTGAGCAAACTAAAGAATGTTATTTAACTGAGGTCATGCCTTTCTTTAAACAACTAAAAGAACAAATTGAGAGTCTTCAAAAGGGCATAGATACAGAGATTAAAGAAATGAAAAAGGTGTTTAATGAAATGGAAAATAAGGTAAGAATAAATGAATGTGAGCTTAAGAGAAATGAGATTGAGAGGAAGAACCTTCACATCTTTAACGATAATTTGATTTCTAGATGTATTGCTCAAGATGTGTTCTATACTGTTACAAATTATTCCATTACTGCTTCTCAATTTCATGAATTGTCAATTGCATTGAAAGTCTCCCAGGATCGTGTCATTGAGCTTGAGACCAAAAATTTAAAATTGCATGATAAAATCGAAAAAGACAATCATGATAACATGGTCAAGCATTTTTCTAAATTGGAAGTTGAATATCTTGGTTTACAATTAAAATATCAACATCTGAAAGAAAATGTTAAAACCTCAAATGCCAAGACATCTTCGGATGCTCATGAGTTTGATGCAGTTTTTGAAATCAACAAACGTGATGAACAGATCCGAGCTCATTGTAACACGATCAAAATGTTGAAAGCCCAAATTTCCCAATTGAAGGGTGAAAAGAATGAAGTGAGTGGCTCCCGTATGCCTCCGCCTTTAGATTCTCAGAAATTCCAACTTCAAAACATAATTGAAAAACTGCAAAATGAAAATGAATGTTTTCAAGCTGAAATTTCAAAAGTTAATGCTCAGAACAAAGAGTTATGTGATTCACTGAAGGTTAATCATAATAATAGTGAAAAGGTAACTTCTTTGCTTAACGAAATTGAGAATCTGAAACGTGTGGTAAAAGGGAAAATGCCAATCACTAGTGGTGAAAATGTTGCACCAAAAGTGCCTGCTTGTTCTAAATATGCTGTAACTGTGAAATATATCCCCCTCATCTTCGAAACAATGAATTTGCATATCAAACATATTATTCGTACCTCAAGGATAGTCTAGAGTCCCTCCGTGAGATTGTTGAAGATGATAAGATAGAGAAACCACTTGATAATGTTGTTGGGCATGCATGCTTATATGCCAAACGATCTCGTGAACTCTTAGAATGTGTGATTGCAACATGTCCTAAACGGTACTAGGAAAGATAGAAGTTATGCCTTGTTCTATGCCTAAAGTCAAGCATGTGACCTTTGATGTGCCTCGAAAGCCTTAGAACCCAAAGACTTCTAGACCGTAAAATCAAATGGCGAGAAACAAACTAAGGCTCCCGTCATCACTTCTACAGATGTTAAGATTGACACTAAAGTTAGCGGTCAAAACCTAGAAGCAATGCAAAGAAGGATAGGATTACACAAACTAAAAGTGATCAAGAAAAGGAAGTGAAAGAACACCATAGGGACAATAAGTTTGACTTGAACAAAAGAATCGTGTTGGTTCTAGTATTAGCTCTAAGCTTCTCGAAATTAATTCAAGTCTTATCTTTGTCGCAAAACATGTAAAGAATGTCTATTTTCCGTAATCATGATAAATGTGGTGTGTTATTTCGAGGTCTAAGAATCAAAACCCGTTAAGAAATTTTGGAAGCGAAGCAGTTAAGCAATCACGAAACCTATAGGAAGGTTCTTACCAATATAGGATTTCAGTGGAAGCCCACATGTTGAATATTCACGCATGGCAAACCTTGCTCCTTAACTAGATCCACTATGCCTAGAGTAGTGCCTGTTAAGTTCTGGAAGCCAACTGGTAGAATAATCCCATTAGGCACACAATGCCCTTTAACTAAGTCTGATGATTATACTAGTTTAGCTCCTAGTGATAATGCCATAGCAACTAGGGTTTCTGCTGATTCAAATATTGTTTGCGTTAACCAAAAGGAACCCATTTTCACATGGGATCCAATGTTTTCAAATTTCCACCTTTGTCTGTGTTCCAATGCAGGTCGTACAAATCATCCGTTGGTACTTGGATTAAGGATGCTCTAAACAGATGAGGAGAAATGACTATGATGTATGTTCACATCGGCTCAGCCTCGTACTTCATCAAAATGGCGTCGAGATAACACTTGGTCCCGCTCCTCAAAGAAAAGAAAAGTGTACGCCTCAATGCTCTTTATCTTCGTAAAAGAGAAATCTTCATTTTATGACCATTCTCATCGACATTCTTCATCAACAAGCTTCATGTTTTTCCATGCTCATTCAATCCTCAAGTGGATCTACGTTCATTGGTGTATATTCTTATTCACTTGCTCAATGAAAAATGGCAAACTTCATTTGCAATTTTTGAGGGGAGAAGAGTGAAGAAACTAAATGTCAGTCATCAAGGGATCTGCTTACCATTGATCGTATTTTTATTCCTTTGCCAAATCAAAAATGGCAACTTTGGATGCAACTTTTGAGGGGGAGAAGAGTGAATATACTACATGTTGATGGATGCTTGAGTTATGGTCATACGACTCTCCAACGCCTAATGTCTTCACTCACTAAGGATAACTGGGATTTACTATTTGGGATTCATTGTTTTCAAGATATGTTTGATGAGTACTTCCAACCTCCAACGAATGTTGATCATCTAGTTTCTGAAGCTCATGCTCCGTTCCTCTTGACTCAACCGGTTCACCATCTAAGAAGTACTTCTCGAATTCTCAAGAAACCTTATCTCCAGTTATTTCACAAGGCGTTGATAATGACTATCATGATATTGTAGTTGCACTATTGAATAATGATCCGCTCTTTGGTATTCCTTTGCCAAATCTTCACGGGTTATTGTTCCTCTCATTGTGCACGCTATAAATCAACCTCATGAACATTAAGGAAAATAACTACCTCATCCGCTCGAAGACATTATTGGTGAATCTTCCAGATCAGTCTCTACATGTACACCTTTAGGAAGAATGCATTGATGTTGAGGAATCATTTGTTCCGGTTCATTTAGTGGGTCAATGTACATCCGATTGTATGTTTATTCACGTGTTGGGCATTTGACACAAGTTGATTACTTCGGAGTTGATGGATGTGGACACACACCTTGTGTCAATGATATTTTGTATAATATTAATAAGCACGCGGAATTTACTTAGTAATACTTAGAAGACGGATTGTATGATGTATTGTAAGTAAACACAGATTAAACACAAAACTTAAGCTCCAATATTATTAATGAATAATACGAGTGATCTTGCTTATCACTAGGGTTACACCTTGAAGCCTTTGTGAATAATACGTATGTATGTAAGTATGTATCTAAGACAATGACCTAGGACCTCCTTTTATAGTACAAGGAGTCCTTTACAAGATAAGTATAAAGCTAACAATATAGAATATACACAAGATCTTTTCTATACTTATCTAGACACGTTCTCCTAACCATTATCTAATAGCAAGGGTAATAATGTACCAACGGGTAATATCGCTTCCACCGCTAGTGCAATCCAAGCAATGTCTTCCACAACTATCGCTGGTAATAGATTATTCCCAACAAGAGTTAATCATTTATCACTTATTTGAGATTGAAGTTGACTTTCACTAAGGCGTGTTCTTATTTGATAACTTGCTCGGGCTTAAGAATTTGAGTTGAAGACTTGGTTTATCTAGTTACCAGCAGTCGGGATGTATGGTTGAAGACCTGGTTAACTATCACTTTAAGGAGTTACTATGTTTTACTCAGTGTCACACGCAGATGTCGTTGTGGATAATCGCAAGAGGTGTTAATGTCTCATACTTTGGTTGAGTATCGAGCACTTAGAGATTTGCTTGGTGCATAAATTCTCAACACCGTTCTTCCATCATTAAGTGCAAGCTTAAGATACAAGTGTGGGGAATTCGACTTCAGTTTCAAGTTTGGTATATCGGGTTTTCTTCTTTAGTGGTCACTTCAAGTTTTCTACATATGGGTTGATAAAGATAGTCGAGAGAGTTTCAGATGGGATTGATTCTCACGAGATTTAGTTGAGCTAATTGTTTGTTCTTCTCTATTTCAAGAGTATTTGGCATGTATAATGTGTTGCTTGATTCGAGGTATCAAACCCAAGTAGGGGAAGGAGATATACATCTAAACACACAATGAGTACACGTGATGAACTTAATACTTCTTCTTTATTGAAGTAATCCCGGAAAGACAAATGTCATAATCGCAGAGAAACTCAGTGTTTAACTCGTAGCCTTTGGTGTGTTATTCCAACTATTTGGAGGAAGGATATATATTCCAACTATTTGGGGGAAGGATGCATTATTCCAACCATTTGGGGGGAAGTGGTCTCTGAATACTTTTGGTATGTGTTAACTCACTTTCAAGAGGGAAGAAATATGAGAAGAATATGTGGAGCGTGAGATGATATTGCTTATCGACATCTTCTATATGATTTATGGTAGTGCTTCCACTTATTGCTTTATGTACACAATGCAATGATGATTCCAATGAGATCGCAACCATCAGGGGAGAGATATGTGTACATCAGGGATGCACAAAATGTTCACTTGATCGAGCTAATTCAGTTATTCCGGAGTTGACATCCGTAGAGATGATTAGTGACTCAACATGTTACATGGATGTCATCGTCTCTACTCTTGTTTGGTACATGTGTACATTATGGGCTGATTGGTTGTATGTAAGATAATTGGAATGCATTTGGTGTAATGAAGATGTTGATATATTGTTCTCCGAATGATAACCGCTCAAACTCGAAGAGTAATGTGTACCTCGGAGATGCACAACAGTTCACATGATCGTGGCTTAATCATTTATTCCGGGTTTGATAACCGCAGATGATCCGTGTTAACTTGTTACTTTGCTGTTATCGTCTTCTTCGGGTTCTTGAGCTTCATTCAATTAGACTGTTTGCTTCACTTCATCTTCTAGGGGAAATGGTCTTAAATTCGAAGATTGTCGGTTTGGGGGGAAGCTACCAAAGATTCACATTTGGAAGGCTCATGTTCAGACGATTCTTTTAGAAGCCTCGAATGCTTTGGTGGTGAAAGTTTAAGAGATGTTAATTTCTTTCTTCTACGACGTGCTGAACGATATCCTTATCTCGGTACTCATTTCATAATCCTCTTAAAATAAATTATCTTCTTTGTACATATTTTATCAAAAAATCAAAATACAAAATTATAAAACCAACAAAAAGAAAATAGAAAAATATAAAATTTCAAAACCAATAAAAATCAGAAATTTTTGAAAAAGAACAAAAATATTGTTTT
The DNA here is from genome assembly GCA_022545495.1 of Chrysanthemum lavandulifolium. Taxonomy (NCBI): domain Eukaryota; kingdom Viridiplantae; phylum Streptophyta; class Magnoliopsida; order Asterales; family Asteraceae; genus Chrysanthemum; species Chrysanthemum lavandulifolium. Next base: position 241,575,647 of record CM040243.1, on the reverse strand, counting down.
TAATATCACGTCATCTGGTTTCGATAACATCTACGGACTTTGAATTGTCATTCAACAATGACACGGGTCTTTAGATGAAGTTCGAACAAATGTAATAAACTTTTTAATTTGAATTTAAAAAAAATGAGATGGAGAAAAATGATGGTTTATTGTCATTTCAGGCAGTAACCCGTTTTAAAAGGAAAGAACAGAGCCATGCTTAACCTAAATTTTGAAACCACATGCTCTGATTTTAAATACAAATGTTTGTCGCCAAAAAGACAAATGTTTCCTTCACAAATATTTTTCCTTCTAAATATTCTTCTGAAAAATATTTGTCATCTAATGAAAACAAAATTGCTTTGAAAATAACTCTCTCTATATTTTTGAAAATCATCTAGACTTATCATTTGTCAAAATCTCTAACACTCAATCAACAACTTATGTCATTGAATGAGGGGGAGAATGATTTCAATCAAACCAAAAAGTTAGTTTTCAAACAATTGGCACGTAATCGAGCAAGGTCTAATTTTGGATAATCAAAAAGAACAATGTTTTTATACAATTGGATCCAGATCAAGGCTAACGTTGTGTTTTCATAAGATACTTAAGCATGTTTAATCATTGGAGGTTAAAATCTCAGAATTTGATCCTTATCAGTTAAATGTTTTAAAAGCAAGTCACAATTTTCCTCAAAATCTTTCAAAAACAATTTAAATCAATAGAGATCACAAATCTCAAAGGATTTGAAAATTGTGATCGGGGGAGAATTTGTGATTTAAATTGGATATAAACTGATAATTCAATAAATGGTTTTATAAAGATAATAACAAGCACTCCTCCCTACATGTGCCAAATGATTACAACGTTTCCATGCACATGTTAAGGGGGAGCATTTATCTTAAACCAAAAAGAATTGAAACGTGACTGATTTGTCTCAAAGTGCAGGTTCCCTCTAATATGTGCAAAACTCTTTCGAATCTCGATGCGCATATTGAGGGGGAGCAATCATGAGAAAACCTCATCCTTCCCAATACTGTTTTATCCAAAGTATTTAAAATACTAGATTTGTTCGGGAAATTATGATGATCATTTTAGAAAAAGATATCTGAAGATTGGATCATTCATTCTCAATCTAAGATTTCATAAGTTCTCTTACCTCCATGTGCTAAAATAACTTCAAATACTTGAAGCACATGTTGAGGGGGAGCATTTCTAAAGTATCAAAAACAATTAAGGTACAAAATACTTTGATTTTATATCACAAGTACCTTGATTGATTTCTCAAATGATTTTCTATTGGTTTCGAGGCGGATGAACAATACCAAAAGACCGACCAATTTAACTTTACGCATGGTGATATAAGGATGGTTTGGTTAGGTATTCGTTCCCACGATCCAGCCAGAGCCGGAGGGATCTACCCAGGGACAATCCACTAGATAGTGTAGAGTCCTTAGGTATATTGAAAAGGAGAAAAATAAGAATATGGGAAGAGTGCGGATCGAGAGAGAGCTAGTATTGGAATAAACCCAACAAGGTTCTAGTTATGAAGTCTCGATAAGCCTTGAAGGGGTTGAAGAATGCAAAAGAATTGTATGTGAAAAGGGTAAAAAGAAATAGCCCTCCATTTATTCAACCTTAAGGCAGAAACCAGGTTCAATGCATATGCTACTGGTGATTACTAAGGTAACGCCGGTATTTAAGACAAGACGTCATGGGCCCAATGACGCACTGCACCAAACTTCCCAAGCTACTCAAGTTCCTCTTAAAAGGACTTGTTTCATTCTCATGGGGAACCTACATAATCTATCGACTTTCTCTTATAGATTGTTGATATTGAAGAAGGAGACCCTCTCCCTAGTCTCCGACATAGGAAAACAAAGTTCACGATTGAGTCTAGAGCCATGAGATCATCAATAAATCTCATTAGGACACATTATTCTTGAAGACTTGCTGTTTCACAGAATGTGGAAAGTAAGAATATAATTAAGAGTCCTACGCATTATCCTTGTAGTATTGCCATAACATCCGAGTGATGTATATAATATTCACAATGAAGATGGAAAGCCTTCTAGAGCCAACATCAAACAAACTCTTGGTGGGTGGCATGTGAGATCAACCATGAAGAAGGAGACCCACAAGTCACAACTTCACATGATGGCAACACTTCAAAGGATAAGTCAGAGATTTATGGTGGCAGATGATCTCCACTTGAAATAACAAAACATGCGGTACATGAAGAATCAAAGGCTACGGGCTATAGAGCAAATAATTTAATCAAGAATCCAAGAACAATCAAAATGTAATATCTGTTTGTATTCAATGTAAATTGAGGTGCCCTCCCTTAAGGGGAGATTGTTAGGATTTAGAAAATCCGGTAGTTAAAGAGTCGGTCACCTCAAGTATATGTATTTGTTAAAAGCTCGTAGTCATAGTCATGTAATGTTAGTAAGTAGTTTGTTAAGTAACACCGTGGAGGACAGATGGTCTTTACCCATCAGTATGCCGATCCACACCGTAGGAGGCGTGTCTTGTAAGAAGCTATAAATACCCTCTACCTCCCAAGGTAGAGGGTTGGAGCTTTCAATATCATTTTTCTTTGTCTCACTAAGTTCCCAAAAATCTTCCACTTTCTCTCTCTAGACTCTAAATCATACGCCTACTTTGTATGCTTATCTATGTGTTTATGAAATCCAATATCTTACAATTACTGTTTGGGTGATGTCGACCACCATATATCTGTTTGTGTCCACTAACATATGCAGATATCATGGTTCATAAGATTGTTCCGGATCCGGATCCCACAAATGAAGATGATTGGATGCCGAAAGGAAAGGGCAACTATATCTTGGGTCGACAAAAGAAGAAATGGAGCTCAATTGGATCTCTATGAAGAGTTGGCATGATATATGCAACGTCAGAGGTCTCGCTGCATCAGTAGATGGTTTTCTTCAAGCCCTACAGCAACAACTAAAGCAGCTTGTGTTTTTCTCCACCGAACGTATCTTTGTGCAGACAAGTAGTGAATAATACCATTTTTTGAAAAAATTGTTAAAATTGTTTTGAAAATGGATAAATATTCTGTTGAAAATAAACTGAACTCATATTTTGGAAATCAACCGGACTTCATTGTAAACATAAGTCACTCAATCATTGACTACGGTCTTTGATTGAGGGGGAGAGTGATTTCAATCTTAAAATTTTCAAACGATATTTCATCTATCAAGTCCGTTTGTACAAAATAAGTGGTTATCTAAAGATTTAATGTTATGTCATGGTATGATTTTCTTTAATACTCAAAGATCTTTCAAAAAGAAATTTTTTCTGTTCTTGTTTGATTGTGAATGTAACATATTGGATTTCTCATACACATCTTATCATGATCTAGTGGGGCGTATAACTTAAGGTTTTAGAGAGAGAAAGAGTTAGAGGTTTGAGAACTTAGTGAGAGAAAATGAAAGTGTTATTATGAGCTCCAACTCTGCACCTTGGGAGGTAGAGAGTATTTATAGTCTTACACAAATCGCCACCTACAGGTCATGGATCGGGCATACGGTGGGTAAAGACCCGTCCAGTCCTCCAAGATGTTACTTAACTAAATACTACTTAACTTTAAATAACTACGACTACGAGCTTTCTAACAATTACATATACTTGAGGTGACCGACACTTTAATACTTGGATTTACTAAATCCTAACAATCTCCCCCTAAGGTAGGTCACCTCAAATTACATTGAATACAAACAGATATTACATTAAGATTGTTCTAGGATTCTTGTTCCTGCTCTTTGCCCAGTAGCTCGTAGTCGTTGATTCTTCATTATTGCATGTTTAGATAATCCAAGTGGAGGTCTTTTACTGATCCACGTGATAATGAGTGTTGAGCCATCTTTGAGATCATCAGCTACCACAAATCTCTGACTCATCCGTTGCAGTGTTGGTATTATGTGATGTTGTGACATTTGGACTGACACGCTCACATTCTGGATCATGATATATTCTCATTAGAGAGGCGGAAGCTTTCGTTGATTCATGATATTTGCAGCAGCGTAGCAGAAGCATGGAGTGAAAATATCGTAGTCGTTGATGCACTTATCATGATTTCTTTAGAGATGAATGTGTAGTGTGAGCATGCGGCTATGGATTGACCGCATCATTCGATCACCAGAAAACATCAAGCGTACCTACATACAACAGATTAGCAATAAATTTCACGAAAGTGTCTTTGATCACTTTCGTTGAATTGAGTACACGCCCATGGTTCCCCATTGATCGAGACAAGTCTTGCGTGATCGTATAATTTTGAAGAATTTCCTTGATGTGGTTTCACAATTGCTCTAGTTGTTCTCAAACCGAACGTCTCAAAGAAGACAACATGGAGTGAGTGAACCAAATGAATTGAGATTCATCGATTGATGAAAATGATTTGAAAACAATCGTGTCGCTCAATATAAATTGTTTTGCAATACAATGAAGGTTTTAATGAAAATCAATTATCAATCATAAACACATTTTATTTTGAAATATTAGTACACGGTCGATGTGTTAAAGAAAAGAGTTTTAAGCACAACGACCGTTACACCGCATACAACGCTTAGCAATAAATTGCACGAAAGTGTCTTTGATCACTTTCGTTGAATTGAGGTACACGACCCACGGTTCCCGCTGATCAAGACAAGTATCGCCGTGATCGTATAATTTTGAAGAATTTCCTTGATGGTTTCGCAATGCTTCAATGTTCTCAAACCGAACGTCTCAAAGAAGACAACACGGAGTGAGTGAACCAAAGAATTGAGATTCACCGATTGATGAAAATGATTTGAAAACAATCGTGTATCGCTCAATATAAATTGTTTTTGCAATACAACGAAGGTTTTAATGAAAATCAATTATCAATCATAGGAATTGGAAATTCCATGAGGAAGTGTCGGTCACCCCAATTATAGTCTAGCATATGTTGGCTCGTAGACATGTCATTATTCGTTATCTAGTAGTTAATTAGTTAGTTATTAGCTTAGTGCAACACCGTGGAGGAAGGACGGGTCTTTACCCATTGTATGCACGATCCACATCCGTCGGAGGAGGATGTAGTAGTTGTAACTATAAATACCCCTTCCATCCTTGGAAGGGGTGGTTCTTCATTCTTAATCTAATATTCTCTTTTTTGTTTATCTCTCTAGTTTCATCCTCTCCCCTCTTCATCTCTCTAAAACCATGGCTTTCTTGTATCATCACCATCCAAGGCCACCCGAATCATCATAACACAATACATGTAAGATCCTACAAATGGTATCAGAGCCAAGGTTTTTGTGTTGTGTTGATTTGTGTGGTATCTTTGCTTTGTTTAAAACTGTTTTTCTCCTTGTTTTTCGGATCTGATTTTTTTATCTTTTGTGGGAACAGTTTTATTAACAAGTTATATACATCTTTATGGTCAAAAATGAAGTCTCATGTGCTTTATCTTATTTACAAGAAACTGTTTATGTGTCTATAACAGTTTTTTTTAAAAGCTTTAATCTTTTTGTGACTTATTTTTGTACCAGTCCCGTGAAATATTTTGTGGTCATCGGTCAGTTTCTCAAGGTCAGGGCAAAAAGTAGACATTTTTATGTCATTTTTCTGGGTATTCAATGAATCTGGTCATATTTTGAGGTCAAAATGGGTCTAAAAGGAGGCATCTTGTTGATATTTTTCTGGGTTACCTTTGAAGATGAACGAAATACATAGCCGAAAAACTCATCGGAAAAAGTCAACGAGGATCAAAACCCTAAACTTACGCATAAGAAGTCATCTACAGAGTTATTTACGCATAACTGTGAAGTTATGCGTAAGGATTTATTACGCGTATGTTTTACGCATAAGCCTAGGCTTACGCGTAAGACTGGGTTACGCATAAGCCTATGCTTACGCGTAAGAATCAGGTTTACGCCTAAGAATCATGCTTACGCATAAGAAACCTTATGCGTATGTTTACGCATAAGCACATATGCCTACGCATAAGCAAAAAGAAAAAGGTTACGCATATGACCTGTTATACGCTTAAGGGTGATAGAAGTTATGCGTAAGGTTTTATGTGCAATAAGTTATGCGTAGAACAGAACCAAAAGACCTTATGCGTAGACTTGACTGAACAAAGACCACGACCACTTAATCTAATATCAAATACCAATAACATCGACCTCAGTAAAACATCATCAATCCATGGGGTACTTCAGTAATCGAATTGCATTGAAGCTATACAAGAGACTCGATCCAGAATCAAAACAATCACCTACATCTAAACCCACTTCAATCAACAACTTCAACTACTATTCTCACATCACCACTTCATCAAGACTCTATAAATTAAAAGTTAACATAAAAAATCTCAGATTCGGATTCAATTTTTTTAATCTTAAAGATTATTTTAATTGATCCTTCCTCATCATTGATAACTGTGGAGCAATACTTACTCATCATTAGTATCAGAACAATAAAGAGAGAATATAACAACTTATGTCATTTCTTTTCTTTGGTTCGTTCAACTCGTACACACGGACTAAACACAACAATCATTGAACCTTACCCGAGACCCCTTCTTAAAGGATCTTGAAGCCATAAATGCAGCTACCTTGATTCGTTTGGAGCTGAATTGAAGAAATACATTGCATATCTTGGTGTTTTTGGGTTTGATTAGACTGATTTAATGTTTTCGATTATGATATATGACGGATATTGATGATGGTTGATTGAGGATTTGAGATGGATTAGATGTGGCAGTGAGAGTGTTTTGGAGATGGGGGCGGATTGTTTGAGATGTGTGTTTAGGGTTAGGGATAAATGTTAAGACTCTACTTATTATATATCCTAGTAAGTAACGTTTTCACTGGCTTGAGATGGATTGGGTTTTTACGACTTTGGAATGGACCGAACGGATATAACTCTTCTTGCATTGGGCTATCGAATATGGTCTATGGGCTGCATTATTTGATGAGTTGATTGGTTCGTTTGGAAGTTGGGTTGAAATGATGTTCTCAAACGCAAGTATTTCTTCAGTAATTGTCATCCGAATTGTTTTGGATATGCAAATCTTTGATGATTGTTAAAAATGAACGGTATTTTTGGTATTGATAAATGTTCACGGAGGGATACAAATTCACGGCTTGAGAATAATTTGAAAATCATCACGGGGTTTTTGTACGGTATTACTTACGCGAAATTGAAGTGACGTTTCATGGGTGATCTTCTTTATCATTGAGACGATGGTTGGTTGGATGCATGTCTCAAGATAACTTGTTGGAGCATAACTATCACTTAAAAAGTTGTTGTACTCAGTGTCACACGCTGTTGTGGATTGATCAAGAATATAGAACAAGCTGCAAGTCATAAAGTTGGGATGTTTACTTCATTTTTCAAGTTTGTCGTATCGGGTTATCTCCATATGTGGTCATTACTATTAGCCGATGAATCATGCATGTTCCCCTAAAACAAATATTCACGAAACCAAAGTTGTCATAACACATTCAAACCGAAATTGTTTACGGTTTTGTCTTGATTTTGTAAAATCCTTGAAAGAAATTATTTCTCGGTTTAAATCATAGACTTGTAAAATCCGTAACAATGGAAACATCCCGGTAAAAGTAATGAGCATTTCGGATCTATCTTGCGGTTTATTCTTGGTTTTGTAAAATCCATGAAAGAAACTATTTCTCGGTTTAAACCATAGAATTGTAAAATCCGTGATGATGGAACCATCACGGAGAAAGGAAAGTGTATTTCGAGATCTTATCGATCTTTGGTGCTACGGTTTCTACTTCGAAGAAGGGATAAAGGAGGTAGTTCATGAATTGGGTGTTTGTTTGGATTGTCTTCGTGGCAGTTTGGTTATTACATGGTTTTATGGGGTTATGTGCTTTTAACCATGGTCGGGATGAAACCATTATCATAGTTCACTTAAAACGTCAAAGGAGGCTAGATTTGAGCTTTTAATCAGAAGATGTGACAACGGCGTTAATTCGGTATTATTTATTTGAGGTTGAAGTGAAATATCACGGGCGAGTGTACTTAGTATCCGAAGGTATCGGGGATGGTTGGATGAAGATTCTTGAGATCCTTGTTCGAGCTTTTCAAAAGCGAAGACTTGGAAATCTAGTTATTTTGGGTGACTTTTCCTTTTCTTTTACCACTTGGGGAATTGGGCTCTTACCACCACAAAATAACTATCACTTTAAGGAGTTACGTTGTAGTGCTCGATGTCACATTGAATTGTGGATTTTCAAGAGGTGATGTCGTCTTATACTTGATGGTTGGTTGGTTGAAGAGTATAGAGTACTTAGAGATTCAAATGGGCATGAATTCTCGCACCGCTCTTTGTTACATATGTGCAAGTTTAAGTCACGAGTTCGGGTTAGTTTACTTGAGGTCAAATTCATCATATTGGGTTTTCTCCATCATTTGTCACTACAAAGAGCCCTCTTGAATGATAATGGGGTTGATTACAAGTTTTGCCAAGAGAGATGAAAAGAGAGAGATGACGTATGAACACAGCGGTTCATGCCTCGTTCTCTAAAGAAAAGAAAAGTGTACGTTTCGGTGCACTTTATCTTGAAAGAGAGAAATCTTCTTATGACGTTTGAACACAACAATTCAAGCCTCGTACTCAAAGAAAAGAAAGGTTTACGCTTGAGTGCGCTTTATCTTCAAAAGAAGATAAATCTTCTTATTATGACCATTCTCATCAACATGCTTCATACTATTTCCATGCGCTTCAATTATCAAGTGAACCGGGCTACCATTGATTGTTCTCTTATTCCACTTGCTCAACTATAATGACGATGGCGACATCATGTGCTAATTTTGCGGGGGAGAAGTGTGAGTAGACTACATTTGGATGATTTCACTTATTTAGTCAAGAATGGCAACTTCGTCTGCAATTCTTGAGGGGGAGAAGAAGTATGATGACACTACATGTTGTGTTATATGAGAATAAATGGTCATACGGCTTCTAACTCATGTAAGAACCGAGCTTCTTCTTATCGGGTCATCTTCACATGATGTTTCTTCTAAGAGCCGTTAGTTGACATCTTCACATGCGGATGATGAGTTTATTGACAAAGTGCTTCCGGTTAATGCTTCACGTGCACATCAACATGATGATTCGAAAAACCTTACATTCTTGTTTGATGTGATTGTTTGTTTGGTGTTACCACTTAGTGTGTTCGTTCGGGGTGATTGTTGATTTCCTTGATGAACATCTTTACATTCTTGTTTGATTGGGAGGATCTTAATTAAGGGATTTGCAAGAGGTAAGTTAATTGGGATGCTTTTTGGTGTGTTGAAGATGTTAACCTTTTGATCCCAATGGACAATCTTGAAGAAGGTCGAGTCTGATCGGTTCTACATTTTACGCTACATGTTAGAAGACTAAAGACGAGTTGCATTTGATTATCTAAAGACTTCTTCTTAATCGGGCATTTATCAAACAGTTGTCGGTTTAGGGAGAGCACTAATTGGGGAGAGTGAAATGTCTAATTTAATCCCAATTAGACTTGCTCACACTCTTGACAAGTTGATTCTCACAAGACATCAAGTGGTCTTCTCAAAAGATTTCAAGTATTTGGGCTTATAAGATGTTCTTGATTACGAAGTGTCAAAACCAAAGAAGGGGAAGGAGACAAGCATCTAAACGCAAGTAAACTTGATGAACTTAATACTTCTAAGTGATTGAAGATATCCCGGAAGACAAATGTCATTACTCATGCGAGAGAAACTCAAGTGTTTGACTCATGGCATTTACTGTTCTGAATTCCAACTATGTGGGGAAGAGATGGAAGAGTTAGTTTCGAAGATGAAAGAGGTACACAAGTGTGTGATGATTTCGATGTTATCACAATCATCGGGGAGAAGTTGTGTACATTGGGGATGCTCAACTGTTTTACTTGAGGCTGATGGTGATTGAGAGTATAATCACTCATTACGGTGTTGACATCCGCGAGATTGTCACCCGAGAGATAATCGTGATTCACATGCTTAGGTGTTATCGGTTATTCTCTCTTTGGGAATGTGTGTACTTGGTCCTTGAGCTTCATACACGATCATCGGGGAAGAAAGCCATTGTTTACCACAAACATTGAGGAGGTATTTTCTCTACCATGATGTGTATTCGGGAGAGTTCTTGGATATTTGTGTACTTTGGGTTCTTGAGCTTCATACACGTTCATCGGGGAAGAAAAATGTGAACATGGGAAGGTGTTCTTCATTCCCTCATGAAGTGTATTCGGAGAGTTCTTGAGCATTATACTAAGAGGCGGATTGCATCATTTCAACTACATGGGGAAGTGGTCTCTTGACACCTTTTGGAATGGATTGCGTCGGACTTGATGGAATGAAATTTGAGAAGAGGTATTTAAATGTGGGATGATACGTTGTTGTTCTTCTTATTGGATGATATAACCCGAATGGAGAATCTCGATTATCGTTCTTAAAAGGAGCGTAAGGATTTATGATAATGGTGTGCTTCTTTGTGCACTGGCTAAGGCAAGCTTGAAATAGAGCTTGAATCTGCTCATCTAATGGATTTTCGGTTTGGGGAAAGCGCCAAAGTCTCTCTTTCTCAAAGGCTCATGTTCTATCTTCTATTCGGAGCCTCGGAAGCTTTGGTGGTGGAAGTTTAAGATATGACAAATTCTATCTTCTGACGTCTTGCTCGATATCCTTATCTCGGTACTCGTATCATCATCCTCTTAAACTATATCATCTATTCTATCTTTGTAAATATTTATCAAAACCAAATACAAAAATATAAAACCAAGAAAACAAAATAGAAAAATATAAAACCTTCAAAACCCATAAAAATTAGAAAATTTGAAAAATACCAAAAATATGTTTTCTCAAGACATGTCTTACGTATCGATAACATCTATGGTCTTAGAAATGTCATTCAATAATGGCACGGGACCATAGATGAAGTTCGAGCGAGGAGGTGTAAATATTTTTTTCTAAACATGTCACAAAACTATGGCTTGCGAGTTACTTGATCGTAACCCGTGCTTAAACCATGGTTTGCTATTATTTGAGATAGCAACCCGTTCTTCAAGAAAGGAAAGTGTTGCGCTAAACCAATTTTCAAATATTTCGTGCACTTATCCTAAAACAAATTGAGGAAAGTATGTCGAAGGATCTGCTCTTCTACTCAAATATTTTTCGTCTAAAATTCTTGAAAAATATTTGTTTTAACAAAATGGTGGTTAATGAGTTGCTATTAAATCAATCGGTTTGAGTTTTTCGTAAAATTGAAAACTCAATCAATGACTTATGCTTTTAAAATTTTCATAAAATGAGTCATTGATTGAGGGAGAATGTTTTCAAATCTATATCATCTAACGAGATTATCTAATTATCCCGTATGCTTAATTGAAAATGAAGTTAACCTACGTTGAAGGACTAGGTGCCTAGGATATGATTATTAGGATTAGATGATTAGAGTTTGATAAACACATTATTCCCATGCCATATATGATCCGATTGATATGTTGAATTGACTTTTATTAGTCGATTCTTTGTTTGGGTGATGTCGACCACCATATATCGTATGTGTGTTCACTAACGTATGCGGTATATTGGTATATAAGAATGTTCCCGATCCGGATCCCACAATTGAAGATGATTGGATGCGAAAGGAAAGGGTAACTATATCTTGGTTGACAAATGAAGAAAGCGGAGCTTAATTGGACTTCAATGGAGAGTTGGCATAAATGCAACGTAAGAGGTCTCACCGCATCGTGAGATGGTTTTCTTCTAAGTGATTGAAGAAACGGAGCTTAATTTGACCTCGGTTGGCATTCAAAATGCAACGTAGAAGAAGTCTCACTTGCATCTGCAGACGGTTTTCTTCCAAGCCCTACGGCAACAACAAAAGCTTCTCAACCACCTAACGTATCTTTGTGCGGATACCATTTTAAACAATTTTGAATTATTTGATTAAATTGTTTTGAAAATGGAAAATATTGTTTTGAAAATTAATTGGACTTAATTTTGAAAATCACCGGACTTCATTTTATCAAAACTTAAGTCACTCAATCATCGACTACGGTCATCGATTGAGGGGGAGAGTGATTTAAATTAAAATATTTTCAAACGATATTTCTTCATAAAAGGTCCGTTTGTGCAATAATAAGTGGTGATCTAAAGATTTAATGTTATGTCATGGTATGATTTTCTTTAAAACTCAAAGATCTTACAAAATGAAATTTTTTCTGTTCTTGTTTGATTGTGAAATTGTTTTATTTTACTTAAAGATCTCTTAAAACTTTCATACACGATACTAACAATCTTTAATGTCTTAAAATGGTCCTTATCATCATTTTCAAAATCAAATCTTGCCACGTCTTTCCCAAAATTTTCTAAGTGATTTAAATCAATTGGGATCACAAATCTCAAATGGTTTGAAATTTTGATCGGGGAGAGATAGTGATTTAAATCTCTTATCTGTTTAAATGGAATTGGTTTTAGTCCTTTAAAGGCACTCCGCCTCCATGTGCCAAACGATTTCAATATATAATGCACATGTTTGAGGAGGAGCATTTATCCAAAACCAGAGAGTATTTAAACAAGGCCACATTTCTCCCATGTTTTCTAAACCTAATTAAATCACTTGGGATCCAAAATCTCAAAGGGTTTGATATTTTGATCGGGGAGAATTTGTGATTTAATATGAAATTTGATAAAAGGTGATCGTTTGATTCAATTGTGCAGTGCTCTCTCATATGTGCTAAACGCTTTCAATCTCGAAGCACATATTGAGGGTGCATTTCAAAGAAATTATCAAGGTGCAAAAGATTTTTATGTGATTTATAAAGTACCTTGATTTAGTTTTCAAATGGTTTCTAAATGGCTCTTGTGATCGTGGATGTGCTTCAAATTAACTCTTGCCTCTATGTGATAAAATGATTTCAAATATCCTATGCACATATTGAGGGAGAATTTTACCAAGAAAATCAAATGGCTTTTTCTATGAAAATTGTGATCAAAGAAAATATTTCAAAGTCCTCTTGCCTCCATGTGCTAAACAATTTCTAAATCATATGCACATGTTGAGGGAGGTTTTCTAAATGATCAAAACTATTAAGGTACAAAATGCTTTGATCTCGTATCACAAGTACCTTGATTGTTTTTCCAAATGATTTTCAATTGGTTTCATGAAAGAATGAACAATACCAAAAGACCGACCATTTTACTTTATGCATGGAGTTATAAGGATGGTTAGGTTAGGTATTTGTTCCCACGATCCGCCGAGAACCGGAGGGATCTACCGAGGACAATCCACTAGATAGTGTAGAGTCCTTAGGTATGATGAAAAAGGAGAAAAGTGAGATATGGGAAGAGTGTGGATGAGATAGAGCTAGAACTGGAATAAACCCAACAAGGTTCTAGTTATGAAGTCTCGGTAAGCAATGAAGGGTTGAAGAATGAAAAAGAATTAAATGTGAAAAGGGTGAAAAGAAATAGCCTCCAATAATTCAACCTTAGGGCGAATCCGGGTTCAATACATATGCTCTTGGTTGTTACTAAGGTAACACCGGTATTGAAGACAAGACGTCATGGACCCAATGGCCTTGCACTAAACTTCCTAAGCTACTCAAGTTCCTCTTAAAAGGGCTTGTTTCATTCTCACGGGGAACCTACATAATCTATCGACTTTCTCTTAGAGATTGTTGATATTGAAGAAGGAGACCCTCTCCCTAGTCTCCGACATAGGAAACCAAAGTGCACAATTGAGTCTAGAGCCAAGAGATCATCCACAATATCTCATTAGGACACAAAATTAATGAAGACTTATTGTTTCACACAATGTGGAAAGTAAGAATATATTAAGAGTCCTACGCATTATCCTTGTGGTATTGCCAGAACATCCGAGTGATATGTAAATATTCACGATGAAGATGGAAATCCTTCTAGAGCCAACATCATACAAGCTCTTGGTGGGTGACATGTAAGATCTTGCAAAGATCAAGCTTGTGACAAGCGGGATAGAAACGATGGGCGATTCAATCTTGAATCAACCTTGGTCCAGAAATGAATTGACGGATACCTTTGAAAAACCGGTCGTTGTGCTTAAAGTTCTTTTCCATAGCACATCGATTGTGTATTAATGTTTCAAAATTAAAGGGTATTTATGATTGATAATTGATTTTCAATAAAACCTTCGTTGTATTGCAAAACTCTTTATATTAAATACGCGATTGTTTTCAAATCATTTTCATCAATCGGTGAATCTCAATTCATTTGGTTCACTCACTCGTGTTGTCTTCTTTGAGATGTTCGGTTTGAGAACGGCTAGTGCATTGCGAAACCACATCAAGGAGATTCCTCGGAATTATACGATCACAGGCGATGCTTGTCTTGATCAATGGGGAACCATGGGCGTGCACCTCAATTCAACAAAAGTGATCAAAGACACTTTTGTGCGCTTTATTGCTAAGCTGTTTTATGCAGGAACACCGACGGTTGCGGTGATCGAAATTGAGGAGTCAATCCAAAGCCGCATGCTCACGGCATCTACACTTAATTAAAGAAATCATGACAAGTGCTAATCTACATAACTCGGCTCGATAGGTGCAAATATCATGAACCAATAAAGCTTCCGCTACTCGATGAAAAGATGTCATGATCCGAAAGTGTGAGCATGTCGGTCCGAAAGTCACTACATCACATGATGGCAACACAACAAAGGGTGATCCGAAGATTTAATGTGGTGATGATCTCGATGAAAGCTCGAAGATCATCATGATGTGGATCGGTTCAAAGACCTCCACCGAAAGTACAAAGTATGCGGACTTTGAAGAATTGCTACTAAAGCACAAAGATTGCGGAACTTGAAGAATTGAAGTCTGAGCTCGAAACTAAAGACAAAGATGAATGCTAGGATGCAAAATGTATTTCATGGGGTGACCTCCTTAGGGAGATTGTTAGGAATTGGAAATTCCACGAGGAAGTGTCGGTCACCCCAATTATAGTCTAGCATATGTTAGCTCGTAGACATGTCGTTATTCGTTATCTAGTAGTTAATTAGTTAGTTATTAGCTTAGTGCAACACCGTGGAGGAAGGACGGGTCTTTACCCATTGTATGCACGATCCACGATCCGTCGGGAGTATAAATACCCTTCCATCCTTGGCGTTTAGTCATCCTCTCCTCTCTCATCTCTCTAAAACCATGTTGTAATCACCATCCAAGTATAAATACCCTTCCATCCTTGGAAGGGTGGTGCTCATTCTTAATCTAATATTCTCCTTTTGGTTGATTTTATCTCTAGAACCATGTTGGCCTCTCATTGTGAATATGTTTGCTCTCTTCATCTCTCATAAAACCATGGCTTTCTTGTATCATCACCATCCAAGGCCACCAAACTCTAAGAATCATCATAACACAATAGGAACTTGAGTAGCTTGGATGTAAATTTGGTATTGTTCATCCGCCATTGAAACCATTTGAAAATCAATCCGGATACTTGTGATATATTATCAAAGCATTTTGTACTGAATTGTTTTGATATTTTTAGAAAGAGAGCTCCCTCTACATGTGCATTGTGTATTTGAAATCGTTTTGGCACATGGAGGCACGAGGAAGAATTAACTTCTTTGTTTACCATTTTCTAAAAGATATCAACATCACTTCCCTGATCAAATCATGTAGATAAATCATATTGGGGAAGGATGAGGTTTTCATAAGTTTGCTCCCCTTGAATATGTGCCTCGAGGTTTGAAAGAGTTTTGCACATATTAGAAGGAACCTGCACTTAGAGACAAATCAATCATGTTTCAATTCTTTGTGGTTTTAAAGGATGCTCCTCAACATGTGCATGGAAAATTTGAAATCGTTTGGCACATGTGGGGAGGAAGGCTTGCTAAACACTTGTGAAACCATTTATCGAATCATCAGTTTAAATACAATTTAAATCACAAATTCTCCCCGAATCACAATTTTCAAATCATTTGAGATTTGTGATCTCTATAGGTTTAAATTGTTTTTGAAATCTTTTAAGGAGAATTATGACTTGCTTATGAAAATATTTAACCGATAAGGATCACTTATGAGACTTTAAACTCCAATAACATGCATGAATATATTTTGAAAACATGACAAATAACCTTTGATTTAATTGAAATTATTCTCCCCTCAATCGGTGACATAAGTTGTTGATTGAGAGATCGAGATTTTGACCGATGTCAAGTCCAAGTGAATTTCAAAATTTAGTCCGAGTTATTTTGTTCAACATTGTTTTCATTAGATAGCAAATATTTTTCAGAAGAATTTATAGAAGGAAAAATATTTGTGAACGAAACATTTGTCCTTTTGGTGACAAACATTTGTTTTTAGAATCAGAGCATGAGATTTGAAACATACGTTAAAGCATGGCTATGTTCTTTCATTAAAAGTGGGTTATAGACTGAAATGACTATAAACATTTGTTTAATTTTCTCTCAATTTTTTTTTAAACATTCGAACAATATCTAAAGACCCGTGTCATTCTTTGAATGACAACACAAAATCCGTAGATGATACCGAACAAGGAAAAAGAGAAAAAGAAAAAAAACATGACAAACTAACAATATTTTTGGGATTTTTCAAAATTTTCTAATTTAAATGGATTTTTTTTGAAATTTTGTATATTGCTTTTCGAATAAATATATACAAGAGATGGATGAAGAAAGACCTTTATTCCTCGTCTTCCTCTTGAAGACGTTTGAGTGTTTTCGGTTGAAGACTCTTTAGACCAAGTCGGGGAGGATAAACTCAAAGCGTTCTCTAGGAAGAGCTTTGGTGAAGATGTCTCGCTGGTGGTATTCGGTCCTCACAAAATAGAGTTCCACCACACCGTTTTCTACTTGCTCCTCGATGAAATGATGTCAAATGTCGATGTGCTTTGCTCTTGAGTGTTGAGCGTTGTTGCATGAGAACAATAGCACTTTATTATCACAATACTGAGGAATTTTGTTGAATTCAAAGCCATAGTCGATAATTGGGATCTCATCCATAGGATTTGAGCACAACAAGATGACATGGCTATGTATTCAACCTCACAGAGGAAATAGAAGTACTCATTTGTTTTTGAAGACCACTCACAAGCTTATCTCCCAAAACCGAGCACCTCAGACGTGCCGACATGTATCTTGACATCCCGCATGATCGATCTGCATAGGTCGTTAGTGACATACCAAAGTCCTTGGTACCAAAGTCCCATATTGATGGTTCCTTGAAGATACCGAAAGACCCGCTTAAGCGCTTCAAGGTGCTTTTTGGTAGGCTTGGCACGATATCTAGCACATGCAAACATCGAACATAATGTCCGGTCATCGGCCGTGAGGTACATCGTGGATCCAATCATACTACGATATTTCGTTTGGTCTACCATGATCCCCGAGTGGTCCTCATCCGCTTTAGTACGCTTCTATCATGGAGTGTCAACAGGTCACAAGAATCAAATCCAAATTTCTTTAAAATCTCATTTGCATATTTAGATTGATTTATAAAATGCCTCCGGGACTTTGTGAAATTTGTAATAACAAGAAAAATGACATTTGTCCCATCATTGACATTTGAAATTTGGAACCCATTTCATTTGAAAACAGTCGCATTCATTGGGGTCGATCGAGACAAAAATAATATCATCGAGATATATTTGAACGTGAATTAAATGTTTTCACGACTTTCAGTAAACAATGTCGGATCAATCTGCTCCTTTCTTTGAATCCAAGAGATAGAAGAAACTTTGATAGCGTATCATATCATGCCCTTGAGCTTGCTTCAAACCGTAAAGACCCTTCTTCAAATGATGAGCGTGGTAGGATGCTCTAGATTCACAAAGCCTTCAGTTGGGTCGACGATACGACTTCTTTAAGATCTCCGTTAAGAAAAGCCGTCTTTACATCCATCGATGACTACCATGTTCTTACTTGCAACATTAGCCAAGAAGATTACGATTGCCTCGATACGAGCAACTGGAGCAAATGATTCTTCAAAGTCAATACCCTCCTCTTGAGGGTATCCTTTTGCAACCAATCGAGGCTTGTTCTTTAAAACATCACCATGCTCATCAATTTTTGCTTTGAAGATCCACTTTAGAGCAATGATCATTGCACAATCTGGAGCAGGTACTAATTCCCATACATCTATTCGATCAAACTCATGAATTTCTTCTTGTATGGCATTGAACCATCTTGTTAATACAAATATCGTCATTAAACGTTATTTATATTTTTTATCTTTACCTAAGTTTTGTTAACGACAAAAGTAAATCTAATTTGTATAAAAGCTTAAAGCTTGTCAAGTTTAATAGATATTAAAACAAGCTTTTTCAAACAATATCTTCATCATTTAAGCATTTACATTGTGACTAATCATATATCAATATGAGTCTAAGCATAATATATGATAGTAGTTTTAGAATGTTTTAGTTTCTTAAAACTAAACATTACTTATGCATTTGCATATTTCTAAAATAGAAAGACATCACATGACATCATGTAATGCATCATGGAAATCATTGAAAGATTTCATTAGATATTTTATGTGGATTTGTACTCTTCATATCTTACACAATATTACATAGATATGGTTGACTTTGGCAAGATCTTGATATCTTGGTCATCGACCCGGCGGCACCAAAATCACAACGGGCGGAACCCTTTTAAGGGGTCCATGATCCGTGGATGTCATTGATGGTTTTGGCTATAAATAGCAAAGCCAAACCAAGTAGTTTTTCATCCCTTTATATCATACTCTCATACATATCTTCTCTCTAACCTTTCTAACTCAGTTTCATATCATATTAGTGATCTCTTTTATAGCAAAGAAGATCAAGTCACATTCAAGCTTCAAACAAGAAGTTGGAAGTCTTGTTTGTTTAGTGTTGTATGATCTAGTGTTGATTCATACTTCATTGTTGTATTAAACCATCATAATCTTGTGAGTGTGAGTGGTTAGTATTTTAGTCCTCAAAATACATTGTGTGTGGGAGTAGTTGTACCCTTGGAAAGAACTCGACATCTAGCTTAGTGTCGGAATAGTGTGTTTAAGTGTAAAGGTTTTCTCCGCACGGTGAAAGGAACTTGTTGACTAGTGAAGTTAAACTCTCGAGTGTGAGACTCGGGAGTGGAGTAGGGCAAGGAAAAAGAGTCCTTGTAGACCGAACCACTATAAACAACTTGTTGTGGTTCGATCATTTCTTTCCTTATTTACTCTTTACATATTGCTTGCATATTTCATCAATATATCCAAGATCAATATTAATTGATCTTTCAATAAGTTTCAAAACAAAGTTTTTAATTGGTAAACTATTCAACCCCTTCTAGTTTTCTACAATTGGTACGAGCCTCGTTGCTCAAGAATTTCTAAAATAACTTGTATTTTATAAACTTGAAATGATCCATGGATTACGAAAACTTTAAAGAAGGGCAATCTATGCAAAGACCACCACTCTTTGAAACCAATGGATTTATCTATTGGAAAACCGTTTTAAACATATGTAAAATCAAAAGATATAGATCTTTGGTTTATTATTGTTAAAGGGGATTTTAGTTCTACAACAAAGGATATTTACGTTGATGAACAAAAGAAATTAGTTGCTAAAAATAATGAAGCTAAAATGATGCTTTATAATGCTTTACCTAGAAAAGAATATGAAAGAATTTTTATGTGTGAAACCGCCAAAGATATTTGGGAATCTTTAATTGTAACACATCAAGGTAATTCACAAGTCAAGGATAACAAAATTGATCTTCTTGTTCAACAATATGAACAATTTGTTATCCCTGAAGATGAAACCATTGATTGTGGCTTTGCTCGCTTTAATACTATTATTACATCACTTAAAGCACTTGATGAATCTTTTCGTAGTAAGAACTTTGTCAGGAAATTTCTTAGAGCACTTCATCCCAAATGGAGAGCTAAAGTGACCGCTATTGAAGAATCAAAAGATCTCTCAAAAATGTCACTAGACGAGCTAATTGGCAACCTCAAAGTTCACGAAATGGTAATGGAGAAAGATTCGGAGATCATCAAAGGAAGAAGGGAGAATATCAAATTCGTTGCTCTAAAAGCAAAGACAGAATCAAGCGATGACGACGAATCTTGCTCCGGTAGTGAAGATGAGGATTATGCCATGGCCGTTAGAGATTTTAAGAAGTTCTTTAGAAAAAGAGGAAAGTTTGTAAGACAACCTCGAGAAGAAAAGAAGCCATTCCGAAAAGATCGGGATGATAAAAAGGGTAAAGGTGAAAGAAAGTGTTTTAGATGTGGTGATGCAAGTCATCTCATGGGAGAATGTCCCAAGCCACCTAAAAGCAAAACTCAACGAGCTTTTGTAAGTGGTGCTTGGGTGATAGTGAAGACGATGAAGAATCAAGCAAGGAAGAGATCGCTCTAATGGCACATGAGTCAAACGAGGTACTTTCCGACTCTTCTTATTCTTCTATTGATGATGACACTTTTCAAAAACAATATAATCAATTGTGTGAGCTAAGTCTAAAAATCATAACTAAAAATAATTTTAAAAACCAAAAAGGAATTTTTGGAAAATGAAGTTTATGAGTTGAAAGAAAAAGCAAAACAACTTGAAAAAGGAAAAGCAAATGACGATGATTGTAAATCATGTCAAGAGCTTAATCTTGAAATAGACAAACTAAAGCTCACACAAGATGTTCTAATCGAACAAAATTCTAAATTTAAAAAGTTTAACAAAACATCGCACTTGCCGATGAAATAGTTAAAATACATAAAACACCGGAGATATGAATGGGCTAGGATTTAATGAAGTATTAATTCCAAAGAGTCAAAACAAAGCGGCCGAAAGGGACGAACATTCATCAAAACTATCGCAGTACAACACGGACCAGATGGAACCAAAATAAGGGTTCCGTCAGTTGAACAAAATGGTGTCGTGGGTACTTCAAGAGATGTAATGTTCGCAATCTGAACCGCATCTTGAATTATTCAAAGTAACAAAGAAAACCAATGATAGTATTAAACTAAAAGCAATTGTTACATCGAGTAGGACTTGCAAAAATGAATTTAGATAAAAAAACTACTCAACAATGATATAAAACACCCTTTTGTAACATATTGGATTTCATAAACACACTAAACCATAAGATCAAATAGGCGTACAAAGAGTTCTAAAGAGACAAAGTTAGAGGTTTAGGGAACTTTAGTGAGAGAAAGAAAAGTCTTATTATGAGCTCCAACTCTACCTTGGGAGGTAGAGTATTTATAGTCATTACATAAATCGCCACCTATCAGTTGTGGATCGTGCATACAGTGGGTAAAGACCCGTCAGTCCTCCACGGTGTTACTTAAACTAAATACTACTTAACTTATAAAATCTACGACTACGAGCTTTCTAACGATTACATATACTTGAGGTGACCGACTCTTTAATACATGGATTTACTAAATCCTAACAATCTCCCCTGGGAGGTCACCTTAAGATCACCTCAAACATACATTGAATACAAATGATTTTACATAAAAGATTGTTCTTGCGTTCTTATTACCGTTTTTGCTCGAATTGATTCTTCATTGATGCATGTTTGGATAGCCCAGTGGAGGTCTTTATCGATCCACGTGATGATGAGTTTTGAGCTAGCTTTAAGATCATCGGCAATAATACATCTCTAACTCTTCCATTGTGGTCTTGTGACTTATGGACCGACATGCTCACATTACGGATCATGATATATTCTCATCGAGTAGTGGAAGTTTTGTTGATTCATGATATTGGCGTGATAGAAGCATGGAGTGAAAATATCGAGTCATTGATGCACTAATCATGATTTCTTCGAGATGAATGTGTTGAGTGAGCATGCGGCTATGGATTGACCGCATCATTACGATCATTTTGCAAACGTGGGGCGTACATGCATAAAACATTTAGCAATAAAGCGCACGAAAGTGTCTTTGGTCACTTTCATTGAATTGAGGTACACGGCCACGGTTCCCGTTGATCAAGACAAGTCTTGCTGTGATCGGTATAATTCCAAAGAATTTCCTTGACGAGGTTTCGCAATTTGCTCTAGTTGTTCTCAAACCGGAATGTCTCAAAGAAGACAACACGGAGTGAGTGAACCAAATAATAGAGATTCACCGATTGATGAAAAGAGATTTGAAAAACAATCGTGTATTGCTCAATAGAAATTGTTTTGCAATACAACGAAGGTTTTAATGAAAATCAATTATCAATCATAAACACCTTTTGATTTGAAATATTCGAACACGGTCGATGTGCTAAAGAAAAGAGTTTTAAGCACAATGACCGGGTTTTCAAAGGTATCCAGTCAATCCATAACCTAAACCGGGATTGATTCAAAGATTGAATTGCCCCATTGTTTCATTCGGTTGTCACATGGTTGATCTATAGAATAGATCTCACATGCCACCTACCAGGAGCTTGTTTGATGTTGGCTCGGAAGGCTTTCCATCTTCATTGTGAATATGTATGCATATCACTCGGATGTTCGGCAATACCACAAGGATAATGAGTAGGACTCAAGATATAATATCTCTTTCCACATTGTGTGAAATGAGAGTCTTCATTGAAAGTGTCCTAAGGAGATTTATTGATAATCTCATGGCTCTAGACTCAATTTGTGCATATTTGGATCCCGTGTCGAGACTAGGAGAGGGTCTCCTTCTTTAATATCAACAATCTCTAAGAGAAAGTCGATAGATTATGTTGGTTCCCGTGAGAATGAAACAAGACCTTTAAGAGGAACTTGAGTGGTTTGGGAAGTTGAAGTGCGGTCGTCCTTTGGGTCCATGACGTCTTGTCTTCAATACCGATGTTACCTTGGTAACCACCAAGTAGTATATGAATTGAACCCGATATCTCGCCTAAGGTTGAATAATTGGAGGGCTATTTGTTTTCACCCTTTCTCATTCAATTTTTTTTCATTCTTCAACCCCTTCATTGCTTACGAGACTTCATAGCTAGAACCTTGTTGGGTTTATTCAAGTACTAGCTCGGACTCATCCGCACTCTTCCCATATCTCATTTTCTCCTTTTTCAATATACCTAAGGACTTCTACATCGCTCAGTGGATTGTCCTGGTAGATCCCTCCGGATTCAGCGGATCATGGGAACAAATACCTAACCTTATCATCCTTATATCACCATACATAAAGTAAATTTGGTCGGTCTATTTGGTATTGTTCATCTGCCATTGGAACCAATTGAAAGCCATTTGAAAATCAATCCAGATACTTGTGATATATTATCAAATCATTTTGTACCTGAATTGTTTTTGATATTTTTAGAACACGAGCTCCCCCTCAACATGTGCTTCATGTATTTGAAATTGTTTTAGCACACGGAGGCAAGAGGAAGAATTAACTTCTTTGATTTCCATTTTCTAAAAGATATCAACAACACTTCCTTGATCAAAACAGGTAGATAAAGCATATAAGGGAAGGATGAGGTTTTCATAAACTTGCTCCCCCTCAATATGTGCCTTGAGGTTTGAAAGAGTTTTGCACATGCAAGAGGGAACCTGCACATTGAAATAAATTGATCACGTTCCATATCTTTGTGGTTTAAGATAGATTCTCCCCCTCAAGAAGTGCTGGAATTTTTACTCCTAGAAGGCACACTAGAGTTCACTTTCTTAGCACTAACAGATCTGGAATCTGAACTACTTGAAGGCACACTAAGGTTCACATTCATGACATTGGGCATTGAATGGATTTCATGCTTGGCACTAGGCATAGAACAAGGAATCAAATGATTAACTCTCTCACCTAAGGACTTAGGGCATAATGTATTTAAGCATTCTAGAAATTCTTGAGATCGTTCGGCACATAAGCATGCATGCCCAATTGCATTATCAAGTGGTTTCTCTAACTTATCCTCTTCAACAATCTCATGGAGACATTCTAGACAATCCTTAAGGTATGAGAAATATGTTTGAATTGCAAGTTTGTTATTCCTAAGATGAGGGGGAACATATTTCACAGATAAAGCATATTTATTACAAGAGTGAACCTTTGATACACCATTCTCCCCATTGGTCATTGGCATTTTTCCTTTTACTTGGCTCTTTAGATTCTCAATTTCCTTTTGCAATGAAGCTATTTGTTCATTATTTTTTGTTACGAGTGACCTTTATTGATTCAAATAACTCATTGAAGTGACGTTTAACCTTTTCATTTTCTTCAAAAAAAAACTTTCGTTTTCCTTTGTAATGCATTTACTAAGTTTTGAAGATGAAACGCTTGAGAATTCGAGAATCTAAAGGAGGAGGCATTTGGGAGCTAGTCACATTGTTCTTTTGACCCTTTAATTGTGAGATTTGGGCTTTCAACTTTCGATCGTGTTAAAATGAGCTTGAATCTGCTCATCACGTTTGTTAATTTGAAAACGCGCATCAAACTCGAGCATCCGAGGATGTCTTGATATTTGAAGTTTTGATATTTTCTTTAAGATGTTGATATTTTAGTTGTAAATTAAAATGCTCAACCTCTAGTTTAGAAAATATTTAACCAAATTGTCGTGATCATCCAGCTCAATTTTCTCATTTAGTTTAGAATTAGTCTTTTCAAGCTCAATGACACGATCATGGGAGACTTTCAGGCATGATAATTCATGAAATGAGAAGCATTAATGGAACAATTTGTAGCGATGAAAAACACATCTTGAGCAACACATTCAAGAATAAGAGTCTCATTCAATGTATGCAAGTTCTTCCTCTCAATCTCATTATATTTTAGTGCACGCCATAGTCACTAACCTCAACTATCATTGCATCAAATTCCTTTTCCATTTCTTTAATGTCTAAATTCATTCCCTTTTAAGACTTTCAAAATGATCTTTTAGTTGTTTAAAGAAAGGCATGACTTCGCTAAATAACATTCTTTTGTTTGCTCAAAACCCTTTCCCTTGATTATGCGGTGGGTGTGATCCTTTTCTTAAAGTTTTCTCAAAATCAACAAATAGTTGAAAATAACATATTGACCGATTAAGGTCTTGCTTTTAGTGGCAATAGTCCTAGGAACTAAATGCATTGGTGTATTGGGAGGATACACAATCAAGGCATTTTCCTAAAGGGGGGTTTGTTACAACAAGATTCTCTTTTTTTGCTTATCTAAATCCTTTTCCGAACACTTGTTGGTGTTAACAACGTCTAAGGCTTAAACATGTTCAAGGAAATCCAATTCTCCTTTTGTAATCATGGGGTGTGATATTTATTTTCTTCTCTTTACATTTAGGATCATCTAGTTTCTTGTTCATCTTTTCCTAGTGACTTCATCGATTTCTTATCTTCCTCAAGCACTCAACGCAACTAGGTTTCTTTCTAGGCTTAAGTTTCATCGCCATCATAAATAACCTTATGAGCATTTCTAGCCTTCTTAATGACCTCTGGATTTGGTTCCTCAACAAGGGAATGCTATGCTTATCAATTAAGACTCTATGCTTAGTGATTAAGTGAGCGATTAATGGTATTTCCTTGTGCGTACAACTTATTTTCAAGCTTGTTCTTCAAGGTTTTAGATTAGAAAAATCATTCAAAAGCTTTGATTCCTTAACAAAGGAATTCTTGCTTAAGCATTTTAGCATTTTCTTGAAGTTCTTGTTTTTGCTTAGCAGCTTTAGAAAGCTTATCTTGTAAGGAGTTTAACTCTTGTTTCAATACTTCTTCTAAACCTACTTTTCTAATAGTTATGCACGATTTGGTCATCTATTTCCTCTCACGGAGGTTAATTCAAACTTAGCACGTTGTTCATAAATAGCAACACGTTCTTTATAAGCATTAAGTTCAAGTATGAGAATCATCGGGGCACGTGCGATGTATTCGTCAAAAGCATAGTCATTATTGATCGCATAAGATACATCACTTGGTACAATCTCTCTTCACTTTGTTTCACATATTGATCATATGGGACAACATTGATATTACCCATATTTTCAATATCGACTCAATAATTACAATTGATTGTACCGTTATGTATCTTTTGCTCATCAACTTCACCGTATAATTTTAATATCTAGAAATGATTTTGTCTTTGGATGGACCAGCTTGTGGTGATGAAGAGACTTTAGGAGAGACCATTGGAGAAATGCTAGCCATGAAAATGGTTTTTGCATGGGTTCTTCATCAACATCAAAGTCGTATGCATCACGATCGACTACTTGAAAGGCATTACGATGATTATGGCCTATCTCTGAATTGGTTGCTCATCCACATCGCATCATATCTCTTAGCATTTCCTCCCAAGAACAACAACTCCTCTTCATCCAAAGTCGCACCATTATCCCGAGCTTGCACAAGCAACATCTTATCCTCAAGTACTCGGCATTACGAGGGCGTTTTGGCGATGTGCGGTTCCTTTCAATGTGTCCTCACCTCCACAATTGTAACATTTGATTGGCTTTGCTTGACCTCGGTTTCCATTCCTTCCCTATTCGATTTGTCGCATAACCTCTAATACCCACCTCTTGCTTGTTCGCTTGCCTTTCTTGAACTGGCCGC
The DNA here is from genome assembly GCA_022545495.1 of Chrysanthemum lavandulifolium. Taxonomy (NCBI): domain Eukaryota; kingdom Viridiplantae; phylum Streptophyta; class Magnoliopsida; order Asterales; family Asteraceae; genus Chrysanthemum; species Chrysanthemum lavandulifolium. The sequence goes on along the minus strand of CM040243.1, from coordinate 241,549,171 downwards.
ACCATAACCTTCCCATCTCGGCGATCGCTTGATTGTGTGGATTGGATGCGCTTCGAGATTGTTGTTGGTGTGGAAGAGAGTTCATGTTTTGCTAATCAGAGAGGCGGTTGATTAATGAAGTTTCCCGTGTGCATCGATCGCCTTGTTTGAACATAGGATCGGGAATGAGTTTGTGATTACCATTACCCATGGGTATGACTTGTGAGGCTTTGGTTGTGATTACGATGTTTAAGTAGAAGGCGCTTGAATCATTCGATGAGCTTGTCTCTCCACGGTTGGTTTTGAACCGATTAAGAATCCTTTTTCAAACATAGCATGTCTCTCATTCTCAAGGAGGAAGACATAGAGTTGCTCATAGTTTGTATTCTTCAATCCTTTGGTTAGCTTTACGAGGTGACAAACTTGTGCCATTCGGGATTCATGTTGTTCACAAACTTTGAGTTCGGTTGAATGTTTGGCATAGTCATTCGATGTTCCTCATATCATTAACAAGCTTGTGGAATCTCATAGTACTCATAGACACTCTCATCCGGTTTCATCTTGAAGTGTTCAAATTCATCATAGAGTTGTGATTCTCTGTCTTCCATAGTTAATTCGTAACCCGAGAAGCATCTTGACATTATCCCACACTGCCTTGGCTTCGTGTTGTGATTGATCGCCTTGTAGATATCTTTTGGAAGACCTTGAAGTACGATGTTAAAGCCCCGATATCGACATCGAATCTCTTTTCTCCTTATCATCGAGCTCATCATATGTCTTTGGTCCATCTATTCCATAGATCATTGTTCCATCTTCACCAGATCAATTAGGTCTCTAGTAGTCTCAACCCGATACGGTCCTTCATCAATGGATTTGAGAATGTTGACTCCATTTTCCTTTCCAAGACAAAGACAATCGATTCGTTGAGCCCAAGAGTCGTAGTCGATTCGCTCAAGCATGGGTGGATTTAGTATCCGAACCACCGCTTGAACATCCTCGGCATGAGTGGAGATGATTGTAGGAACGTTGGTAGACATGATGATGATTAAACGGGATTTTATAACTCTCGATTAAACCGAAATAGATTCTTTCACCGGATTTTACTAAATCAAGAGAAACCGTATTATGATGAGTCAACCAAGTCGCTAAGAAAACTGAACCAAGTCGCTAAGCACCAAGTCGCTAAGTTGTCAAGTCGCTAAAGAGCAACTCGCTAAGCACCAAATCGCTAGCAAAATTTTGACAAGAAGTCGCTAAGCACCAAGTCGCTAAATTGTCAAGTCGCTAAAGAGCAACTCGCTACACCAAATCGCTAACACCAAGTCGCTAACAAACTTAAGTACAAGTCGCTAACTTTCACCAAGTCGCTACCAGAGTGGAGACTCTACTAAGTGTATTGTAACACCCCGAAAATCTTAATGACAATGAAGACTAATTCGGTGTTACTTGAATGGAGATCATAGTCAATAATTATAGAAAACGACTCGAAGAGACGTTTTATTAAAATAGTTATCATTCATCGAAAACTCATAGTTTGTTACTGAATATTGTAAATAGATCAAGTGTTTTCCCAAAGAAAGATCATGAGTTTGAAAGAAATGATAACTTTATGTTTTACACCACCGGATGAGCCTTGCAATGCCCTGCCCGCACCTTGGTCATAATCTTCACCGACACCGAGATAACATGCTTAAAAGGTCAACAAAAATGTTGAGTGAAGTCCATAGGTTTAAAATAAGTTGAACACAAGTATAAGATCATGATCATTGTAAACTAACAATATCATAAGAAAATATCACAGATTATTATGCACTAAGCTCATGAAACCAAGACTCAACCGATACATACGAATTACCAGTGTACATAAGTATGCCCCAAAGGAGGTAATAGCCAATTACCTAAAGAAATTCGATATGGTGCGCCCGGTTATTTCTCTATAACCAAACGGATTCGTTAATCCCATAGTACTATTCACGATATCTACGCTCACCGCGGTGACTAATGGTTCATGATCGAGGACTTGTGGCTAACAACTTAAGCGTACCAATAATCAAGAAGATCAAGCATTTATGAAAACCTTGTGTTCTAGTTTAGAGCATGTATCTCCTCATGGGTTTGCAAAAATAAAGTAAAAGCGAGGCTATGAACTCACCTTGATGATAATGCACACGCACAAAAGATCAAGCACAATGTAGCGGGGTTCCAACTCGAAACCTAAAATGATGAGATGGCGAGTCTCAAGAGTGAGCATTTTGGTTCATGACCAAAATAATAGAGCATTGAATATTCTTATTCAATAGATCATTGGATTGTCCAATCCAATAGTGTGCGATCGTGATTAACGCTTTAAGTTAATTTATGTGCTACATTGCCTTAATTAATGATCCTCACTTACGCATAAGTGAAATGTTCCCTGCTAGATCTTAATAGATTTGTTGAGTATTTTAACGTATTGGAACAATTCCCGTGTGTTTTATCGGATTATATATATAATTATAATCTTATAAATATATATATATCGTAATACATTTAATGTTATCCGAAAATAAAATACTCATATGATCAAAATACTCATTTTTACGAAATTATGATGGGTTTATAAATTTTTCTAAACTTTTCCCGAATTTACACTTTTTATCCTCAAGTTATAAAAAGTACGAGTTTAGTACCTTAACTTTGATAAAATGACAATTTTTACCCGAAACATACTTTATATCAAAACTTTCATAAATGACATGTTCAACCCTTGGTAAAACTGAATTTACAAAAACAGCCCCTTAGTTAGCTTTATACACTAAAAACCTTTACTTTCCAAACTTGACATTTTTTAACCCAAAGTTTATAAATACTAGTTTAGGTAAATTACATATTCGGTCCTTGTGGTTTCCATATGTATGCATGCACGTAAAAGTTGCCCCTTATACTTTCGAAAATAGCATTAATAGTCCCTAGACTTTCATAAAACACTTATTATAATGATAAATGACCCTTTACTTTAGAAAACTTTCCACTTTCTACCCATAAACTACTGCTTTGCAATTCAAGTCCAAATTCCTTTTAACATACTAAAACTTTACAAAACTTTTACAAGCTTATTCCTAGCTTATTTTTAGAGCTTATTAGCTTATTACTAGTTTATTGGGCCGGTTGGATCTCTCTTGAGACGGGTTGGGCTTATTGGGTGAGCAGTTGGGCTTTTAGGCCCATTAATGCTTCATGCGTTTTAAGGTGTGAAAGTGTTCCTTATAAGTTTGTGATGTGTTCTCAACATGTTAGACTAGTGTTAACGTGTGACTATGTGTCGTGATCAAGCATACCATACGACTTGTATTGAAATGGTGCGCATAACATATTTAACGTGCGAGAACCAAATGTAAACGAAGAAATGAAATGGAAATGAGTTGGGAGAGACTTACTACACTCAAAATGAGTGGTGATGATACGTGTGAGAAGTGAACGAGAAGAAGTGCCCAACGAGAACCCTCTTGTTCTCCTTATAATGTTACCCGAACTAGTATTTTACCCAAGTCTACCTAGTTTCTTGTATTGCAACGTTTTTTCTTCTCTTCCTTTTCGTTACCACATTGAACGCTTTATGCTTAGAGAGTGCAAGTGTTTGAGTGAGTTTGTGATGTTGTGAGTTTGGCCAAGTCTTGTGATGGTTTATAAAGAAGAAAGGTAGCATGGCTTCTATATTAGTTTAATCTCTTCCTACAAGTTCCTAGATTTTTATTCAACATGTGTGAAATTTGTTTCATGGGCGTGCAAGATATGGCAGCCGATTTCTAGGGACCTTACATGTATGTCGAGTGTATTTTTGGACTTGGAGCACATTACACGTTGGATCTTAAAGTCTCACTAGGTCAAGGGTGGCTATTCATTATTTTAATGGTGTTTAGGAGCTAATGAGACATGTTTTGTCTCCCTTTATCACACACATACACGCACGTCGTTAGGGGTGTGAGGGGGGGGGGGATGAACTTAGTCTAATCTTGTTGGTTGGTTTGGTTACTTATTTGGTTTGGTTTCTCCTTTTTGTTCGACCGGTTACATGATCACAAAGCAATAATATTTCCAAGTTGTTAGTCTTACAAATTGGTGTGTGTTGGGCTCGAAGGCTTAGGCCCAAAATTTAATAAGGGTGTGTGGGCTCTTTTCTGGGGTCGTGTAAAATGATTAGGCCCAAGGGAAGTATTAAACGAGTTGGGCTTGTTTTAGTGGGTTCGTGTACAAGCTAGGCCCAATGAAATGATTAAACGAGTTGGGGTGAGGCCCAAAGATAAAAATAGTGTGGGCTTGGTTCGGATATGAGGCCCAATGATATGTTGGGTTGGGTCACGAGGCGGAATAAAGTCCAATGAGTTCCGAGGCCCGATACGAATTTGAATATATTTTTATTATAATTAAATTCGTATTTTTACAAATTTTTACGTATTCGTTACGTGTTTTAGGATTATCAAGATAGTGGGGAAATTTATTTAGATCACAATGGTATCTTTTATGAATGCTCAAGCTGCGTTGATCATGCATATGCCAAATGATATGCAAATGTGATGTTTAGAAAATTTCATGACGAAATAGATCGTGTTAAATTCCTGATTAAAGCGTTAAGTACATTGAAATTTTCCAGAAGCTTACATGTATTGTTTGTCGGCTTGACTCAATAGACAAGTCACTAGCTCAACTCGCTACCAAATTACAAAGCAAGTCGCTACCAAGATAAGTTATCCGTGGCTTAAGTCGCTAGCAAGAAAAACACATAAACACCACTTTTCAATCCAAAAACAACCCAACCACGATGATTCAAGCTTAACAAATCAAAACCCAAGCACATACAATGATTCTAAACACAAAACTACACTCAAGTTTCAAACTTTAACACTAGAAATGATCCAATGATGCAAAACCACTAAACTTTTCAAACTCTAAAACCACCTAAAAGTCACTAGAAATCCAAAGATATGTAAGAGATGATCAAACCATGGCTCTTGATACCATTTGTAACATATTGGATTTCATAAACACACTAAACCATAAGATCAAATAGGCGCATAAAGAGTTCTAGAGAGAAAGTTAGAGGTTTAGGGAACTTTAGTGAGAGAAAGAAAAGTCTTATTATGAGTTCCAACTCTACCTTGGGAGGTAGAGTATTTATAGTCATTACATAAATCGCCACCTATCGGGTTGTGGATCGTGCATACAGATGGTAAAGACCCGTCTGTCCTCCACGGTGTTACTTAAACTAAATACTACTTAACTTATAAAAATCTACGACTACGAGCTTTCTAACGATTACATATACTTGAGGCGACCGACTCTTTAATATATGGATTTACTAAATCCTAACACCTTTGCCAAACGCCCCTTTCCTAAGAGCAACCACAACATACAACCCAACTACCAACACAACGGTTGGAATCAAAACTTTCCTAGACCATATCAAACTCCAGATTACATGTCATGGAACTCTTACCCATCATTTCCATACATGAATCAAATAAATGGTATGTTTAAAACGGACCCATGAGATATTGGGGACCAAATGCTTGAGTTATTTACTTCTTAGGTATGCTTGAAAGTTGGATTGGAACCTGATGAATGGATAAAAGATAGTGGATGCTCACGACACATGACGGGCAACAAAAGTCTCTTCTCATCATACCAAGAGTATGACGGAGGTAATGTCACCTTTGGTAGCAATCTCAAAAGCAAAATTATTGGCAAAGGTACGATTGCTCATAACTCCCTAACTATTGAAAATGTTGCTCTTGTGGATAGGTTAGGATTTAATCTACTTAGTATTAGCCAATTATGTGATAAAAAGTATAAAGTACTATTTGATGAAAATGGTAGTAAAATACTAAAAGATGGTATCACCATAGCTAAAGGAGTTAGGAAAAATAACATATACGTCATGAAAATAGATAAAACATCTAATGACAAACTTTGCCTAACAACGTTAGACGATAGCTCATATCTTTGGCATAGACGCTTAGGTCACGCTAATATAAGACTTATACAGAACCTATCTTCAAAAGAGCTAGTTAGGAATTTACCAAAACTAAAATATGACCAACACTTTTGCGATGCTTGCAAAATTGGTAAACAAACCCATAGTAGTCACAAATCTAAAAATATGGTGTCCACATCTAAGTGTCTAGAATTATTACATATGGACTTGTTTGTACCATCCGCTATAAGAAGCTACGGAGGCAACTTATACACTTTGGTCATAGTAGATGATTACTCAAGGTTTACTTGGACGTTGTTTTTGAAAACCAAAAATGAAACTTTTGATAAATTTGAAATTCTTAGCAAGAAAATTCAAAACCAACTAGGTGTTAAAATTGTGTCGATCCGAACGGATTATGGTCGTGAATTTGAAAATGAAACTCAATTTGGAAACTTTTGTGATACAAATGATATAACACATAACTTTTCCGCTCCACGAACACCTCAATCAAATGGAGTAGTAGAACGTAAAAATAGAACAATTCAAGAAATGAGTAGAATAATGCTTAATGAACAAAACATTCCTCAAAAGTTTTGGTGTAACGCCATTAACACTTCTACATATATTTTGAATAGAGTCTTAATACGTCCTTTCTTAAACAAAACACCATATGAGCTTTATAAAGGTAAAAAGCCAACGTTAGGATATTTTAGAGTCTTTGGTTGTAAATGTTTTATTCTTAATACTAAGGATTATCTCACCAAGTTTGACCCAAAGTCATATGAAGGTGCATTTCTTGGTTATTCTCAAACTAGTAAAGCTTATATTGTCCTAAACAAAGAAATAATGATAGTCGAGGAATCGTTGAACATAACATTCGACGAAAGTCCACCTCCCTCTAAGACATCACCTTTGGTAGATGATGACTTAGTTGAAAGTCAAATGATAGAAAGTCAAGAAATAATTAATAATAACAAGGAAGATGAACCATTAAATAAGGAGATTGTCAACATCAAAGAATCTAAAAGTCATCCTTTAGAAAAGGTCATAGGACAACTTAATCAAAGAACCTTAAGGTCACAAGCCCAAAATCAAAGTAATTATTTTTGTTTTGTATCCACCATAGAACCGAAAACATAAATGAAGCAATAAAAGATGAATCATGGGTAATTGCCATGCAAGAAGAATTAAACCAATTAGTTACAAATGATGTTTGGAAATTAGTTCCAAAACCTAAAGATCAAACCATAATTGGAACGAAATGGGTTTTTCAAATAAAATGGATGAAAATGATATAATATCTAGAAACAAAGCTAGGCTTGTTGCACAAGGTTATAATCAACAAGAAGGTATTGATTATGATGAAACTTATGCTCGGTAGCTAGACTCGAATCTATTAGAATATTACTTGCTTATGCATGTGCTTATGACTTTAAATTATTTCAAATGGATGTTAAAGTGCTTTTCTTAATGGGTTTATTAACGAAGAAGTGTATGTTGCTCAACCTCCCGGTTTCACCGACTTTGAGAAACCACATCATGTCTTCAAACTCAAGAAAGCATTGTATGGTCTTAAGCAAGCGAAAAGCTTAGTACGACCGACTTAAGACTTTTCTTATTGATAATAAATACACTATGGGATTAGTAGATAATACTCTTTTTACCAAGAAAAAAGGAATCACATATTATCATTGTTCAAATATACGTTGATGGCATTATATTCGGATCAACTTGTCAAGAGCTATGTGATGATTTCTCTAAAATCATGCACGATGAGTTTGAAATGAATATGATGGGTGAGTTAAATTTCTTTCTAGGACTTCAAATTAAACAACTAGAAGATGGCATATTTTTTAACCAATCTAAATATATAAAAGACATGCTTAAGAAATTTGGTCTTTAAGATTCCAAACCAACTAAAACACCCATGTCCTCGGACACTAAACTTACCAAGGACGAAGAAGGTGAATCCGTAGATAACACTAAATATAGAGGAATGATTGGTAGCCTACTCTATCTTACGGCTAGTAGACCCGACATTATGTTTAGTGCTTGTCTATGTGCTCGCTTTCAAGAAAACCCAAAGGCATCACACTTAGAAGCCGTAAAAAGGATTTTTAGATACATTAAGGGAACAACGTGTTTAGATTATGGTATCCCAAAGGAACGGGTGTAGAAACCATAGTGTATGCCGACTCGGATCATGCCGGTGATTATGTCGATAGAAAAAGTACAAGTGGTATTTGCACTTTTGTTGGACATTGTCTCACCTCATGGTTTGCAAAGAAGCAAACGGCCTTAGCTATCTCAACTCGAAGCCGAGTCTCGCCTCACCTGAAAAGCATGTCAACAAGCTCTTTGGATGAAGCAAGCTCGAGAATTACGGAATTCATCTCAACGATATTGTGATACTTTATGACAACAAAGGAGCCATCGATCTCAAAGAAGAATCCTGTTCAACATGCTCGTACAAAACATATTGAAATCATCATCACTTTCTTCATGACAATGTTCAAAAGGAAACATCTCAATCGAGAAAGTATCCTCCTAATACAACATTGCCGACATCTTAACTAAGCCTCTTAAACGAGAACCTTTAATCTTCTTAGACTTGGTTAAGGGTTAATGGAACCAAACATGTAGGATAAACATAGCCCAAAACATTAGAATAGTCAAAACAAAACACTTTTGTCTTGTACACTCATCAGAGCTACGGCACCAAGCGACAACACGACGGAACCAAAATTTTGGTACCGTCGTCCGTCTGTCTACTGTACAAAACTGCTATATACAAAACATCCTCGTCCTCAAAACCCACTTTACCAAAACGTAAACATTAAACCAAGCTTATTATTGATACCTTACCACTCACTAATCACTGAAGATAACATCATTGTAAGTATCCTAACTACATTTTATCTCTTAATTCTGAGTCTAGGATTCTTATTTATGCACAAAACTTTCACAAATTATTACATGGGGTTTTATATATGCTTTTATACCAAATATGAATTCAATTGGGAAAATGCATAACTAGTCATTGAAATTAGGTACTACATTATCATATTGCATAAACAAATCATTCTTCCCACTAATTAATAGATAATGAATAGGGCAAATGGCACAAAAAGGTACTAAAGTTAGGGTCCATATTCAATCAAGGCATTCTTCTTTTTTTCTTGCACAAAAAGGTTGCCAACAAATTTTTTTGGCGGATTTGGGTTTTTTATTAACTTTCGTTAAGCCACTTCGTTAGTAAATTACATATTTGGTCCTTGATTTTGTAGAGTCATTTTATGAAAACCCATCACCACCACCCATAAAAACCGGATGACACAATGATCCATACCATCACACACCCATAAAAACCGGAATACACACACCGATCTACAATCAAACTTACACAAGAACACATCTCAGCACGGATTCATTGATGAAACAAATTAGATCTTATTCTTTTTTTCAGTTGTAAGATTGAGTTCATCACATTATCATCTCCAAGAGTTATAAACTCTCATCCAATCACACCATAACACCTAACCCAGATTCACAAAACTCTCATCATAGATTACATCTTTGCCGGCAACGGTAACTGTGATATATGTCTCGTTTCTCCATTCAACTGATGATATGAGGTTAATTTGTGGTGGAATGAAACATGACGGGTTTGAGAAATACTGGGTAAGGGTCACGGATGGAAAAAAAAAGGTGATTGTAAGGGAGGTAAAATGATGGGTTTAGGAATATAAAAGTGTGGATTGTGAAGTTTCAAGCTTCTTGAGATGTAAAGGGTAACGATAAATTAATTGTATCGGGGACGTTTCTTGTATTGTTTATCAGTGAGTTCTAGAGTTCGCTTTAGTGAGCTTGACTCGTGGAGTAAACCTATTTTGAGTCGTGTTGATCAAGTGTTGCATCGGTACATCAACTTATGCACCATCGGGATATGATAAAAAATCGTAGAGGTAAAATGGGTAGTAATGCTCATGGGTCTCCTTGAAAATATTTATCGAAAGTTTTTATCAGTGGATGGTGGAATTAAGTGAGCTTGTGACTCACTGATAGGCAAGGACGGAATGGGTGATAGGATTATCAAGGCGTGTTAGAATGTTTTTAGGCAAAGCCTGAATAGGTAGAAGTGGTATGGAAACTTGGTATCATCAGGTCTTATCAGGGAATGTTGAAAAGCATTGTTTGTTGAGTCCTTATGCACCATTCCACATCTGTCTTTACTTTGTGTGCACATAGGATCACATTAGGGTGTTTAAAATAGTCCATGAAAACCGCCTTTGCTTTTCATTGTCACACATCACTAAGACACCTTTTCACAAAGAACCGATTAATGAGGGAATATGGGTGGTGGTGGTGGTGGGCGGTGGTAGTGGTGGCGGTGGTGTTGGCGGTGATGGTGGCGGACGGTGTTGGTGGAGGAGGAGGGTGGTGGTGTTGGCAGGTGATGGTGGCAGACGGTTTTCATAAAATGGCAGACGGTGTTGGTGGAGGAGGAGGGTGGTGGTGGACGGTGGAGGAGGAGGGATGATGCATAAAATGACTCTACAAAATCAAGGACCAAATATGTAATATACTAACGAAGTGAGTTAACGGACATTAGTAAAAAACCCAAATCCGCCAAAAAATTTTGTTGGGTACCTTTTTTGCAAGAAAAAAAGTATAATACCTTAATTGGAAATGGACCCTAACTTTGATGCCTTTTTATGCCATTTGCCCTAATGAATATAAGGCCTTATTCAAATAACCAAACACCCCATGTCAAAAATTCTAAAAAGCTTCTCACTTGTAGGAAAACAATTTTTTCATTGTTAATACAAATAGAAACGTTAGATTTTTCATCACTTGCATGCTCTTGAATACTAAAGGTATTGCATAACTAATATGCATTCCCGGGTATATTCAAATGAAGCCATATTAAATTAGGAGCATTTGGGTTATCTCATGGTATTTGCCAAACACCCAACTAAAACTATTTTTGTGCATAAAATGAGTCGAGATAACCGCAACTCCAAATTGTTTTCATATAGGCACACACTAGAACCAAAAACGTTAAAATTTATTCTCATTTTAACATATTAATTCTTGTCCTTAGGAATAACCATGGTAGCCATGAAGATTCTATGATCACAAAGACACCCTTGGCTATATTCCTAAACACCACAAAACCAAAGGACTTTCCAAGGAACAAGTAGAAATATTTAGGGGTCTAGAATCAAGGTATTTCCATGAGGGTAGAACCATTCACTCATCCTTCCTTGAAAATACCAATCTCCGTGAAGAACTAGCCGCCATTCAATTCGATTGTCTTCTTGACATCGATGAACCAATTTGTCCTAGGTTTGTGTTAGAATTCTATGCTAGTGTGACCGGCTTTAGTGATGAAGACGATGATGAATTTTGTCTTAGGTTTAAAATCAATCAAAACGACTACACCATCACCTTAGCCAACTTTGCTCAAGTGCTAGGAATTCCCAACCGAGGGACTTGTGTCTACTCGGATAAGTGGTCACCACCGCTCTTGATGCAATCAATGACCGCCTCCGCCTACCAAACCCGTTTGGCCGATAAGGATGCCATCCGCGAACACCTTTTAACCCAAAGGGTGATACAACCCGAGTTACCCAAAGATGTGCTCCGGTTGGTGCAAGTTTTAAAATTTATAATCACGAATTAACCAGATAACCTTTAACACATACGAGCAAGTATACTCGTCCGCAATAGTAAAGCTTTGGTAAGTCGAGATCGTCCCAAGGGATTTTGTTTTGAAAATAGTTTTATTAAAAAGTTTCTAACAAGAAAGCTTGTCAAGGCTCTCTCGAATAAGTGTTCTAGTGAAAATACGAAATCAAGAATAAAAATATATACTTGTGTGAAGTCTCATAATCAACCATAGATAATGTTCATAAAGGTTTGGTGTATACTCTTAGTATGATGCACAAATCATAAGCAAATGATTCCCCAACCATGGTATTTGTTTGTAAAAATCATTCTAAGAACAAAAACATTTAGGTAATCCTTTCGGTCCTTATCCCAATGATTATCCTATAAGAGTTCCATTTGTTTGCAACATGCTCTCATTAAATTTGTTCTTACGAATCTTTCGACCCTTCGTGATGAAAACGTTCTAGTCTTGTTTTAATAAGCAAAACATGGTGGATGTCAATCACCATATCCCCATACTAGTTTGTCACAACACTTTTTGGAATAAAACACAAGAGAAATCCTTTCGGTCCTTTTTCTTAAAACATGTTTTATTGACAAATCAATCCAAGACTAGTATTTTTCCAACAAACTCATTTAAACAAGATCATATATACATGCATCACATTTTGAGAACATTATTATGATTAATCACATTCCAACACACAAGTATAACACAAACTACTCCATGAAAACAATCATATCTAAACACAAGTCGTAATAAGGTAATTCAAACAATTCAAGAGAATAGATTTCATAACAAAGTTCATAGAATACCTAATCTTTGTGATTACAAGAATTAGAAATCGTGGAATGTAGCAACCACGCGCCTCCAATCACCTAGGATCACCGCAAAATTCCAAACCACCAAACAATGGACAAGAATGGTTCCTTCCTTGCTTCGGACGCTTTCCAAGAACTACTAAGCTTTTGGGTTGAAATAAATGGGTAAGTATGAGTTTTGGTGTAAACTAATACTCTATTTTGTTGTGTCACACTTAGCATACAAGTCCTAGGTTCTTTAAATAGCCAAAGCACTTGCTTAACCGCCCAAAAACGTTCTTCCAAGTTAATATCAAGAAATGATCGGACTCCAATGATTATGGGAGTTAAGACAACAATAAATGCGAATTGTGTAATCATAGCGCGTAAACCGGATCGGTTTCTTCAACGACCGAATCGGTCACAGCTTTGACCATTAGCCCACCGGATCCGTCATGGGTTGCACCGAGCGGCCGGGTTTTGCTCCTTTGACTTTTTGTCGACTTTTCCTTTACGCTTCATTCTTTGCTTACGTTGATGATTTCCAAAGCCAAACTTGATCTTTCCTTGTCAGATGCTTCAAATCACTACGCTCCATATCATTGAGTCCACAAGCTTCCAATCTCAACTTCCTTCCTTAAGACGCCCAAATGTGCATAAAAACTTCATTTCTTCAATATTCGCAATACCGCTACATATACATACACAAGACGATCTTTGCACTTTTGCAATAGTTATGAGTAAATATAGCCGAATATCATGCACAAACCGACAATAACGCTACTAAAAACATGTTCATTTTAGACGTTATCAAATTCCCCACACTTAAGCTCTACTCACCTCGAGTAGGTCAAACATTTGCAAAGATTGATTTCAATGGTCCATAACACCATGTTTCGTAAAATGTAACAATTACCATAAAAGATAACTATTATTTTGCTTATAATATGAGAAAATCTTCTAAAATGAACCAAACACTTTAGATAACATAACTAGGATACCTCACAAGTGGCTTTAAGATTTCACTCAACACTCATATATTGGTGGGTATATCACTCAATGCCTAGTCATGATCAATGCTTTTACCATAAGCTTGTACAAGTATCAAAACAAAGAAAATAAATTCATCAAAGAGGTCTTTTATTCGGGTTATAATGATAAGGCTATGGGTTCATAATAGGTATGGATAAGGCATGGGATAGTTTATGAAATTGGTTTAAAATAAAATAAAATCAAGTCCAAACCTCCATGGTGCTAGTCATCATACAAACCACAATCCCGAAAACGATTATTACTCCTCTTCTCATATCAATCACCAAATATATATCACGCCTTAGCACATTGGCTAATCGATAACTCAAACATACTTCATCTTCCTTCATCTTCATAATAATGTAGCACATTGGCTATAATTGTCAATTTTTTTTTTTTTTTTTTTTTTTTTTTTAACTCCCCACACTTCGCATAAGCATCACCACAAAATACAAAATAAGAAGTATGCATCCTTCGCCTTTGTCGAAATGGCACACACGAATGGCAAAGTGTAACTAACTCATAATCATCAAAACAATCCAATCATTCCAAACAACTAGCAACAAACCATTAGACTTGATAAGGGTTGGCTAAGGTTTAAAGGTGTAAAATATTTTGTATTTTTCTGATTTAACAAAACGAAAAGGATTGGCTCGTAAGGTGTAACTAGGGGTATCTAGTGCTAAAATGAGCACTAACAAAATGGGTTCATGTGGTGGTTAACTAACCGATGTGGTCACTAATATATCATTAAATGTAAAATGGAAGGCCATTTGGGTTATTCCTAAAATGCCTCTTATCACTTGAAAATATTTAGATCACTCGAAAGTGATTTTAACCATAATGCATAACTAGTACAAGTTCTAGAATCGACATAATCACCGCACACTCATAGCAAATATAAAACAAAAGATGTTTCATACAAAAGAAACCTCACAAAATGTGGGAAAAGGCTATTATGCATGCTAGAAAATGCTATCGAATCCAAAATGAATTATTTCAAGAATTTGGTTCAATTCTAAAAATTTTCAAAACCTCATTTTACCATTGAAATCCCAAATTATGTATTTTAATTATCAATAACGCGAAAACTATTAGACCATCAAGGGCTAATTTCTTCTAATCACTTGCATCCAAAAGTTATCTAAAAATAAAAATGCGATCATTTTCCTATTTTCTTCCCTCCCCATACTTAAGTTTTGCATTGTCCTCAATGTAATGAAAATGAACTTCAAAGTAAAGAAAATGGGAAAAGATAGTTAAAAGATACCACGGAATAAAATATGCAATAAGCACATTGGGTCATTAGCAAGCTCATGAGTTATCCAACTCGAAATATTCGACCATCAATAAGCTTCCAACATATCCATCCCGCAAACAAAAACGCAACACAAAATGCACAAAACAAACAAAATACTAAAACTAGATAAAACCAAAATATACCAAACATCCTAAAGAAAATCAATCAAAAGATAGAAATAGTTTAAAACACATCATGACCATTGTTTTGAAACCATAATTTCACGAATGACCCATAATCACCGTCATCCTCGCCATTTCTTCTCCTTCTTCATCATCAAACTCATCATCATCATCACTTTCGTTACATAGTTTTCGCCTATGATTTCGAACGAACTCTCCTCTTTTCTTCTTACCTCCAACTCCCGATGATGATCCTCCACCTTCATAACTTGTTCCTCCACCTTCGTGCAATCGACCATATGGGGTATTGGATCAGAAACGGTGCGCACCTGTGATATGGATACGGATAGGTCCGTGATAAGAAGTGTACGGAAAAGGATATGGTGGAACATTTGGTGGATTGTAGGGTGGCAACTCGAATTGGCTTCTCGAGCCATGTGTTGAAAGATCGGCATCGAATAATCATTGATGTAGTTGTTCCTTAACATCATCGAATCTCTCCACACATCCCTACATTGAATCTCATCTAGATGTTGGTTCCACTCTCCCATCCCGAATCAAAACCACCGGACGCACCCATTTGCACGCTCTCCATTGGTATATTCCCTGTCGTTGTGGTGTTTGTCCGTCGTGGTGGTTGTTGTGGTCTTGGTTCAACCCATAACCCTACGGTTTTCAATCTCCTATTCAAAGCATTACCAAAACCTTTCGCATCCACGCTTCACTATACTTTGGCCTCCACACTTAGCCAATTCCTCATCAACATAATATCCAAGATTCTTCGCCAATCTTGTCACAAAATGTCCTCCACAAATGTTATCATGCTTTTGATTCCTGGCTCTCCTAGACAAATATTCGCAACCGCCAAATAGCATTACCATCCTTAGTTTCTTCCAAAGAACTTCATAATCCATAAGTCCGGTTTTGACATTTGTCTCGCCCAAATCTATTAAATGGCCCGGTCACAATCAACTTGTGAAGTATCCTCATCAACGGATTCCCGATGGTTGAAGCATTCCTCCTAGCACAAGTAGGATCTCCCACTTGATTCCAATAAGCGGAATACTAGGTAATCTTTTCAAACCTCCAAGTCTAGAAAAGTGAGTTTCAAATAATCGATGATTTACCTCATGTGGCTCATACAAACCAAGAGCTACACCAAAAGTCGGTAATGTGTAAGCATGATCCCTACCACAAAGTCTAAACCAAATACAAATCTCCGACATCAAATTCAACATCTACTTTTCTTTCAAAATACATGGTTGAAAAGAATTCCATACACCATTCTCGTAGACTTCTTCATTAACACCGAATGCTCTTTCCCATGACAAATCATTGAACGAATCTCCATCCCCGGATATACATAAGACGTCAGATCATACTCTTAACTCATCTTCACAATCACATTCGTTAAATAAATCCCAATCAATCACCCTTGAACTAAACATTGCCTATGTTGTAATTTCGACAATCTTTCTCGAAAAGCATGTTTCTCCATCGGTGAGATTTTTGAATTTTAAATTAGCATTTGCTTCCTTCTTCACACTATACTTAACCTTCTTCTTCTCGCTCCTTTCACAAAACTTCGTAATAAGCGGGTTAATTGGAATTTCCTCCCACCGAGCTTCCTACAACAATTCTCTCAGAGAAATCACAAAATAAGATCATATAAGAGTGTTAGAACAAACAAAAGGTTAGAGAACCTCTACTAGACATTTCAAAATTTCACAAAAATTCTCTCGAAACCGAATCGGATTCGGTTGGATCACCAACCGAATCGGTTTCCCATCACATCAGCAATAACTGTTCGTTGCCATGCGCAACCGAATCGGTCAGCAGATCGCATAAGGTATTTCACCTTCAAATCCTCAACATCTCGAATTTCTAACGCTCAAACCACTTCTTAGATCGCATTCTATCATCCTCAATGATTTCCCACATCCTAGAAATACTCTATCTTGTTTCCAAATCATCAAACATCTTAGAACTCATCTCAACATTCTTAGAAATCATAAGCTCTAATAGTGTAGCATCCATCACTCTTAAAAATCAAACATGTCATCCATCAAAATGAATCAATAGTTGTAACTTATCTCATCCCATAAGCATAACCAAATTAATTCCGAAAAATCTTATCATCTAAAATCCATTCTATGGGAATCAATCAATCAATCACTTATTGTAATGCACTCCTATATCAATCACCCACTCAATCCTAAAATATTACCACTTAATTCGGATTATAACAAAACCCCAAATTGGTGACCTAAATTCCAATTCAATCAAATGTTCTAATAAAGCCTTAATTGAGTAAATTGAATGTAAATGCTTACTTGCTTAGGTGCCATGATGTTATCCTACAATTCAAACAACTTCCAATCGCTTCTTCTTGGATGAATTTTGCAAAACCCACCGAAAATTAGTGTGTGTGTGTTTTTGGAAAATGAATTTTTATATTTTGGTGCAACCGTTCACCAAGGACACAACCGATTCGGTATGCTTTTTGCCAAATTTGCTTTTTTACTTGTTTAACATGTTACTTAGGCATTTACCCTCCAAGCAACATATTTTTACTCAAAAATTCCTGCTAAAAATTCACACAACATTTATTCACCAAATGAAATTTTGAACAATCATTCAATCCAAAAAAAACTAAACTCATCATATAAATGAACTAATCCAAACTCAACTCAAACTCATAGTCATAATGTATTAAAACCAAATTACCTCAATCATAACATGAAAAATAAATAAGAAACAAAAATCCTAATGCATCAAATCAAAACAAAATAAAATAAAGCATAAAATTCAAGCAAATGATTGCTTGTTATTACGGTCTTTCCTTTCCTCAAAATTCCTCAAAATATTCTTGCCTAAGAATATCCTCGCTTTGAAATTTTCCGTCAATTCACGGAATGTTTCAAAAGTTTTAAATTTCCTCATAAATCTTCGCCCATCCGGCATAATATATCAAACTTCACATGCCATGCCCCATCTCCGCTTTGCCTCTTGTAAGTCCCCAATCCTTCGGTTTCCACTCCAAATTCTTAAGTTGCACCGTAAAGATCCTAAAAGTCGGTCAACTTCTTGTAAACAAAAATGTTTTGAATGGGTTGTAAAGCTTCGATCGCGAATGCACGCTCCATTTCGCCCTCTATATCGAAATAAGGTGGAGTTAAAGGTCCGTACATTGATTACCATGGACATCACGTCCCACTTCAAAACAAGTTAAATCATCATTTGCATCCATCCATTCCAAATCTTCCATACCTTCCAAAATTGGTCCTCTTGGTCTTGGGTAGTATGTTTGCCTCGAATTCCATCGTCAATAGTCATGGTACCTCTTCCCATGTCTATAATTGCTCCACAAGTTCGTAAAATGGCCTCCCAACAATAGTGGTAAACTCTTGTCCACCGGAATATCCAAGACAAGAAAATCGCCAAATACGGTTGGTAGCCGATTTGCACTCTTACATTCTTAACTTCTCCCATTGCCTTTGCTTGAGTGTTATCCGCCATAGTGAGCTTAGAATGATTAGGTTATGGATTACTTAGTCCCAAAGTTTTGAACAATGGATACGGCATCACGTTAACACTGACCTCGTACGCCTAAAGCATAAACCGTGTAGTTCCATTTACTTTGATTGGCAACACAAAATTACCCGGATCCTTTTCTTTCCTTGGCATGCCTTTAAACAAAATTCGATCTCGATCCTCATCCGTGAGATTCTTATCTTCCAACCTAGCCCTCGCTAGCATCAATGCATCCAACTTCTTTCTATAAAGCACATAATCTTGGAGAACTTCAATAACCGGTTTCTTTTCATTGAGCTCTAGAAATTTTTGTTCTAGATTCTCTAAGATTGCTTCTTTTGGCTTTCGTTAAGGGTTTGATAGTAGTAGTAGGTGACAATGGTGTGTAATCATTTTTGGTGGTGGAGGTTGTTGTTGGGGTTAATTTATTTGATGATGGTTTCTTTCGGTTTGCTTTCCCATTTTCACCACTTCCACATTTTTCTCCTCCATATTTGCACACACTTCCACTAGCATCTCGTTGATCCCTTTTCTTCTTCCAACTCGGTTATGTTAATCCGCATCTCTCCCATACCAAAATCTACTTGACACTTAGTTGTGACAAGAAAATTTCTTCCAAAACAAACATTTGGCTCATCCGCATTACCTTCCTCTAGAACAACAAAATCGCTTCAAACATATGCCCATGAATATTGACTTTCGATTTTTGACCATCTTTCTCCCATACGCCTCATAATCCATACGAATATGACCGATCTCGCCAAGAACCTCTTCCAAGATATAATTCTTCCATACGCCATATTAAGTCAGGCATCCCAAGCACGCATTCTTCCACTTCACAAGGTGTTCCAAATCTCATCATCGGTGAATCATACACCGCTGACGGTGCTTGTGTAAACACTACCACTCTTTGTTTTGGGTAGATGAACCTTGTTCTCACATACTTCTTCCATATCACCCGTGTCAATTCCCAATTCTTTCTTGCTTTCCTCCGAATTCCTCCAATCTTTCTAATGAACTTCCCGTATCCTTGAACATGTCATCCAAAGTACGAAGGTATTCCGAGATTCCGCTCAAACTATCCATGTTACTAGACAACTTAACAAAACAAAACAAATCAAATCCCGAATGATTAGCGTTAACGTTAGTAAAACAGAACAAACTATAAAAATCATATAATAAACACATAAGACATCTAACAAAATAAAAGAAATAAATAAAACTCAAAATCTAAAATGAAAAAACTCAAGATGTAAACTCCAACCGATTCGTTGGATCACCAACCGAATCGGTTGGTTGAAAATTTAGGACAAACACGAACCGGATCAGTTATGGGTTGCACCGATCGGTTTGTTTGAAAAATATATATATTTTTTTTTTTTTTTTTTTTAAAAAAAAATTTAATAATAATAATTGAAAGCAAATAATCATATTAAGGATGTACTAACTCTAGTTAATTAAATAAAACTCTTCATAAACTCATAATTAAATAACTCATTAACTCTAATTAAAACCAAAATTAAAACTAAACTTAAAACTAAATAAACTACTAATAATTGCTATCAAAAATAAACTATAACCGAAAATAAGATACTCTTAACCATTACCATCAACTATAAAATTAAAATAAATAAAACTAGATTAACTAAATAACAAATGTAAAGAAAAGAAAATAAATAAAGACAATAAATCTAAGAACCGATTAAACCACACAATTACTCTAGAAATCAAAACACAATAAACTAAATAAAGATAGATATAAAATTCAACCAAAAAAAAAAAAATTAGAATGTCTAACCGATTCGTTGGGTAACCAACCGAATCGGTTAGTTTGTAACAAAACTTTTTTTTTTTTTTTTATGCTAATTTCAAAGAAAATTATAGAAAATCCCCAGCAATGCGCCTAAAACTTGATGTGCTCCGTTGGTGCAAGTTTTAAAATTTATAATCACGAATTAACCAGATAACCTTTAACACATACGAGCAAGTATACTCGTCCGCAATAGTAAAGCTTTGGTAAGTCGAGATCGTCCCAAGGGATTTTTGTTTTGAAAATAGTTTTATTAAAAAGTTTCTAACAAGAAAGCTTGTCAAGGCTCTCTCGAATAAGTGTTCTAGTGAAAATACGAAATCAAGAATAAAAATATATACTTGTGTGAAGTCTCATAATCAACCATAGATAATGTTCATAAAGGTTTGGTGTATACTCTTAGTATGATGCACAAATCATAAGCAAATGATTCCCCAACCATGGTATTTGTTTGTAAAAATCATTCTAAGAACAAAACATTTAGGTAATCCTTTCGGTCCTTATCCCAATGATTATCCTATAAGAGTTCCATTTGTTTGCAACATGCTCTCATTAAATTTGTTCTTACGAATCTTTCGACCCTTCGTGATGAAAACGTTCTAGTCTTGTTTTAATAAGCAAAACATGGTGGATGTCAATCACCATATCCCCATACTAGTTTGTCACAACACTTTTGGAATAAAACACAAGAGAAACCTTTCGGTCCTTTTTCTTAAAACATGTTTTATTGACAAATCAATCCAAGACTAGTATTTTTCCAACAAACTCATTTAAACAAGATCATATATACATGCATCACATTTTGAGAACATTATTATGATTAATCACATTCCAACACACAAGTATAACACAAACTACTCCATGAAAACAATCATATCTAAACACAAGTCGTAATAAGGTAATTCAAACAATTCAAGAGAATAGATTTCCATAACAAAGTTCATAGAATACCTAATCTTTGTGATTACAAGAATTAGAAATCGTGGAATGTAGCAACCACGCCCCCAATCACCTAGGATCACCGCAAAATTCCAAACTACCAAACAATGGACAAGAATGGTTCCTTCCTTGCTTCGGACGCTTTCCAAGAACTACTAAGCTTTTGGGTTGAAATAAATGGGTAAGTATGAGTTTTGGTGTAAACTAATACTCTATTTTGTTGTGTCACACTTAGCATACAAGTCCTAGGTTCTTTAAATAGCCAAAGCACTTGCTTAATCGCCCAAAAACGTTCTTCCAAGTTAATATCAAGAAATGATCGGACTCCAATGATTATGGGGAGTTAAGACAACAATAAATGCGAATTGTGTAATCATAGCGCGTAAACCGGATCGGTTTCTTCAACGACCGAATCGGTCACGCTTTGACCATTAGCCCACCGGATCCGGTCATGGGTTGCACCGAGCGGCCGGGTTTTGCTCCTTTGACTTTTTGTCGACTTTTCCCTTTACGCTTCATTCTTTGCTTACGTTGATGATTTCCAAAGCCAAACTTGATCTTTCCTTGTCAGATGCTTCAAATCACTACGCTCCATATCATTGAGTCCACAAGCTTCCAATCTCAACTTCCTTCCTTAAGACGCTCAAATGTGCATAAAAACTTCATTTCTTCAATATTCGCAATACCGCTACATATACATACACAAGACGATCTTTGCACTTTTGCAATAGTTATGAGTAAATATAGCCGAATATCATGCACAAACCCGACAATAACGCTACTAAAAACATGTTCATTTTAGACGTTATCGTCAATGTCCCTCATCTTAAGGACATTGAGGAGTGCATGGGATGCCAATCCCACTGAGAGGAGATTCAATGAACTTCACAACCTCCACCAATTCAAAGGCATGGTGGATTCTCACCAGTGAGACTATGAAAATGCAAAATGCTTTGCTAGCCTCCATCATGACCACCCCAAACATCCCCAACACCACCAACACATCTACTATACCACCACCACAACCTTCCCAAACATACTACCCCCTAGGCATGGTTGCTCAACTTGTGAGCAAACGGCCCAAACCGTTGAAAGGACCCGGGTTATGGTCCATGACTTCCAAGAGGAAATGAGGTTCATGCTCAATCACATCCTTGAGCACCTCAACGCTCTTTCTCATCCTCCATCTCATTAGGATGATCATAGATTAGGATTTCTAAGTTTCTCTTTTCTTAGGAATATTTATTTTCTTGTACTAAAAACACATTATTGTGTTCTCTTTTCATGATCTTTATTCATGAAAAATTTTAACTAATGAATGATGTTTATTATATTATTGGTGCCATTACATAGTGTTTGGAAATGCTTGTGAATGATCATTATTACTAACATTTTTTTTGTAGCTTTATTTTCACAATCCATGTATCTTCCCATTAAGCACCCAATTTAGGGGGAGCTTTGATCAAGGGGGAGGGTCTCATTACATTCCGCATCGCCTCTTATTTTTATTGAGACAAAAAGGGGGAGAAAATATAGGACTTGAACTTGTTTATATTTGACTTTTCTGAAAAAGTCAAACTGCATACATTGACTTTCTGAAAAAGTCAAACATGATACTTCATTGGTAATACTTGACTTTTCTTAAAAAGTCAATCGCATACTTTGACTTTCTCGAAAAGTCAACATCATGCATCAACTAGTGAATACTTTGACTTTCTCGAAAAGTCAAACATCATACACTTGCATTATCATTTCCTTTTCAAGTTCTAAAACTAATATTTTTATAACTCTTGCACAAACTTTGTATCTTTTATAAAAATAAAATTTATATTTTGGCCTCAACAAAAGGGGAGATTGTTAATACAATTATCGTCATTAAACGTTATTAATATTTTTTATCTTTACCTAAGTTTTGTTAACGACAAAAGTAAATTTAATTTGTATAAAAGCTTAAAGCTTTTCAAGTTTAATAGATATTAAAACAAGCTTTTTCAAACAATATCTTCATCATTTAAGCATTTACATTGTGACTAATCATATCTCACTATGAGTCTAAGCATAATATATGATAGTAGTTTTTAGAATGTTTATTTCTTAAAAACTAAACATTACTTATGCATTTGCATAATTCTAAAAATAGAAAGACATCACATGACATCATGTAATGCATCATGGAAATCATTGGAAGATTTCATTATATATTTTATGTGGATTTGTACTCTTTATATCTTACACAATCTTACATAGATATGGTTGACTTTGGCAAGATCTTGATATCTTGGCTGTCAGACCCGACGGCACCAAAATCCACAATGGGCGGAACCCTTTTAAGGGGTCCGTGGTCCGGATGTCACGATAGTTTTGGCTATAAATAGCAAAGCCAAACCAAGTAGTTTTCATCCCTTTCTATCATACTCTCATACATATCTTCTCTAACCTTTCTAACTCAGTTTCATATCATATTAGTGATCTCTTTTGTAGCAAAGAAGATCAAGTCACATTCAAGCTTCAAACGAGAAGTTGGAAGTCTTGTTTGTTTAGTGTTGTATGATCTAGTGTTGATTCATACTTCATTGTTGTATTAAACCATCATAATCTTGTGAGTGTGAGTGGTTAGTATTTTAGTCCTTAAAATACATTGTGTGTGGGAGTAGTTGTACCCTTGGAAAGAACTCTACATCTAGCTTAGTGTCGGAAATAGTGTAAGCGAAGTGTAAAGAAAACCCAAGTCAAAATGACAAAATCCTCTCCTAAACCTTGCAAGAAAACCGCTAGAATTAGTGTGAGGCCTTGTTGCTTCATTAACCTTAGCTCCTCATCCGAGTCTTCTCCACTCACAATCTCATCTCCCATCCGAGATGATACAAGCCTTACCTTGGGTACACCTACTCAATCACACATTGTGATCACCACTCCACCACCTAAAAACACTAACTTCACCTCCACCGCACCCATCCAAACATCCAAACACCTCACCATCTTCACCAACAAGGTCTCCAACTCTCATTCCTATGGAGTTATTTTCCACCCACCAACTTCACCAAATCCTTTCTTGAGGACTTAGATGACTTGCCTCCTAGGCCAAATCATCCACCACCATTGTCATCCTTGGCATAATGGAGCGGATCACTCATGAGTCACCTCGGTTATCTTTTGACCCAAACGCCCATTAGGGCCTAAGCTCTTCTTCCACCCCATTCACAAAGACATTCATGGTCCTTTGTATGGGGACCATCCACTCCCACATCAATGTCCTCATCTTAAGGACATTGAGGAGTGCATGGGATGCCAATCCCACTGAGAGGAGATTCAAGCGGAACTTCACAACCTCCACCAATTCAAAGGCATGGTGGATTCTCACCTTAGTGAGACTATGCAAATGCAAAATGCTTTGCTAGCCTCCATCATGACCACCCCAAACATCCCCAACACCACCAACACATCTACTATACCACCACCACAACCTTCCCAAACATACTACCCCTAGGCATGGTTGCTCAACTTAGAGCAAACGGCCCAAACCGCTGAAAGGACCCGGGTTATGGTCCATGACTTCAAGAGGAAATGAGGTTCATGCTCAATCACATCCTTGAGCACCTCAACGCTTCTTTCTCATCCTCCATCTCATTAGGATGATCATAGATTAGGATTTCTAAGTTTCTCTTTTCTTAGGAATATTTATTTTCTTGTACTAAAAACACATTATTGTGTTCTCTTTTCATGATCTTTATTCATGAAAAATTTTAACTAATGAATGATGTTTATTATATTATTGGTGCCATTACATAGTGTTTGGAAATGCTTGTGAATGATCATTATTACTAACATTTTTTTTGTAGCTTTATTTTCACAATCCATGTATCTTCCCATTAAGCACCCAATTTAGGGGGAGCTTTGATCAAGGGGGAGGGTCTCATTACATTCGCATCGCCTCTTCTTTTATTGAGACAAAAGGGGAGAAAATAAAGGACTTGAACTTGTTTATATTTGACTTTTCCGAAAAGTCAACGCATACATGACTTTCCGAAAAAGTCAAACAGATACTTCATTGGTAATACTTGACTTTTCTTAAAAGTCAATCGCATACTTTGACTTTCCGAAAAAGTCAACATCATGCATCAACTAGTGAATACTTTGACTTTCTAAAAAGTCAAACATCATACACTTGCATTATCATTTCCTTTTCAAGTTCTAAAACTAATATTTTATAACTCTTGCAAGAACTTTGTATCTTTTATAAAATAAAATTTATATTTTGTCCTCAACAAAAGGGGGAGATTGTTAATACAATTATCGCCATTAAACGTTATTAATATTTTTATCTTTACCTAAGTTTTGTTAATCACAAAAGTAAATTTAATTTGTATAAAAGCTTAAAGCTTTTCAAGTTTAATAGATATTAAAACAAGCTTTTCAAACAATATCTTCATCATTTAAGCATTTACATTGTGACTAATCATATCTCAATATGAGTCTAAGCATAATATATGATAGTAGTTTTAGAATGTTTTAGTTTCTTAAAACTAAACATTACTTATGCATTTGCATAATTCTAAAATAGAAAGACATCACATGACATCATGTAATGCATCATGGAAATCATTGAAAGATTTCATTATATATTTTATGTGGATTTGTACTCTTTATATCTTACACAATCTTACATAGATATGGTTGACTTTGGCAAGATCTTGATATCTTGGTCATCCGGACCGACGGCACCAAAATCCACAATGGCGGAACCCTTTTAAGGGGTCCGCGGTCCGGATGTCAGCGATGGTTTTGGCTATAAATAGCAAAGCCAAACCAAGTAGTTTTCATCCCTTTCTATCATACTCTCATACATATCTTCTCTAACCTTTCTAACTCGGTTTCATATCATATTAGTGATCTCTTTGTAGCAAAGAAGATCAAGTCACATTCAAGCTTCAAACGAAGTTGGAAGTCTTGTTTGTTTAGTGTTGTATGATCTAGTGTTGATTCATACTTCATTGTTGTATTAAACCATCATAATCTTGTGAGTGTGAGTGGTTAGTATTTTAGTCCTTAAATTACATTGTGTGGGGAGTAGTTGTACCCTTGGAAAGAACTCTACATCTAGCTTAGTGTCTAAATAGTGTAAGCGAAGTGTAAAGAAAAACCCAAGTCAAAAATGACAAAATCCTCTCCTAAACCTTGCAAGAAAACCGCTAGAATTAGTGTGAGGCCTTGTTGCTTCATTAACCTTAGCTCCTCATCCGAGTCTTCTCCACTCACAATCTCATCTCCCATCCGAGATGATACAAGCCTTACCTTGGCTACACCTACTCAATCACACATTGTGATCACCACTCCACCACCTACAAAAACACTAACTTCACCTCCACCGGCACCCATCCAAACATCCAAAACACCCTCACCATCTTCACCAACAAGGTCTCCAACTCTCATTCCTATGGAGTTATTTTCCACTCCACCAACTTCACCAAATCCTTTCTTGAGGACTTAGATGACTTGCCTCTAGGCCAAATCATCCACCACCATTGTCATCCTTTGGCATAATGGAGCGGATCACTCATGAGTCACCTCGGTTATCTTTTGACCCAAACGCCCCATTAGGGCCTAAGCTCTTCTCTTCCACCCCATTCACAAAGACATTCATGGTCCTTTGTATGGGACCATCCACCCCACATCAATGTCCCTCATCTTAAGGACATTGAGGAGTGCATGTGGATGCCAATCCCACTAGAGAGAGATTCAAGCGAACTTCACAACCTCCACCAATTCAAAGGCATGGTGGATTCTCACCTTAGTGAGACTATGCAAATGCAAATGCTTTGCTAGCCTCCATCATGACCACCCCAAACATCCCCAACACCACCAACACATCTACTATACCACCACCACAACCTTCCCAAACATACTACCCCTAGGCATGGTTGCTCAACTTAGAGCAAACGCCCAAACCGCTGAAAGGACCCGGGTTATGGTCCATGACTTCCAAGAGGAAATGAGGTTCATGCTCAATCACATCCTTGAGCACCTCAACGCTCTTTCTCATCCTCCATCTCATTAGGATGATCATAGATTAGGATTTCTAAGTTTCTCTTTTCTTAGGAATATTTATTTTCTTGTACTAAAAACACATTATTGTGTTCTCTTTTCATGATCTTTATTCATGAAAAATTTTAACTAATGAATGATGTTTATTATATTATTGGTGCCATTACATAGTGTTTGGAAATGCTTGTGAATGATCATTATTACTAACATTTTTTTTGTAGCTTTATTTTCACAATCCATGTATTTTCCCATTAAGCACCCAATTTAGGGGGAGCTTTGATCAAGGGGGAGGGTCTCATTACATTCCGCATCGCCTCTTCTTTTTATTGAGACAAAAAGGGGGAGAAAATATAGGACTTGAACTTGTTTATATTTGACTTTTCTGAAAAAGTCAATCGCATACATTGACTTTCTCGAAAAGTCAAACATGATACTTCATTGGTAATACTTGACTTTTCTTAAAAGTCAATCGCATACTTTGACTTTCTCGAAAAGTCAACATCATGCATCAACTAGTGAATACTTTGACTTTCTCAAAAGTCAAACATCATACACTTGCATTATCATTTCCATTTCAAGTTCTAAAACTAATATTTTATAACTCTTGCACAAACTTTGTATCTTTTATAAAATAAAATTTATATTTTGGCCTCAACAAAAGGGGAGATTGTTAATACAATTATCGCCATTAAACGTTATTAATATTTTTATCTTTACCTAAGTTTTGTTAACGACAAAAGTAAATTTAATTTGTATAAAAGCTTAAAGCTTTTCAAGTTTAATAGATATTAAAACAAGCTTTTTCAAACAATATCTTCATCATTTAAGCATTTACATTGTGACTAATCATATCTCAATATGAGTCTAAGCATAATATATGATAGTAGTTTTTAGAATGTTTAATTTCTTAAAAACTAAACATTACTTATGCATTTGCATAATTCTAAAAATAGAAAGACATCACATGACATCATGTAATGCATCATGGAAATCATTGGAAGATTTCATTATATATTTTATGTGGATTTGTACTCTTTATATCTTACACAATCTTACATAGATATGGTTGACTTTGGCAAGATCTTGATATCTTGGTCGTCGGATCCGACGGCACCAAAATCCACAATGGCGGAACCCTTTTAAGGGTCCGCGGTCCGTGGATGTCATTGATGGTTTTGGCTATAAATAGCAAAGCCAAACCAAGTAGTTTTTCATCCCTTTCTATCATACTCTCATACATATCTTCTCTAACCTTTCTAACTCAGTTTCATATCATATTAGTGATCTCTTTTGTAGCAAAGAAGATCAAGTCACATTCAAGCTTCAAACGAGAAGTTGGAAGTCTTGTTTGTTTAGTGTTGTATGATCTAGTGTTGATTCATACTTCATTGTTGTATTAAACCATCATAATCTTGTGAGTGTGAGTGGTTAGTATTTTAGTCCTTAAAATACATTGTGTGTGGGAGTAGTTGTACCCTTGGAAAGAACTCTACATCTAGCTTAGTGTCGGAAATAGTGTAAGCGAAGTGTAAAGAAAAACCCAAGTCAAAAATGACAAAATCCTCTCCTAAACCTTGCAAGAAAACCGCTAGAATTAGTGTGAGGCCTTGTTGCTTCATTAACCTTAGCTCCTCATCCGAGTCTTCTCCACTCACAATCTCATCTCCCATCCGAGATGATACAAGCCTTACCTTGGGTACACCTACTCAATCACACATTGTGATCACCACTCCACCACCTAAAAAAACACTAACTTCACCTCCACCGGCACCCATCCAAACATCCAAAACACCCTCACCATCTTCACCAACAAGGTCTCCAACTCTCATTCCTATGGAGTTATTTTCCACTCCACCAACTTCACCAAATCCTTTCTTGGAGGACTTAGATGACTTGCCTCCTAGGCCAAATCATCCACCACCATTGTCATCCTTTGGCATAATGGAGCGGATCACTCATGAGTCACCTCGGTTATCTTTTGACCCAAACGCCCCATTAGGGCCTAAGCCTCTTCTCTTCCACCCCATTCACAAAGACATTCATGGTCCTTTGTATGGGGACCATCCACTCCCCACATCAATGTCCCCTCATCTTAAGGACATTGAGGAGTGCATGTGGGATGCCAATCCCACTAGAGAGGAGATTCAAGCGGAACTTCACAACCTCCACCAATTCAAAGGCATGGTGGATTCTCACCTTAGTGAGACTATGCAAATGCAAAATGCTTTGCTAGCCTCCATCATGACCACCCCAAACATCCCCAACACCACCAACACATCTACTATACCACCACCACAACCTTCCCAAACATACTACCCCCTAGGCATGGTTGCTCAACTTGTGAGCAAACGGCCCAAACCGTTGAAAGGACCCGGGTTATGGTCCATGACTTCCAAGAGGAAATGAGGTTCATGCTCAATCACATCCTTGAGCACCTCAACGCTCTTTCTCATCCTCCATCTCATTAGGATGATCATAGATTAGGATTTCTAAGTTTCTTTTCTTAGGAATATTTATTTTCTTGTACTAAAACACATTATTGTGTTCTCTTTCATGATCTTTATTCATGAAAAATTTTAACTAATGAATGATGTTTATTATATTATTGGTGCCATTACATAGTGTTTGGAAATGCTTGTGAATGATCATTATTACTAACATTTTTTTTGTAGCTTTATT
This sequence comes from Chrysanthemum lavandulifolium, assembly GCA_022545495.1. Classification (NCBI taxonomy): domain Eukaryota; kingdom Viridiplantae; phylum Streptophyta; class Magnoliopsida; order Asterales; family Asteraceae; genus Chrysanthemum; species Chrysanthemum lavandulifolium. Next base: position 241,519,307 of record CM040243.1, on the reverse strand, counting down.
TTCACAATCCATGTATCTTCCCATTAAGCACCCAATTTGGGGAGCTTTGATCATGGGAGGGTCTCATTACATTCCAAGATCGCCTCTTCTTTTATTGAGACAAAAGGGGAGAAAATATAGGACTTGAACTTGTTTATATTTGACTTTTCCGAAAAGTCAACTGCATACATTGACTTTCCGAAAAAGTCAAACAGATACTTCATTGGTAATACTTGACTTTTCTTAAAAGTCAATCATGATACTTTGACTTTCCAAAAAGTCAACATCATGCATCAACTAGTGAATACTTTGACTTTCTAAAAAAGTCAAACATCATACACTTGCATTATCATTTCCTTTTCAAGTTCTAAAACTAATATTTTTATAACTCTTGCACAAACTTTGTATCTTTTATAAAAATAAAATTTATATTTTGTCCTCAACAAAAAGGGGGAGATTGTTAATACAATTATCGTCATTAAACGTTATTAATATTTTTTATCTTTACCTAAGTTTTGTTAACGACAAAAGTAAATTTAATTTGTATAAAAGCTTAAAGCTTTTCAAGTTTAATAGATATTAAAACAAGCTTTTTCAAACAATATCTTCATCATTTAAGCATTTACATTGTGACTAATCATATCTCAATATGAGTCTAAGCATAATATATGATAGTAGTTTTTAGAATGTTTTAGTTTCTTAAAAACTAAACATTACTTATGCATTTGCATAATTCTAAAAATAGAAAGACATCACATGACATCATGTAATGCATCATGGAAATCATTGAAAGATTTCATTATATATTTTATGTGGATTTGTACTCTTTATATCTTACACAATCTTACATAGATATGGTTGACTTTGGCAAGATCTTGATATCTTGGCTGTCAGACCCGACGGCACCAAAATCCACAATGGGCGGAACCCTTTTAAGGGGTCCGCGGTCCGTGGATGCTGCTGATGGTTTTGGCTATAAATAGCAAAGCCAAACCAAGTAGTTTTCATCCCTTTCTATCATACTCATACATATCTTCTCTCTAACCTTTCTAACTCAGTTTCATATCATATTAGTGATCTCTTTGTAGCAAAGAAGATCAAGTCACATTCAAGCTTCAAACGAAGTTGGAAGTCTTGTTTGTTTAGTGTTGTATGATCTAGTGTTGATTCATACTTCATTGTTGTATTAAACCATCATAATCTTGTGAGTGTGAGTGGTTAGTATTTTAGTCCTTAAATACATTGTGTGTGGAGTAGTTGTACCCTTGGAAAGAACTCTACATCTAGCTTAGTGTCGAAATAGTGTGTTTAAGTGTAAAGAAAACCCAAGTCAAAATGACAAAATCCTCTCCTAAACCTTGCAAGAAAACCGCTAGAATTAGTGTGAGTCCTTGTTGCTTCATTAACCTTAGCTCTCATCCGAGTCTTCTCCACTCACAATCTCATCTCCCATCCGAGATGATACAAGCCTTACCTTGGCTACACCTACTCAATCACACATTGTGATCACCACTCCACCACCTACAAAAACACTAACTTCACCTCCACCGGCACCCATCCAAACATCCAAAACACCCTCACCATCTTCACCAACAAGGTCTCCAACTCTCATTCCTATGGAGTTATTTTCCACTCCACCAACTTCACCAAATGCTTTCTTGGAGGTCTTAGATGACTTGCCTCCTAGGCCAAATCATCCACCACCATTGTCATCCTTTGGCATAATGGAGCGGATCACTCATGAGTCACCTCGGTTATCTTTTGACCCAAACCCCCCATTAGGGCCTAAGCTTCTTCTCTTCCACCCCATTCACAAAGACATTCATGGTCCTTTGTATGGGACCATCCACTCCCCACATCAATGTCCCTCATCTTAAGGACATTGAGGAGTGCATGGGATGCCAATCCCACTGAGAGGAGATTCAAGCGGAACTTCACAACCTCCACCAATTCAAAGGCATGGTGGATTCTCACCTTAGTGAGACTATGCAAATGCAAAATGCTTTGCTAGCCTCCATCATGACCACCCCAAACATCCCCAACACCACCAACACATCTACTATACCACCACCACAACCTTCCCAAACATACTACCCCTAGGCATGGTTGCTCAACTTGTGAGCAAACGCCTAAACCGCTGAAAGGACCCGGGTTATGGTCCATGACTTCCAAGAGGAAATGAGGTTCATCCTCAATCACATCCTTGAGCACCTCAACGCTCTTTCTCATCCTCCATCTCATTAGGATGATCATAGATTAGGATTTCTAAGTTTCTCTTTCTTAGGAATATTTATTTTCTTGTACTAAAACACATTGTTGTGTTCTCTTTCATGATCTTTATTCATGAAAAATTTAACTAATGAATGATGTTTATTATATTATTGGTGCCATTACATAGTGTTTGAAAATGCTTGTGAATGATCATTATTACTAACATTTTTTGTAGCTTTATTTTCACAATCCATGTATCTTCCCATTAAGCACCCAATTTAGGGGAGCTTTGATCATGGGGAGATAATGGCTCGCTCATTACATTCAAGATCGCCTCTTCTTTTGTTGAGACAAAAGGGGAGAAAATATAGGACTTGAACTTGTTTATATTTGACTTTTTGAAAAAGTCAAATCAGATACATTGACTTTCCAAAAAGTCAAACAGGATACTTCATTGGTAATACTTGACTTTTCTTAAAAAGTCAATCGCATACTTTGACTTTCCGAAAAGTCAAATATCATACACTTGCATTATCATTTCCTTTTCAAGTTCTAAAACTAATATTTTTATAACTCTTGCACAAACTTTGTATCTTTTATAAAAATAAAATTTATATTTTGTCCTCAACAAAAAGGGGAAGATTGTTAATACAATTATCGTCATTAAACGTTATTTATATTTTTTATCTTTACCTAAGTTTTGTTAACGACAAAAGTAAATTTAATTTGTATAAAAACTTAAAGCTTGTCAAGTTTAATAGATATTAAAACAAGCTTTTTCAAACAATATCTTCACCATTTAAGCATTTACATTGTGACTAATCATATCTCAATATGAGTCTAAGCATAATATATGATAGTAGTTTTTAGAATGTTTTAGTTTCTTAAAAACTAAACATTACTTATGCATTTACATATTTCTAAAAATAGAAAGACATCACATGACATCATGTAATGCATCATGGAAATCATTGAAAGATTTCATTATATATTTTATGTGGATTTGTACTCTTTATATCTTATACAATCTTACATAGATATGGTTGACTTTGGCAAGATCTTGATATCTTGGTCGCCGCACCAAGCACCAAAATCCACAATGGGCGAACCCTTTTAAGGGGTTCGCGGTCCGTGGATGTCATTGATGGTTTTGGCTATAAATAGCAAAGCCAAACCAAGTAGTTTTTCATCCCTTTCTATCATACTCTCATACATATCTTCTCTCTAACCTTTCTAACTCGGTTTCATATCATATTAGTGATCTCTTTGTAGCAAAGAAGATCAAGTCACATTCAAGCTTCAAACGAGAAGTTGGAAGTCTTGTTTGTTTAGTGTTGTATGATCTAGTGTTGATTCATACTTCATTGTTGTATTAAACCATCATAATCTTGTGAGTGTGAGTGGTTAGTATTTTAGTCCTCAAAATACATTGTGTGTGGGAGTAGTTGTACCCTTGGAAAGAACTCTACATCTAGCTTAGTGTCGGAAATAGTGTGTTTAAGTGTAAAGGTTTTCTTCGGTGGTGAAAGGAGCTTGTTGACTAGTGAAGTTAAACTCTCGAGTGTGAGACTCGGGGAGTGGAGTAGGGCAAGGAAAAAGAGTCCTTGTAGACCAAACCACTATAAACAACTTGTTGTGGTTTGATCATTTCTTTCCTTATTTACTCTTTACATATTGCTTGCATATTTCATCAACATATCCAAGATCAATATCAATTGATCTTTCAATAAGTTTCAAAACAAAGTTTTTAATTGGTAAACTATTCAACCCTCCTTCTAGTTTTCTACACATCTGTCTTCATTCATGGCGGTTTTAACATCTTTTGGTTCGACCTTAGAGAGTACGGAGTTGAAGAAGCACCATAAGGCATCGGTTGCAAGTTGTTTCCGCGTGGATACTGGACGAGAGGGGTTTCCAATGATGTTGTCAAATGGATGATCATGTGTTCATTTTCTAAGGTGTTCATGTAGTTGTTGTTGAGGAACCGAAATAGCGAGTCGATATCTCCGATGAGGATGGTTCGATGATGATTCAGAGCAAATATGTTCTCAAAGGGGCATCTTCGGGAGTAGCAAAGGATTAACTTCATCATGGGTGCCGTAAACAATTCCATGATGTACACTCGATGATTGATGATTTGTTGATGAGACAGAGTGATCGCCAGCAGCTCTTCTTGACTTAATGACATTGAGACCAAGGGTTAACTTCATTGATGTGGATAGAAGTAGCCTCTGCTGATGGAATTGACATATCATTAGCACTTGGCTCATAGTGGTCATCAAACATTGGATCAAATAATTTCTTCAAGTCATCTTCAATGAGGTACATAAGGAGTTCTCAAGTGAGGATTTGAAACAAGGGTAGAACCGATAGTACAACTTGATGAAGGTTGAGATGCGGTCCGAACTGGATTGTCCTAGAGCCATTTGACCGGTCACCATCGAACGTAACGTGAATTGTTTCCATGATATTTCGGTTCTCTTGTTGTAGATTCGGTATCCTTTTCTGCTTTGGTGCATATTTACAAATACTCCAATGTCCGCTTTAGCTTTTAGTTTACCTAAATCTTGACCGTCATTAGTTGGGTAACATAAAGCACCAAACACACGAAGGTATGATAGATCGTTTTCGATTGTGGACAAGTTCATACGAGTATTTCCATGAGATGTGCGAATTAGGATCGATTTTGAGTGTAGCATGCAGTGGCAATAGCTTCACCCATAGAAACATTGGAACCTTTGAGTAAATCAAGATTGTTCTTGGCTTCCACAAGAGTTTGATTTCGCCTTTCAACTACACCGCTCGTTGAGGAGTTCGTGGAACACTTCTTTGAGGACCGATTCCAACACTTTCATAAAATTCATTGAGTTCTTTATTAACAAACCCGCCATTGTCGATTCGGACGATTCTAACAGCTTTGTTAAGTCGGACTGCAGCTTGTTTAATAAGTTTAATGATGACATCCGGAGTTTCATCCTTTGTTCTCAAAACCTAACCCAAGTGAATCGGAGTAGTCATCAACCACAACTAACACATATCTCTTCCCATTAATAGTTTGCACTCTCATGGGTCCACATAAATCCATGTGAATAGTATGTAGAACTTCCATAATCGAATTTGTAGGTTTGGGTTTATGGGCATACTTCTTGCTTTTTCCCGATTGACATGTCGAACAAAGATGATCCTTTTCATACTTAAGTCTAGGTAGTCCTCTTACTAAGTCCTTTCTCGAAAGATTGTTTATGGTACCAAAGTTTAAGTGATTGAGACGACGGTGCCAAAGCCATGACTTAGTTTTAGAAGCCTTTAACAACAGTGATGGGAGAAGATTTCATCATGTCTTCGATAGAGATGGTGTATAGCTTTGAACCACGAGTTCCTCGAGAAGTTCCACACCATCAAGTTCTCTAAGAAAGCAAGTGTTTTTCTCAAGGCCACTTCTAAGTCGAGTCACAAAATTGTCCAACAAAAATAGATTGTGTCCAAGACCTTCAACATAATATACCCCGAAATCACACTATCTCCTACAACATAGTCTCCATAACCCATAATTGCATCGAAATGATCATTCCGAATCTAACAAATTCCGATGAATATACTCACAAAGTTCATGAGCCATGACCGGTCTCCAAATATATGCTTGGAACAAATTTTAGTCTAGGTACCACGTAACGATTTGAACGATCTGCAGCTTGAACACATACAAGAATGGATAAGCGGATAATTGGGATCCCCATGCAATAATTGGTTCCATTTGGTTAGTAACAATGATTGGAACACCCACATCAGTAGAAACAATGGAATCAATGTAAATAGATGCAAAGCTAGTGTCCGTATTTGACCTATTCAAAGTATGTTCACTTCTAAGGGAATAGTTCTACCAAGTGAGGCATCCATTTTCTAGTGGGCATTGACTTAGCAACTTTAAGGCACAACTCATTAATCTTACGGCCAAGAGGTATCCATTGATAACCTATATTACTAAATTCCTTCCTATGGGTTTCCACTGTTTTCTAACTTTCTTCGCCTTTGCCTTTTAGCCTTCTTAGCTTGATTTTTAACATTAACAGCTTTAATCGGGCATTTGACAAAGATTAGACAAATCATTCACACCACATTCATAATTAGTAATGTAAATCAAGCGATCATCATTACATGGTTTATGGATATTAGCGTAATTCGAATTAATTACAAGACGCTTATAGCTAATACTAGAATCAACACGATTTGTTTTATTCAACTCAAATTTAATATTCCTAGGGTGATCTTCTACTCTCTTCCAATGCACATTCCTAGCTTCCGAGGTCCTATCTTGCTTGGTATTGCCCGGAGGCTTTGACCCGCTTGCTTTTATGTCACCGACACTCTGTAGAAGGAATTATGGGAACATTAGTTGGTTGATCTACTTTTGCATTCCCGAAAAGACGTGCAGGATCCGAACTACTTGAAGGCACATTAGAGTTCACTTTCTTAATAGTGGGCATAGAATGGTTTGTATGCTTGGCACTAGGCATAGAACAAGGCATCACTTTACCTTAATAGTGGGCATGAAATCCTCTTCCACAATCTCACGGAGACATTCTAGACTATCCTTAAGGTGAGCAAAATAGTTATGAAACACAAGTTCATTATTCCTAAGATGAGGAGGAATGTATTTAATCGCGATGATATTTGCAAATCGAGGATGACCTTGATGCAACATTCTCATTAAAGACAAGTGGCGCTTCCTTTTCATGTCTCCTCATATTCTCAATTTCTTTTGTAAAGACGTTATTTTTTCGTTGTTCTTGTCACGAGTGACTTTAATTGAATCATATAACTCTTTAAAGTGTCGTTTAACTTTTTCATTTTCTTCAAGGAAACCCTTGTTTTCCTTTTGTAAAACATTAACCAAGTTTTGAAGATGAAAAGTCCGAGAATATTGAGAATCTAAAGGAGGAGGCATTTGGGAGCCACCACATTGTTCTTTTCACCCTTTAATTGTGAAATTTGGGTTTCAATTTTCCGATCGTGTTACAATGAGCTTGAATCTGTGGTCACGCTTGTTTATCTAAAACTCGCATCAAACTCTAGAACATCCGAGGATGTTTTGATATTTGAGGTTTTGACATTTTCTTTAAGATGTTGATATTTTAGTTGCAAATCAAAATGTTCAACTTCTAGTTTAGAAAGATGTTTTACCAAATTATCGTGATCATCCCGATCAATTTTCTCATTTAGTTCTCGAGTTTTGTTTTCAAGCTCAATGACACGATCATGGGAAACTTTCAATGCAATAGATAATTCATGAAATCGAGAAGCAGTGATAGAGTGCTTAGTAATAGTATAAAACACATCTTGAGCAACACAACTCGAAATCAAGTTCTCATTTAAGATATGCAAGTTCTTCCTTTCAACTTCATTATATTTGAGTTCCTGTTCATAATTATTAACCTCAACTATCATTGCATCAAATTCCTTTTCCATTTCTTTAATATCAGAATTTATTCCTTTTTGAAGATTCTCAAATTGACCTTTTAATTGTTAAAAGAAAGGCATGACCTCGGTTAAATAACATTCTTTAGTTTGCTCAAACCCCTTCCCCCGCTTATCCCCAGTAGGTGTGATTCTCTTCTTACATGTCTTCTCAAAATCAACGAATAGTTGATAAACAACATCTGGTGATTAAGGTTTTGCTATTAGTGGCAATCGATCTAGGAACTAGATGCATTGGTGTATTTGGAGGATACACAGAGTCGCAGCATTTTCCTAAGGGAGTGTTTGTTTTAACTTTTAGCTTATCCATATCTTTCTTCCAAAAGATCTGCTCGGGTTAATTGAGTTTGAGGCTTAAACATGTTCGTGGAGATCCAATTTTCCTTAGTGTAATCGTGGGGTTTGATAGTTATGTTATTCTTTTACACGCAAGATCGTTAAGCTTCTTATCCATTTTCTCCCTAGATGCATCATCTAGTTTTCTATCCTCTTCCTTGCACTCAACAAGAACTAGGTTTCGCCAGGCTTAAGGATTTCATTACCATCATAGATTACATTTTGAGCAACTTTTGCTATCTTACCATACTCGTGATTAGGTTTCTCTACAATGGGAATACTATGCTTATCACGAGAACTCTATGCTTAGTGATCATGTGAGCAATCAATGGTATTCCCTTGTACGCATAACTTATTTTCAAGCTTATTTTTCAAAGTTTTAGATTAGAAAATCATTCAAAAGTTTTGATTCCTTAGCAATCGAATTCTTGTTTAAGCACTTTAACATTATCTTGAAGCTCTTGCTTTTGCATAACAGTTTTTGAAAGCTTTTCTTGTAAGGAATTTAACTCTTGTTTTAACACTTCTTCTCTAAAATTACTTTTTCTAATAATTGTACGCATTTGGTCATCCATTTCCTGCTCACGGGTAGTTAGCTCAAACTTAGCACGCTGTTCATAAATAGCAACTTGTTCTTTATAGGCATTTAGTTAAGAGATGACAGAATCATTAAGGGCACATGCAATGTATTCATCAAAAACATAGTCATCATTGACAGCAGAAGATATATTACTTGGTTCAATCACATTCTCACTTTGGATCACATATTGATCATATGGGAAAATATTATTATTACCCATATTAGCAATATCTGAGTCGCAAGTTTCCTGTGATTGCACTTTATCATGTATCTTTTGCAGATCAACATCATCATATAGTGTTAATACCTCGAGATGATTGATTCTTTGGATGAACCACTTCTTTGTGATGATGAGACCTTTGAGAGACCATTAGAGAAATACTTGCCATGAAAATTGTCTGCATGCGGTAGGTTCATCATCGACGCAGATTCAGTATGCATCACACCACAACTTGAAAGGCATTCGATGATTATGACCTATCTCCTAATCGGCCGCTCATCCACATCCGCATCATATGTCTTGGCATTACCCTCAAGAAGAAACAAGAATTCCTCTTCATCTAAAATAGCTCCATTATCCCGAGCTTGCACCAGAGTAGCATCTTGTCTTTGAAGTACTCTGCATTTTTAGGCGCTTTGGAGAAGTGCGGTTCCTTGCTATGTGTCCATCACCACCACAGCTTGTAGCACTTAATTGTTTTAGCTTGACCTTGATTTGGATTCCTTCCACGATTCTCGATTTGCCATATCCTCTACCAAATCCACCTCTTCCCTGCTCATACCGCCTTTCTTGAACCGGTTGCACCATAACCTTCCCATCTCCGACAAGAGCTTGATTGTGTGGATTGGATGATGTTCGAGGTTATTGTTGGTGCGTGGGAGAGTTCATGTTTGACTAACCATGAGAGCCGCTGATTGATGAAGTTTTCCATGAATGTGTTTGGGTCGGAGGCTTATATGTCGGATCGTGGATGAGCTTGTAATTACCATTACCCATGGGTATGACTTGAGAAGCTTTGGTGGTAATTCCAACATTGGTGTAAAAGTCAGTAGTCATTTGACGAACTAGTTTCTCCACGCTTAGATTTGAACTGCTCAAGAATCCTTCGTTCAAACATAACATGTCTCTCATTATGAAGAAGGAATACATAAAGTTGCTAATAGTTGGTGTTCTTCAATCCTTTGGTTAGCTTCACAAATGTGACAAATTTATGTTCGGGATTCATGTTGTTCACAAACTTTGAATTCAACTGAATATTTGGCATGGTCATTTTGATATTCCTCATATCATTCACAAGCTTGTGGAATCTCACGTAATACTCATAGACACTTTCTTCCGGCATCATCTTAAAGTGCTCAAATTCATCATACAGCTTGAGATTCTCTGCCTTCCTTGGTTAGTTCGTAACCCGAGTAGCATCTTGACATTGTCCCAAACCGCCTTAGCTTCAGTGTTGTGATTGATCGACTTGTAAATGTCCTTAGGTAAACCTCAAGTATGATGTTAGAAGCCCCGATGTTTGCATCGTATCTCTTCTTCTCTTTATCACCACTTCATCATACATTTTAGGTCCGTCCAGCCCTAATATCACCGAGCCATCAAGCAGAAGGTCAAGTATGTCTCGTTGTCTCAACTCGATACGGTCCTTCATCAATTGACTTGAGAATGTTAACTCCATTATCCTTACCGGACAATACAACCTAATTCATTGAGCCCAAGAGTCGTAGTCGGCCTGCTCAAGCATGGGTGGACGAGTATCTGAACCACCGCTTGAACGTCCTCACCACAAGAGAAATGATTGTAGGCATGTTGGTAGACATGTTTACGTATTTCACGGATTTTATAACTCTATGATTAAACCAGGAAATAGATTCTTTCACGGGATTTTACTAAATCAATAGAAAACCGTATTAGAAACAAGTATTAACAAAGTCGCTATAATCCTTGAACCAAGTCGCTAAGCACCAAGTCGCTAAGTAGCAACTCGCTAAACCACAAGTCGTTGTGAATCAAGTCGCTAAGCACAAGTCGCTAAAACCAAAGTCGCTGAACACAAGTTGCTAACAAACCAAATCGCTAAGCATACAAGTCGCTAAAGAACAACTCGCTAAGTATCCAAGTCGCTAAGATCAAGTCGCTGAGAACAATAAGTACAAGTCGCTAGAAATAATAAAAGCAAGTCGCTAACCCCACCAAGTCGCTAGTCAGAGTGGAGAATCCACTAACTTGTATCGTTTGTCGACTTGTCTAAATAGACAAGTCGCTAAGATCAAGTCGCCACGAATAACACTACAACTCGCTAGAAATTCATCAAGCAAGTCGCTACTGAAGAAATTCACAACGAGACTCAAGTCGCTACCTTGAAAAACTTCAAAACACACTTTTCAATCCAAAACAAGCTCAACCACAAGTGATTCAAGCTTTCCAAATCCAAACCCAAGCACTTACAATGATTCTAAACACAAAAGTACACTCAAAATTCAAACTTTAACACAAGAATTGATCCAAATGATGCAAAAACCACTAAACTTTTTCAAACTCAAAAACCATATAAAACCACTAGAAATCCAAGGATAAGTAAGAGAGATGATCAAACCATGGCTCTTGATACCATTTGTAACATATTCGATTTCTCATACACATCATATCATGATCAAGTTGGGCGTATAACTTAAGGTTTTAGAGAGAGAAAGAGTTAGAGGTTTGGGAACTTAGTGAGAGAAAATGAAAGTATTATTATGAGCTCCAACTCTCACCTTGGGAGGTAGAGAGTATTTATAGTCTTACACAAATCGCCACCTACGGGTGTGGATCGTGCATACAGTGGGTAAAGACCCGTCCGTCCTCCATGATGTTACTTAACTAAATACTACTTAACTTTAAATAACTACGACTACGAGCTTTCTAACGATTACATATACTTGAGGTGACTCACACTTTAATACTTGGATTTACTAAATCCTAACAGTGAAATTGTTTTATTTTACTTAAAGATCTCTTAAAAACTATCATTCCTGACACTAACAATCTTTAATGTCTATAATTGGTCCTCATCAGTCAATTTCAAAAATTAAATCAAGCCACGTCTTTCCCCAAAATTTTCTGAATGATTTAAATCAATTGAGATCACAAATCTCAAAAGGTTTGAAATTTTTGATCAGGGGAGAGATCGTAATTTAAATCTCAAATAGGTTTTAAAGGGTGATTGTTTCAAAAGCACTCCTTCCTTCATGTGTAAAACAATTTCAAATACATGATGCACATGATTGAGGAGGAGCATTTAACCAAAAACCATAAGAGTATTTAAACAAGGCTACATTTTCTCCCATGTTTTCTAAACCTTATTAATTCACTTGGGATCCAAAATCTCAAAGGGTTTGATATTTTGATCGGGGAGAATTTGTGATTTAATTATGAAATCGATAAAGATGATCATTTGACTCAAAGTGCAGTTGCTCTCCCATATGTGCTAAACGCCGAATCTCAAGCACATATTAAGGGGAGCATTTCAAAGAAAATAAACTATCAAGGTACAAAGATTTCTATGTTTCAACATAAAGTACCTTGATTGATTTTCTAATGGTTTTCAGATGGCAATATGATCGTGAAAGTACTTCAAAGAACTCTTTCCCTATGTGATAAAATGATTTCAAATATCCTACGCATTATATTGAGGGGGAGAATTTACCAAAGAAATTCAAATGGCTTTTTCTACGAAAATTTAGATCAAGAATAGATTTCAAAGAACTCTTGCCTCCATGTGTGAAAAAATTTCAAAATCATATGCACATGTTGAGAGGGAGCTTTTCTAAATGATCAAAAACAATTAAGGTACAAAATACTTTGATATTTTGTCATCAGTACCTTGATTGGTTTTTCCAAATGATTTTCAATTGGTTTCGAGAAGGAAAGAACAATACCAAAAGACCGACCAATTTACTTTATGCATGGTGTTATAAGGATAGTTAGGTTAGATATTCGTTCCCACGAACCAGCCAGAACCAGAGGGATCTACCCAGGGACAATCCACTAGATAGTATAGAAGTCCTTAGGTATGATGAAAAAGGAGAAAAGTGAGAATAAGGGAAGAGTGCCGACTGAGATAGAGCTAGAACTGGAATAAGCCCAACAAGGTTCTAGTAATGAAGTCTCGGTAAGCACGGAAGGAGTTGAAGAATGAAAAAGAAATGAATGTGAAAAGGGTGAAAAGAAATAGCCCTCCAACAATTCAACCTTAGAGCAGAAACCGAATTCAATACATATGCTACTGGTGGTTACTAAGGTAACACTGGTATTGAAGACAAGACGTTATGGACCCAGTGATGAACTGCACTAAACTTGTTAGGAATTAGAAATTCCCGGTATTAAAGAGTCGGTCACCTCAAGTATATGTAATCGTTAGAAAGCTCGTAGTCGTAGTTCATTTAAGTTAAGTAGTATTTAGTTAAGTAACACCGTGGAGGACGGACGGTCTTTACCCACCGTATGCCCGATCCACACCCCGTGTGTGGCGATTTATGTAAGACTATAAATACTCTACCTCCCAAGGTGAGAGTTGGAGCTCATAATAATATCTTTCACTTTCTCTCACTAAGTTCCCTAAACCTCTAACTTTCTCTCTAGAATTCCATCTTATATGCTACTTTGTGTTATGGTTTGATGTGTATGTGAAAAGTTATATCTTACAATTGGTATCAAGAGCCATGGTTAGATCATATCTTGCACATCTTTGGATTTATAGTGGTTTTAGGTGGTTTTGAGTTTGAAAAGTTTAGTGGTTTTGCACCATTTGGTTGATTTCTTGTGTTAAAGTTTGAATTTTGTTGGTACTTTTATGTTTAGAATCATCAAAAGTGTTTAGGTTTTCATTTGGTAAGCTTGAATCATCTTGGTTGGGTTGTTTTGGATTGAAAAGTGAAGTTTATTTGGTTTTTCAAGCTAGCGACTTAGCTCACGGACTATTTTCTTGGTAGCGACTTGCTTCACAAAATTTGTAGCGACTTACGTTGTTAAAGCTAGCGAGTTAGATCTAGCGAGTTAAAGTACAAGTAGTGGACCTCCACCACGGGTAGCGACTGTGGTAGCGACTTGGTCAAGAGCGAGTTGCACTTTAGCGACTTGTGTTTCTAGCGACTTGTGTAGCGAATGTCGCCAAAATTTGGTTAGCGACTTGGTCCAGAGCGAGTTACTACTTAGCGACTTGCTTTTCCGTTAGCGACTGGGTTTCTAGCGACTTGGCTTTCTAGCTAATTAATTGGTAGCGACTTAGTGCATTTGTCTCTAGCGACTTAGTGCATTATCATCTAGCGACTTGAGTGATTGTTTACGGTTTTCTCTTGATTTAGTAAAACCCGTGAAAGAATCTATTTCCGCTTAATCATAGAGTTATAAAATCCCGTATAACTGTTAACATGTCTACCAACGTCCCTACCGTCATATCCATCGTTGCCGAGGATGTACAAGCAATGGTTCGAGATACTCGCCCACCCATGCTTGACAGAATCGACTACGATTCTTGGGCTCAACGAATCGATTGTATTGCCTTGAAAGGAAAATGGTGTCAACATTCTCAAATCCATTGATGAAGGACCATATCGAGTTGAAACGACTAGAGACATACTTGATACTAATGAAGATGGTACTCTGCTTACGGAATGGATGCACCTAAGATGTATGATGAGCTTGATGATAAGGAGAAAAGAGATTCGATGCGATATCGTGGCTTCAAACATTGTTCTTCAAGGTCTTCCTAAAGACATCTACAAGTCGATCAATCATAACACCGATGCAAAGGCGTTTGGGATAATGTTAAGATGCTTCTCTCGTGTTCGAATTAACCATGGAAGACAGAGAATCACAACTCTATGACGAATTTGAGCACTTCAAGATGAAACCGATGAGAATGTCTATGAGTACTATGTGAGATTTCATAAGTTAGTTAATGACATGAGGAACATCGAATGACTATGCCTAACATTCGCTTGAATTCAAAATTTGTGAACAACATGAACCCGAATGGCACAAGTTTGTTACACTGTGAAGCTTACTAAAGGATTGAAGAACACAAACTATGAGCAACTCTATGCCTTCCTCCTTCGTAATGAGAGACATGCTATGTTTGAAAAATTGATTCTCAATCGCTCAAAACTAACCTGTGAGAGACAAGCTCGCCTAATGATTCAACCGCTTTCTACTCAAACATCGGAATCACAACCAAAGCTTCACAAGTCATACCCTTGGGTAATGGTAATCACAAACTCATTCCCGATCCTATGTACAAACAAGTCGATGCCGATGCACACGCTGGAAGCTTCATTAATCAACTAGCTCTTCCGATTAGCCAAAACATGAATTCTCCCACAAACCAACAACAACCTCGTAACAAAGATCTAACCCACACAATCAAGCTACTGTTAAAGATGGAAGGATCGTGGTGCAACCAGCTCAGAAAGACAAGATGATCGGGAAGGGTGGTGCTGGTAGAGGCTATGTGGCAATCGAATCGAGGAAGGAATGGTAACCAAGGTCAAGCTAAGCCGATCAAATGCTATAACCGTGGTGGTGAGGACACATTGCAAGGAACCGCACATCTCCAAAGCGCCCATGCATCGCCGATTACTTCGAGATAAGATGTTGCCGCACAAGCTCGTGACAATGGTGTTGCGTTGGATGAAGAGGAATTGTTTCTTTCTGTCGAGGTAATGCCAAGACCTATGATGCGATGTGGATGAGCAACCTATTCGTGAGATAGGTCACAATCATCGAACGCCTTTCAAGTCGCCGATCGTGATGCATACGACTGATGTAGATGATGGACCCACCGCACACACAATCTTTATGGCTAGCATCTCTCCAATGGTCTCTCCCAAGATCTCTTCTTCACCACAAGTCGGCCCATCCAAGGACAAACTCATCTCGTAGGTATTAAACTATACGATGATGTCGATGTGCAATGATGCATGACAAAGTACAATCAATCGAAACTTTTGAATCAAATGTTGAAAATATGGGTAATAACAATGTTGTCCCATACGATCAATACGTGAAACAAAGTGAAAGTGAAGTTGTACCAAGTGATGCATCTTCGCAGTCAACAATGACTATGTCTTTGATGAATACACCGCATGTGCTCCCGATGAGTCCGTAATTTCAAACTAAATGCCTATAAAGAACGTGTTGCTATTTATGAACAACGTGCTAAGTTTGAGTTGACCACCGTGAGCAGTGAAATGGATAACCAAGTGAGTACAAGAATTAGAAAAGTAAGTTTAGAGAAGAAGTATTGAAACAAGAATTAAATTCCTTGCAAGAAAAACTTTCTAAAACAAATAAACAAAACAAGAACTTCAAGAAAATGTGAAAATGCTTACAAGAATTTAATGCAAAGGAATCAAAACTCTTGAGAGATTTTTCTAATCAAAACTTTGAAAACAAACTTGAAAACAAGTTGTACATACAAGGAAACACCATTCGATCGCTCACATGGTCACTAAACATCGAGTCTTAAGCGATAAGCATAGCATTCCCTTGTTGAGGAACCAAATCCGAGGTAATTAAAAGGCTAGAAATGCTCATAAGGTGCTTTACGATGGTAATGAAATCCTTAAGCCTAGACGTAAACCTAGTTGCGTTGAGTGCACCGAGGAAGATAAGAAATCGATGAAGTCACTAGGAAAGGATGAACAAAAACTAGATGACCCAAATGCAAAGAGAAAACATAAATATCACTCCTCATGATTATAAGAAGGAAAACTGATTTCCTTAAACAAGTTTAAGCCTCGTGACTTTGTTGACTCCCGAACAAGTCTTCGGAAAAGGATTTAGATAAGCGTAAAGCGGAAAATATTGTTGAAACTAATCCTCCCTTTAGAAAATGCCTAGAGCGACGGTGTATCCTCCTAATACACCAATGCATCTTGTACCTAGAACAATTGCCACTAAAAGCAAGACATTAATTAGCCAATACGTGATATTTCAACTATTTGTTGATTTTGAGAAAACCTGCAAGAAAAGGATCACACCCACGGTATAATCAAGGAGAAAGGGTTTTGAACAAATGAAAGAATGTTATTTGACTGAGGTCATGCCCTTCTTTAAACTTCTAAAAGATCACTTTGAGAGTCTTAAAAGGGAATAGAAACCGATATTAAGGAATGGAAAAGGAATTTGATGCAATGGTTGTTGAAGTTAGTGACTATGAGCGTGCAATCAAATATAATGAGATTGAGAGAAAGAACTTGCATACATTAAATGAGAATCTTATTACCGAATGTGTTGCTCAAGATGTGTTTTTCACCGCTCAAATTGCTCTATTAATGCTTCCAAATTTCATGAATTATCTCAGGCCCCGAAAGTCTCCCATGATCGTGTCATTGAGCTTGAAAAACTAATTCTAAACTAAACGAGAAAATTGAACCGATGATCACGACACTTTGGTTAAACATTTTTCTAAACTAGAAGTTGAGTATTTTAATTTACAACTAAAATATCAACATCTCAAAGAAAATGTCAAAACTTCAAATATCAAGACATCTTCGATGCTCCGAGTTTGATGCGCTTTTCAAATTAACAAACGTGATGAATGATTCAAGCTCGCAACACGATCGTAAAGTTGAAAGCCCAAATCTCTCAATTAAAGGGTCAAACGAACAATATGACAGCTCCCAAATGCCTCCTCCTTTAGATTCTCGTAATTCCCAAACGTTTCATCTTCAAAACCTAGTAAATGCTTTACAAAAGGAAAACGAAAGTTTTCTAGAAGAAAATGAAAAGGTTAAACGTCATTTCAATGAGTTGTTTGAATCAATTAAAGTCACTCAGAATAAAAACAACGAACAAATAACTTCATTGCAAAAGGAAATTGAGAATCAAGAGTCGTAAAAGGAAAATGCCAATGATCAATGAGGAGAATGTTGTATCTAAGGTTCACTCTAGTAATAAATATGCTTTATCTGTGACATATGTCCCCTCATCTAAGGAACAACAAACTTGCCATTCAAACATATTTCTCATCCCTTAAGGATTGCTTAGAATGCTCGCGTGAGATTGTTGAAGAGGATAAGCTAGAGAAACCTCATGATAATGCAATTGGACATGCATGCTTATATGCCAAACGATCTCAAGAAATCTTAGAATGTTTGATCACAATATGCCCAAAGACATTAGGTGAGAGAGTTAACCCTTTGATTCCATGCTCAATGCCTAAGGCCAAACATGATATGCACTCGATTCCCAATGGCTTGAATGTAAGGAGTAGTGTACCATTGAGTAGTTCGATTCTAGATCCGTCAATGCTAGGAAAGTGAACTCAAATGTGCCTTCTAGAGTACTAATCTCAAGACTCTAGTGTTAAGAAAGTGAACCTTAGTGCACCGCATGTAGTTCGGATCCCAAGACATCTAAACAGTGGTGCAAAGAGTAGTAAACAAACTAATGTTCCCATTCCCCTACAGAGTAATCATGACATTAAAGGGAGCAGTCAAAGTCTCAAGACAATACAAGGAATGATAGGACCTCGCAAGCTAAGAATGTGCACCGGAAAAGAGTAGAAGAACAATCTAGGAACTTTAAGTTTGAATCGAATAAAACGAATCGTGTTGATTCTAGTATTAGCCATAGGCGCATCAGAATTAATTCAATTCGATACTATTTGCAAACCTTGTACCGATGACCGCTTGAATTTCGCTTCTAATCATGAATGTGATGTTAATGTTCTCGCCTAATGATGCTAATTGTCCGCTAATATTGTTAATGCTAATATTCATGCTAAAAGGGCTAAAAGGCAAAATCGAATGAAAGTTAGAAAACAATGGAAACCCACAGAAGAACATTCAGAGAATAGGCTTTTATTGGATACCGTTGGTCATAAGACTAATCGATAATGCCCACTAGAAAATGGATGCCTACCGGTAGAACTATTCCTTAAGAAGTGGTCACACCGTAAATGTGGCTAATACGACACTAGTATTGCATCTATTCACAATGATTCCATTACCTCACTTTCGATATGAATGCTTCTATTTCGATGCGGGTGGTCCAACCATTGTAACTAACCAAATGGAACCCATTCTTGCATGGGGATCCCAATTATCCGCTTATCCATTCTTGTCTCGTGTTCAACCGCAGATCGCTCAAATCGCTTTGTGGTACCGGACTCAGTCGCTCCAAGCATATGACCGAGACCGTCACGCTCATGAACTTCGTGAGCAAATTCATCGGACCGTTAGATTTGGTAATGATCATTTCGGTGCTATTATGGGTTATGGAGATTATGTTGTTGGTGATAGTGTCATCTCTAGAGTGTATTATGTGGAAGGTTTAGGTCATAACTGCTCTCTCTGGGTCAATTTTGTGACTCGATCTAGAAGTAGCCTTCGAAAACATACCGCTTCGTTAGAGATCTTAATGGTAAGGAACTGCTGAAAGGAACTCGTGGCTCAAACCTTTACACCATCTCTATCGATGACATGATGAGGGCCTCTCCAATCGCTTGTTATCTAAGGCTTCAAAAACAAAGTCATGGTTATGGCATCGCCGCCTCAATCACTTGAACTTCGCACCATCAACGATCTTTCCGTAAAGGACTTAGTTGTAGGTTTACCTAGACTAAAGTATGAAAAGGATCATCTTTGTTCAAGATGTCAATTGGGAAAAAGCAAGAAGTATGCCCATAAACCCAAACCTACTAACTCGTCACGTAAGTTCTTCATATGATTCATATGGATTTATGTGACCAATGAGGGTGCGTAATATCTTTGGGAAGAAATATGTGTTAGTTGTGGTTGATGATTACTCTAGATTCACCGGGTCAAGTTCTTAAGGACAAAGGATGAAACTCCCGATATCATCATCAAACTCATCAAACAAATGCAGTTAGACTTAACAAAACCGCCGTAATTATCGTAATGCATAATGGAACCGAGTTTGTCAACAAACAACTTAGTGAATTCTATGAAAGCGTTGGAATCACCATCAAAGAAGTGTTCCACGAACCCCTCAATGTAACGGTGTAGTTGAAAGACGAAATCGCACTTTGTTGAAGCCGCTAGAACAATGCCGATCTACTCAAAGGTTCCAATGTTTCTCCGGTCAAGCAATTGCCACCGCATGCTACACACAAAATCGCTCCCCGATTCACACCATTCATGGAAAACTCCATATGAACTTGTCCACAACAGAAAACCTAATCTATCTTTCCTTCGTGTGTTTGGTGCATTGTGCTATCCAACTAATGAGGGTCAAGACTTAGGCAAACTTAGGGCCAAAGTCGACATTGGAGTATTTGTAGGATATGCATCAAACAAAAGGGATACCGAATCTACAACAAAAGAACCCAAAATATCATGGAAACAATTCACGTTACGCTTGATGAGTCGACCGTCAAATGGCTCCTCGGACACTCCACTCAGACCCGCACTTCAAAACAAATTCCATTGGTTCATCCCTTGTTCCAAACTCCTCTCAAGAAACTCCATATGTACCTCCATCCAAGATGATGTAAAGAAATTGTTTGATCCTATGTTTGATGAACTGTATGATTCAATTACTAATGAGGTGCCGATCCCTACAACAGAGGTTGCTCATATTCCGTTGAATGAAGTCAATCCTTCGGCCTCAATATCTTTAAGCCAAGAAGCACCGTCACGATCCTTCGCCTCATCAACAAATCATCATTCTTCAAATGTACATCATGGAAATGCTTCGCATCAATGATGAAGTTAATCCCTTTGCTACTCCCAAGATGCTCCATTTGAAAACATATTTGCTACTCCCGAATCATCATCGAACCATCTTCTTCAGAGACATCGACTCGCCTACCTCGGCCTCAACAAATGCCACATGAACACCTCGTAAAATGGACTCACGATCACCCCTTAGACAACATCATTGGAAATCCTCTCGTCTCAGATCAACACGGAAACAACTCGCAACCGATGCCTTATGGTGTTTCTTCAACTCCGTACTATCTAAGATCGAACCAAAAGATGTTAAACCGCCATGAATGAAGATAACGGTTCAATGCCATGCAAGATGAAATTCATGAGTTTGATCGACTTGATGTATGGGAGTTAGTACCGCCCAGATCGTGCTATGATTATAGCTCTCAAATGGATCTTCAAAGTAAAACTTGATGAGCATGGTGATGTGTTGAAGAACAAGGCTCGATTGGTTGCTAAAGGATATCGTCAAGAGGAGGGTATAGACTTTGAAGAATCTTTTGCTCCAAAGGCTCGAATCGAGGCAATCGAATCTTTCGCTAACGTCGCAAGTAAGAACATGGTGGTGTATCAAATGGATGTAAAGACGGCATTTCGAACGGAGATCTTAAAGAAGTCGCTCACGCCACCAACCTCAAGGATTTGTGAATCAAGAGCATCCTACTCACGCTTATCGCTTGAAGAAGGCTCTTTACGGTTTAAAGCAAGCTCCAAGGGCATGGTATGATACATCACAAAGTTTCTTCTATCAACCGGATTCAAAGAAAGGAGCGCTTGATCCTACATTGTTCACCGTGAAGTCGTGCAAACATTTAACTCATGTTCAAATTTATGTTGATGATATTATTTTTGCCTCGACCGACCCAATGGAATGTGATCGTTTTCAAATGAAATGAGTTCAAAGTTTCAAATGTCAATGATGGGACAAATGTCATTTTTCTTGGGATTACAAATTTCACAAAGTCCCGGAGGCATTTTCATAAATCAATCTAAATATGCAACCGAGATCTTAAAGAAATTTGGATTTGATTCAAGTGACCTCGTTGACACCCCCATGATTGATCGAACCAAACTAGATGAGGACCACTGTGGATCATGATTGACCAAACAAAATATCGTAGTATGATTGATCCTCGATGTATCTCACGGCCAGTAGACCGTACATCTTGTTCATTGCTTGCATGTGTGCTAGATACCGTGCTGCCTACTAAAAAGCACCTTGAAGCGCTTAAACGGGTCTTTCGGTATCTCCAAGGAACCATCAATATGGGACTATGGTACCAAGGACACCGGTATGTCACTAACGGCCTATGCGATGCCGATCATGCAGTTGTCAAGATACACGTCAAGTACATCCGAGGTGCTCGCTTTTGGGTGATAAGCTTGTGAGTCGGTCTTCAAAGAAGCAAATGAGTACTTCTATTTCCTCTACAGAGGTTGAATACATAGCCATGTCATCTTGTTGTGCTCAAATCTTATGGATGAGATCTCAATTATCCGACTATGGCTTTGAATTCAACAAAATCCTCTCAGATCGTGATAATAAAGTGCTATTGCTCTCTCATGCAACAACGCTCAACACTCAAGAGCAAAGCATATCGACATTCGACATCATTTCATCGTGGAACAAGTGGAAAAGGTGTGGTGGAACTATATTTTGTGAGGTCTCGAATATCGCTAGCGGACATCTTCACCAAAGCTCTTCCAAGAGAACGCTTTGAGTTTATTCTTCCACGCCTTGGTTTGAAAAGCCTTCAACCGTAATCTCTCAAACGCCTTCGTGAGGAAGACGAGGAGTAAAGGTCTATCTTCATCTATCTCTTGTAAATATTTATTTATAAAACAAAAAGAAAAGAAAATTATAAAACTTTCAAAATCCATAAAATTTGAAAAATTCAAAAATCTTCAAAAATATTGTCATTTTGTCATGTTTTTCTCTCGATTCGATAATATCTACGGTCTTTGTGTTGTCATTCAAAGAATGACACGGACTTTAGATATTGTTCGAATTTTTAATTAAAAAAAAAAAAAAAAAAAAAAAAAAAAAAAAAAATATTTTTGGGAGAAAGAGAAACGATGGTTTATTGTCATCTTCGTGCAATAACCCGTTTTAAAAGAAAGAACAGAGCCATGTTTTATCATGTTTTCAAAATTCCATGCTCGATTCTATAAACATTTATCTCATTAAAACTAAATGCTTTGAAAATAACTCGATCTCTATTTTTGATAATCATCGACTTATTTGTCAAAATTTCTATCTCTCAATCAACAACCTATGTCATTGATTGAGGGGAGAATGATTTCAATTAAATTAAAAGTTATTTAGCATTAAATTGTTTTCAAAAGATGTACATGCATGTTTTATCAATGGAGTTTAAAGTCTTAAAATCCGATCATTATCGCTAAGAAGCTTTCATAATCAAGTCACATTTCTCCTTAAAGCTTTCAAAATCAATTTAAATCTATAAGAGATCACAAATCTCAAATGATTTGATAATTGTGATCGGGGAGAATGTTGATTTAAACCGATAATTCGGTAAATGGTTTTATAAGGATGTACATGTCGTCCTTCTCACATGTGACAAACGATTTCAAAAATTCAATGCACATGTTGAGGGGAGCACCTATCTTAAACCTATGATTTGAAACGTGATCATTTATCCCAATGTGCAAGTTCCCTCTAGTATGTGCAAAACTCTTTTCTAACCTCGAGGCACATATTGAGGGGAGCAATTTTATGGAAACCTCATCCTTCCCGAAATGCTATTTCTACTTGATTTAATGTGGAAGTGATGTTGATATCTTTAGAAGATGGTAACCAAAGAAGGTAATTCTTTCTCTTGCCTCCGTGTGCAAAACATTTTCAAATACTTGATGCACATGTTGAGGGGAGTTCTCGTTCTAAAATATCAAAACAATTCAGTACAAAATGCTTTGATAATATATCACAAGTATCCGAATTGATTTTCAAATGGTTTTCAATTGGATCCAATGGCGTATGAACAATACCAAATTGACCGACCAACTTTACTTTATGTACGGTGATATAAGGATGATAAGGTTAGGTATTGGTTCCCATGATCCGCCGTAACCGGAGGGATCTACCCAGGGACAATCCACTAGTTAGTGTAGAAGTCCTTAGGTATGATGATAAAAGGAGAAAATGAGATATGGGAAGAGTGCGGACTAAGACCGAGCTAGTACTCGAATAAACCCAACAAGGTTCTAGTTATGAAGTCTCGTAAGCAATCAAGGGTTGAAGAATTAAAAAGAATTGAATGAGAAAAGGGTGAAAACAAATAGCCTCCATTTATTCAACCTTAGGGCGTAAACCGGTTCAATTCATATGCTACCGATGGTAACATCGGTATTGAAGACAAGACGCCATGGACCCAAAGGACGACCGCACTTCAACTTTCCAAACCACTCAAGTTCCTCTTAAAAGGGCTTGTTTCATTCTCACGGGAACCGACATTATCTATCGACTTTCTCTTAGAGATTGTTGATATTGAAGAAGGAGACCTCTCCCTAGTCTCCCAAGACAGATCCAAATATGCACAAATTGAGTCTAGAGCCACGAGATCATCAATAAATCTCATTAGGACACTTTCAATGAAGATTCTCTGCTTCACACAATGTGGAAAGAGACATTATATCTTGAGTCCCACGATTATCCTTGTGGTATTGCTGTAACATCCGAGTGATGTGTTTACACTCACAATGAAGATGGAAAGCCTTCGAGCCAACATCAAACAAGCTCCCGGTAGGTGGCATGTGAGATTCATTATATGAATCAACCATGTGACAACCGAATGAAAACAATGGGGCGATTCAATTTCTTGAATCAATCCCGGTTCGTGTTAGATTGACGGATACCTTTGAAAACCGGTCTTTGTGCTTAACAACTCTTTTCTTTAGCACATCGACCGTGTATGGTTATTTCAAATCAAAAGGTGTTTTATGATTGATAATTGATTTTCATTAAAACCTTCACTGTATTGCAAAAACAATTTCTATTGAGCAATACTCGATTGTTTTTCAAATCTTTCTCATCAATCGCTGGACTTAAAATTACCGGTTCACTCACTCCGTGTTGTCTTCTTTGAGATGTTCCGGTTTGAGAACACTAGAGCAACCGCGAAACCCCGTCAAGGAAATTCTTCGAATTATACCGATCACAGTGCAAGATTTGTATCGATCAACGGGAACCGCGGGCGTGTACTCAATTCAACGAAGTGATCAAAGACACTTTCGCATATTTATTGCTAATCGCTGTATGCAGTACGCCCACGCTTGCAAATGCTCGTAATGAAGCGGTCAATCCACACCGCATGCTCACTTAACACATTCAACTCAAAAGAAATCATGATTAGTGCATCAATGACTCGATATTTTCACTCCATGCTTCGCTACGCCGCCAATATCATGATTCAACAAATGCTTCCGCTATTCGATGAGAAGATATCATGATCCGTAATGTGAGCATGTCGGTCCTAAAGTCACAACACCACAAAGGATGTATTAGAGATTGTTGATAGTGATGATCTCAAAAGATGGCTCAAAATTATTATCACGTGGATCAAGAAAAGACCTCCACTTGGAATAACCAAACATGCAATGTGAAGAATCAATGACTACGAGCTTAAGAGCAAAGGACTACATCAAGAATGCAAGATCAATTGTTACCGTAATATCTATATGTATTCTATGTAATGTTGGTACATGATTGAGGTGACCTCCTTGGGGAGATTGTTAGGAATTAGAAATTCCGGTATTAAAGAGTCGGTCACCTCAAGTATATGTAATCGTTAGAAAGCTCGTAGTCGTAGTTCATTTAAGTTAAGTAGTATTTAGTTAAGTAACACCGTGGAGGACTGGACGGGTCTTTACCCACCAGATGCCCGATCCACACCCAAAGTGTGGCGATTTATGTAAGACTATAAATACTCTCTACCTCCCAAGGTAGAGTTGAGCTCATAATAATATCTTTCACTTTCTCTCACTAAGTTCCCTAAACCTCTAACTTTCTCTCTAGAATTCCATCTATATGCTACTTTGTGTTATGGTTTGATGTGTATGTGAAAAGTTATATCTTACAAAACTTCCCAAGCTACTCAAGTTCCTCTTAAAAGGACTTGTTTCATTCTCACGGGGAACCTACATAATCTATCGACCTTCTTTTAGAGATTGTTGATATTGAAGAAGGAGACCCTCTCCCTAGTCTCCGGCAGAGGAAACCAAATGTGCACTATTCAGTCTAGAGCCAAGAGATCATCCACAATATCTCATTAGGACACAAAATTAATGAATAATTGTTGTTTCACACAATGTGGAAAGTAAGTATATATTGAGAGTCTTACGCATTATCCTTATGGTATTGCCAGAACATCCAATTGATATGTAAAGTATTCACGATGAAGATGGAAATCCTTCTAGAGCCAACATCAAACAAGCTCTTGGTGGGTGACATGTGAGATCTTTTCTAAAGATCAAACTTGTGACAACTAGATAGAAACATTGGGTCGATTCATTCTTGAATCAACCTTGGTCCAGGAAATGAATTGACGAATACTTTTGGAAAAACCATTCGATGTGCAAATCTTCTTTTCTCTGGCACATCGAATGTGTATTCATGTTTTCACACACAAAAGTATCTCCGATTGAAAAATACTTTTGGAAAACCGCTTCGATGTGCAAATCTCTTCTTTTCTCTAGCACATCGAATGTGTATTCTTTTCAAATACAAAAGTATTTCTTATTGAAAATTGATCTTTCTCATAAAACCTTCGTCAGATTGCAAAACTCTTTCTTCTAAGCAATACGCGATTGTTTTCAAATCAATTTTCATCAATCGCTGAATCTCAATTATTTGGTTCACTCACTCCGTGTTGTCTACTTTGGGACGCTCCGGTTTGAGAACGGCTAGATCAAGTCTGCGAAACCCCGTCAAGGAGATTCTTCGAATTCTACCGATCACAGTGCATTATTTATATCGATCAACGGGAACCGTAGTTCTTGCAACTATATTCATCGAAGTGAACAAAGACACTTTCGTGTGTTTATTGCTAACTGTTGTTTGCGGAAACTGCTAACGGTTGCGGTGATCGAGTTGAGAAGTCAATTCATAACCGCATGCTCACAGCATTCACACTTAATTGAAGAAAATCATGACCATCAAAGACATACTACAAAGATGCTATTGCTACTCTGTTGAAAAGATGTCATGATCCAGAAAGTGTGAGCATGTCGGTCCAAAAGTCACAACATCACATGAAGGCAACACAATAAAGGGTGATCCAGAGATTTGATGTGGCTGATGATCTCAAAAAAAGCTCAAAGATCATCAAGATGTGGATCAGTTCAAAGACCTCCACTTAAAGTACAAAGCAGTCAGACTTTGAAGAATCACTGCTAAAGCACAAAGATTGCGGAACTTGAAGAATTGAAGTCTACGAGCTCAGAACTGAAGTCAAAATAGAATGCTAGGATTCAAAATGTAAATCATGGGGTGACCTCCCTTAGGGGGCTATTGTTAGGAATTGGAAATTTCATAAGGAAGTGTCGGTCTTCCCAATTATAGTCTAGCATATGTTAGCTTGTATACATATCGTTATTTATGTTATTTAGTAGTTAATTAGTTAGTTATTAGCGTAGATTAGTTTAGAGTAACACCGTGGAGGAAGGACGGGTCTTTACCCAATGTATGCCTGATCCACAATCCGACAGGAGGACGTATTCTTTGTAACTATAAATACACCTTCCATCCTTGAAAGGGGTGGAGCTTCTTAATCTAACCTTTATATTTTTGTTTTACTTTCTCTCTCAAGAACTCCCTCTCCTCTCGTCATCTCTCTAAACATGGCATTCATATACTATCACCATCCTAGACCACCCGAATCATCAAAAAATATAAAATATATGATCCTAACACTAAGGATTCTCTTGGTTGCAGTGAGATGAGACTCCCTTGGATCAGACTGATATCTAGCACATAGGCAAACTGCAAATTGAATATCAGGCCTTGAGGCAGTGAGATATATCAGGGAGCCAATTACTCCAGGAAACATTATTTCATTTACTGATTTTCCCGCAAGGTAAGATCCTAAGTTATTTGGAAGAACCATGGGATTTTTAAATGAGGAGCAATCAGAGATCTCATATTTCTTTAAGATATTTCTAGTGTACTTCTCTTGACTGATGGAGATTCCTTTGTCAGTCTGTTTGATTTGAATTCCAAGGAAGTATGTGAGTTCTCCCATCATGCTCATTTCAAATTCCTTTGTCATCAGTTTCTCAAACTGTTTACAGAGTTTGTAATTTGTTGAGCCAAATATGATTTCATCAACATAGACTTGTACTAGTATCACATCTCGTTTAGTCCTATAGATAAACAGGGTGTTGTCTATCTTTCCTCTGACAAACTTGTTTTGAATGAGAAAGGCTGAGAGAGTTTCATACAAGGCTCTTGGAGCTTGCTTTAGTCCATAGTGGGCTTTGTCAAGGATGCAGACATGGTCAGGAAACTCACTGCTTTCAAATCCAGGGGTTTTTTAACATAAACTTCTTCCTGAAGTTTACCATTGAGAAATGCACTTTTGACATTCATTTGGTAAACTTTGCAGTTCATGTATGTTGCATATGCCAGGAAGATCCTGATGGCTTCCATTCTAGCAACAGGAGCAAATGTCTCTTCATAGTCAATTCTTTCTTGTTGATTGTATCCTTTGGCAACAAGTCTAGCTTTGTTCTTGATGAATATTCTATTTTCATCAGTCTTGTTTTTGAAGACCCATTTCATGCCAATGATTAGAACATCTTTGGGACATTTGACTAAAGTCATAACTTTGCACCTGTCAAATTGTTCTAGTTCAGCTTGCATGGTTTGTACCCAACTTGAGTGTTTCAGGGCTTCTTTGACTGACTTTGGTTCAACATAAGAGAGAAAATAAACAAACAAACACTCATTTGCTGAGGAAGCAGTTAACTTAGCAGCCATGCTTCTCATTAGCTAGCCTTCAATGGGTTCTCCAATGATGTCGACAAGTTCAATGTCCTAAGACCTGGTCCATTTATCTTAGGGTATAGGATATGATCTTGTAGGGTTTTCAATGGGTTGAGGATCAGCTTCAGTGGCTGGAGATTCATTGATGGTAGCCTGAGATTCAACAATGTCTTAGGTTTTAGTTTGTCTAGTTTGAACAGGGGGAATCTCAGGATCTTGAACATTTTGTTCAGTATGATTAGTCCCATTGGGAACTTTTTGAGTGTCAATGTATTCAGTGATAGTTGGTTGGAGAAGGTTGTAAGGAATCATGTAATAAGAGACATCAACATCAAGCTGATACTGTGTAGGGGAATTGTTTTCAGAATGATATTCATCAGGAGGATATCTTGATGAGTCATCAATTTCTATTTCATCCACAGTGGTGTTTGAGTAACTGATTGCCTCAGTAATTTCATCAAAGGTTATATGAAAGGTTTCCTCAACTTGTTGTCTTCTGGTGTTGAACACCCTGAATGCTTTAGACATCAATGAGTAGCCTAGAAATAACCATCATCAACTTTGGCCTCAAATTTGCCCAAATGATCCTTGTGATTGTGAATGAACACTGGACATCTAAATACATAGAAATAGCTAATGTCAGGGAGTCTTCCTTTGAAGATTTTATATGGTATTTTGTTATGTCTTTTGATAATAACTGGCCTTTTTTGTGTGTAACAGGCAGTTTTGACTACTTCAGTCCAAAAATGCTTAGAAAGCACTGAACCATTTAACATGGTTCTTGCAGCCTCAATTAGTGTCCCGTTCTTCCTTTCAGCTACCCCATTTTGTTCAGGGGTATAGGCAGATGAGAAATTTTAAGATATTCCATTTTCATCACAGAAACACTCAAGCTCATGATTTTTGAATTCAATACCATTGTCAGTACAAATTTGTTTGACATCAATGTCATTTTGATTCTCAGTTTTCCTGATGAAGGATATGATTGTTTCAGCAGCCTGACTCTTTTTGGTGAGAAAATATGCACATGTATATCTTGAAAATTCATCAACTATGACCAGGGTGTACTTTTCATGTTGAATAGATCTTGGAATTACTGGTCTAAAAAGATCCATGTATAGGAGATGAAGGCAGGTTTTGATTGAGAAATTTTATTTAGTTTTAAAGGATGCTCTGTGATGTTTTCCTTTTTCACAAGCAGAGAAGGGTTTATCCATAGAAAAAGCAAAGGATGGTAGGCCAATGACTTTGTTATGTTTGGCAAGGTTGTTTATGTTTTTGAAGTTTAAATGGGACAGTCTTTTGTGCCAAAGCCAATTCATGGTTTCAGTAGCCTAAGTGAAAAGACAGGTTCCATTTTGAGTCAATGTTGACATATCCAAAACATAAATATCCTCTCTTCTAGGGCCTATAAGAACAACTTCTTTATTAGCATTGAAGATTGTACCTTGCTTATCATCAAACTGAACAATGTACTTAACATCACAAAGTTGAATTACACTAATAAGATTGTACTTGAGACCATTAACATAGGCTATTTTGGTAAAAACTATTCCATTATAGTTTACTGAACCATAACCCTTAGTGATACATGATGTTATCAGCAAATACTACCTTAGTCCTGGCTCTTCTACATATTTGTGCAGATATTCTTTCACACCAGTCATACTCCTTGAGCATCCACTGTCTAGTTGCCAAACATGCTCCCTGACATGTCTTTGCACAAATAGTAAATTGAGTTAGTGTTTCTTGTGAACCCACTTTCTGGTGGGTTTGGCCTTGTTGATCTTTTTAAATCTTTCAATGGATTCATGGTCATTGGTTGAGTGGACAGTGCTTCCACATGCTTTGCATTTGATGTTAGAAGACTCATTAGACTGAGAGGATTCAGTTGTGGATCCTCTTCTGGCATGAATGATCATGTCATGTCCTGAGGTGTCATGTGAAGGATCACAACAAATGTCACAATAGGGAAACAATAGACAATCATCAGTGTGATGGTCATTGAATCCACATTGTGTGCAAGAGGATTCAGTTGTGGATCCTCTTTTGGCATGAATGATCATGTCATGTCCCGAGGTGTCATGTGAAGGATCACCACAAATGTCACAACAGGATACAATAGATACATCATCGATGATGGTCATTGAATCCACAAGTGTGCAAGGTGGAAAAGGCTTAGCCTTTTGTCTAAGTGCTTGCTTGTTTATTGAAGTATACCAAGTGGTTGAGTCTAGTATTTTGCATGATCTTTTAGAGAAGCAGTGTATGATTTATGATTTGAGGTTCTGTGATCTTCCTTATTGCATATCATGCAAAACAGAATCCTATAGCAATCATCAGTTGTGTGATTTGTATAATTGCACAACTCACATTTCATTGTGGGTTTTGGTGTTGTTTTAGGTTTGGTATTGCTTGAGGAAGCAGGTTTCAGCTCCTTAGTCTTAGACTGAGAAGCTTTTTCAGTGGATTCAAGTTTCTCACTTAGCTTCCTGACAAGCTCATCTAACTAATCAACTTTAAGATCAGTGTCATTGGTCCTTTCATTAGAAGGGATCGAAGGTTTGGAAGATTCAGTAGGAACTGAGTCTTTGCTTTGGTTATTGGATGGCCTTTTTAGGATGGTTTTTCCTAGTCCTGATCTCTTTTTAGGAGAGTGTGGGGCATAGACCAGTGGCGTGAGGTATGAACTGGGTGAGGCTCCCTGAAGGACTTTTAATGGAGGCAAAGGGGTGTGAGATTCCGATTCAAAGTCATTGACGGATTCAGCTTGACTGGGTTCATCAGTGACTCCAAGCATTTCTTTGATAGCCTGACTTTCAGGTTCTAAGATTTTTCCAGTGTTGAAGTTAGGCAACTTACTGTCTGGGTTGACTCTCTCAATCCAGTCACTGGATTTTGGCTTTAGTTCTTTTTTAAAAGAGAAGCCAGCAGGAATTAAACCTTTTTCATTTTGAGTGTTACTAGTGGACTCAGTGAGTTGATCTTCTCCTAGGACTCTCTTTTTAGAACTAGGAACAAGACTGACAGTTTCATAAACTCTAGGATTTTTGGTTGTCCAATTTTCAACAAAGAGTTTTTCTTTCTTAAGTTCCTCTTGAAGAGCATGATTTTGTTTTACAAGTTTAGTGTTTTGAATTTGAAGTGTACTTGCTTCTAGTTTAGTTTGTTTTAAAGCAAGAAGTTCATCTCTACACTCGTTTAATTCAAAAGTGAGTTTGTTGTATTTAGAAAACAAATTTAATCTTTGCTCTTCAACAAACTTAAGATCCACATTAAGGTAACTTAAATAAGATTGCCAATCAGAATCATCATCCATAGATAGTAAAATGTTTACCTTTCACATGGTGATATTAACCCATTCTCCATTTCGGCATGACTCTTCCCAACAGTCAGTTTTTCTCCTTCAGCAAGAGCCATCAGTACACTGACTCTAACTTCATCATCAGATGAAACATCTTCTTCATCCTAGTCAAAGGTTTCGACAACAAGACCTTTGCTCTTTCCTTGAGAGAGTTTAGAGCTTTGTGCGGACTGAGGGGTTAATGGAGCAGCCTAAAGAAGTGCAAGTTGGCCTTTGCTTTTCTGTACTTAGCTTCAAAGTCTTTTTGATCTTTTTATCAGTTTTGTTTTGAAAATGATTAGAAGACTGAAGCAGTTTAGGTTGAAATTTGCTAGTTCCTGAGGAACTGCTTCTAGAAAATTTATATGAAGGCTCTGAAGTGGTTTTAGAAAAACATTCTTTTACAAAGTGACCCTTTTTTCCACACTTAAAACTTTCAGTGCTTTCATTTGTTTTAAAACCAGAAAAGTTAGACTTATTTCTTTTGATAAAACATTTTAAGTTTGCAAGGAGTGCCCTTTCTTGAAATTCAGTGTGTAAATCATTTAGGTACTCCTCACTGGTTCTTTCATCAGCCTCATCATCAGAGTTTTCTTGAAAATCCTGCACAACACCATTTAAATAGAATGCAATTGATATGGGGGTAATGGTTAGGGGCTTTTTTGTTTATTGAGTCAGGGTATCTCCTAGAGATTAAGTTGTCTTCATAGACAAACTTCCCATAGATTTCAGGGAGCTCAAGATTTTGAATGTGATTAACATTCCTAAGACCCTGCGAGAAGCTTAACCACTTCTCAGGGAGACTTTTGAAAAAGCCAACATTCATCTCATGCTTAGACATGGTGACACCATCATTGGATAACTCATTGAGCGCTTGTAATGTATAGGTTTCTGAGAGACTTTCAGAATTGGCTCTGAAAGTGTTATACTCAAGTTTCAGGTCCATAATCTTTTTTTCCTTGGTATCTAAGGGACCCTCATAGCTATGAACCAAGTCAGTCCAAGTTTTCTTGGCTATTGAACAGTTAATGACTGATTCCATTATATAGTCAGGAAGACATGATATAATGATGCTTTTGAGGTGTTGGTCCTGATTGACCACCCTTCTCTCATCAGGAGTCCATTAAGCTTTAGGCTTGGGTAAACCTTCAGCCATTTTTGGGACAAATGGACCATCTTTAATACATTTAATGTAGTATGGTTCCATTCCTGTAAAGTAGCAAAGCATGCGCTTTTTCCACTTATTGAATTTTCCAACTTCTAGTCGGGGAGCAACAGCTGAATACCTTCCTCTCTTTTTATCGACTAGTGGTACATCACTATCGGCCATGGTAGGATCTTGATTTTAGAAACTTAGAGACTCTGAAATTAAAAGTTTTATAAACCAGATGCTCTGATACCACTTGTTGTTTCCTTTAAACTTGCTTAGAATTAACTATAGAGTTAATCTATCCAAGCTCCATGGCTTAGCAATATTGATTGATAAACAGTTTAACAAGATAAAACTTAAAGTAAAATAGACACAAGTTTTTCAACGTTTATATTCTTATTAAAATTTAATCAAAGAATATATTACCCAAGTGTTTGTGGAGCAACACTTGGGATTTAATGACAACGTATGGTATACTCCTCACTAAACTTAAGTTAAGCTTAAGTACAACTATGCTAACCAACTGAGCTAACCTCAGGAACTTAGTTGTATTTGTAGGAGTGAAAGGGCTAGTGAATGTCTTAGCATTTAGTACACAAGCTTAACCCTTACACTTCACCTTATGTCTGTTATTTATACAAGTATGAAATACAACCATTATCCTAAAAGACAAGACTGACATAAGTCTCAGAGGACAAAATATCTTACATATTTTGTCTCTGTTAAAATGACTTGTTTCTAGTAAGGGACAGGTTCACTTTCCTAGTGTCAGTGTTGACACACTCTATCTATTCAGGGTAAGTTGGCCTTTTCAGATAAGGGCACACACTTATCTTTCAAACTTATCCCGCTTTATCCCGCCTTTACTTCAGTCTTCAATTCTTCAGGCTTTAAGTCTTCAGTCTTCATAGTTATTGAGGATCCTAGGGATTCAGTGAGTTATTGTCATCACTCACTGAATCCATCATCTTCTTCTTTGGCTCAGGTATCATTCACTGAGTCCCGCCTCACTAAATGGAAAGACCTTCTTCTTAGGCTTGTCCGGAGCTTCTTAAAGATGACTCACTGAACAATTGTTTGGGACTTTTTTATGTTTAAGGATATTAAACACTTAGGTTATTTTATCTTCAAATCCTTGTTATAGGAAGTTTGGGAATTCACTGACCCAATAGCTATATCACAACTTTTTCATGCTATTGAACACATATTATGTGTTAGACACATTTATGACAACATGAAGCAGATTTAAAAATGAAGTATTTACAAGGATCATTTGTAGAAGTGTGCAACGACAACCACTATGGCTCAATTTCAACAAAGGATGGATGATCTGAAAGGCTTTGACCCTAAAGCTCATGATTGGTTGTAAAGATACCCTTAGAATCTTGGTCAAGGTCTCATTTTTTAGGTTTTCTATAATTGATTTTTAATTATATATTAGTGCACCATAAACTTATCTTGCATCATTAGTCAATAAACAGGCAGAGTTCACTATGAAATTCTAGTGAACAACCTCTGTGAGTCATTGCATAATAAGTTGGTAGATAGTAGAGATCAACAAATATTAGGGTGTTTGGAATATATTAGGGAGTATTTGATGAAGAGAATAATTGTTAGGTCACTAGTTTTACAAACACAAGTAATATAGAAAGAGATAAGGCGATTGAACAAGATCTAACACACACACAAACAATAATAAGACCGGTTATGCGTAGGCATATGTGAAAGAAAAGAAAACTTGAACAACCAACCCTCAAATGAGGGTTTACAAGAGATTTATAGGAGGAAGCTAGGCAACACTCCTAGTTCCCATCCTTTCTTATATGGGTTGGGCCTAAGCTTATGGGCCTTCACATAAGCTAGACCTTAAACAAACATAAAGGCCATAATAAGCTACCTATTACATATGAAATATAAATACTTGAAATACAGCTTAGGAGTGATTCCAACAATCTCCCTCAAGTATATATGAATGTAAACGTGAAGGCGTTGATGTAATAGTAGCTCGACGCCTTCGACATTCTTCTTTCTTGTGAGAGGAATTGCCTTGATTCGAACAATCTCCCAAGGTAGAGAGATAGTTATCTTTGAACAGCTATGCTTTGACGCCATCTTAAACTTTGTTCTTTGATCATTGTTCTTGTGGTGAAAGTGATAGTATGTTGTTGTCTCGCATCGGGCACCGCTTTCAGTGCCGCTTTCACTGCTCCAAGTGTTCCACGCTATTCTTCAACATGCTCACACGCCTTTGACGTTGGAATTCAATACCGATGAAGTTCTTTAAGTTTTTAACTTTGTAGATTCTTTGGTTTGACGAAGAATCATTCCGACGGTTGTGTTGCTTTTGAATAGAACTTCCATTAGTGATGATGTTGGCGTGAGCATGAGAAGAATCAAGACGATCATTCCGCCCGAGCTTCCATAAGAAGAAAACATGTCAAACGGTTAGTAATAAGCGGATTCCGACACTTACAAGTTTGAACTTCGAGAGTGTTAATAGCATAGTGTGAAAACACAACTCTAATTCTTACAAAGGCCGCTCGAACCGGAGTCCCACAAGTGAGATAACGCGATGTACCAAGTACATCTACAGCCGTATGAGTCGCTGAGGTACACCGTAGCATCACCTCACGATCAGACTGCTTGAGACACACCGCGTAATCCACGGGAGTTACCGGTGACCGCCGTGGCCGCTTTGATGTTGACCCCGGCAGAGTTTCCATTCAATCACCGAGGATCATGTATGTGAACCTCTCATAAATGTTCTCGATGATTGCTAAGATCCGTGAAGGACTCGATATGAACCACCGATAATCTTATTTGTTGATCATCAGTGATTAAATGTCAAGTGTTCCTAAGAGATCTTCGATGAATCTCGTGGCTCTAGACTCAATAGTGCTTTTGGTTTTCCGAGCGGAGACTAGGAGAGGGTCTCCTTCTTCAATACCAACGATCCACATCGGGTCCATGACGACTTTTAATCTTCAATACCGGTGTCACTAAGTGACGACCAAGAGTATATGAATTGAACCTTGTACGCCCTAAGTTGAATAACTGGAGGGTCGCTTTTTCACCCTTTACTTTACATTTCTTTTTATTCTTCAACTCCTTATTTCTCCAATTCTCATTTTCTCCTTTTACAATCATTCCTTAGGACTCTAACACTAACTAATGGTAGTGTCCTTGGGTAGATCCCTCCGGCTCAAGGGATCATAGGACTGTTATTCCTAACCTTAGTCACCTTATAACCCATGACTAACCTATGTTGCCATTAAAACCACAGCTAGAAAAAATCTCTCAAATGGTTTGTAAATGAAAACATGTTTGAACCATTTATGAGAGATGAGGTTTTGCATAAATACTCCCCTCCACATGTGCTTAAGAGTATTAATGGTTTAAATGCACAAGAGGAAAGAGCGCACTTTTGAATTGATCCATCAAGATAGACAATCCCCGAGACACGGTTACGCTGTATAGTTAAAGAGTTACATTGTCGCCTTTAGGTGACAACTAGCTCTAATAACTACCTTGAAGGTGTAGACAAACCTCGAAAGGTTGTCATACCCGCCGAGTTCATGTCTATCAAGAGTTTCTCGAATGGTACTTTCTACTTGGACAAGTCCTTTATGAGACACGCTTAAATTACTAGCTTAACTAGCTTGAAATTATTACCCATCCAGAGAAGTCTTTTCGAGTTACAAACAGCTTTAGTACCAATAATTCGTTGGTTAAGTCTCGAGGTACATGATTCATTTGCATTTTGCACAACATATTTCTTATCACACAAATTTTCTCCCCTCAAAATGGCATAAAAATGTTATTTTTGAACGGTTGACAATAAATATGACCATTTCGAGTGTTGCGGGAAGATGACCACTATGAACAATTTGTGAACAAAGTTTTAATTCAAATACTCCCTCAACTAGTGATATAAACGGTTGAGGTTTTGAAAAATCATATGAGGAAGTACTTGTGTTTTTGAGCAAAACCTTGAAAAATGAAAGGTTTGATAGGTTTTACTCAAATATAAGAAGCTTCGCCTCCTTTTATAAGGATTGTGGCATCGAGGCGCACTACGTGGTCCTTTCTTGACAATTACGGGTTGTACATCGTTATGTGCACAAGCCATTAACATATAACATCATACATTCAAAAGACTTTTAATGAAAGAACCAAATCAAGGAGTACCGTGAAGTGCGCTTATGTTCCCGTGAGTACGGACAGTATGCTGATAGCCGTGATGTTGATCCCGGTCGACCACCAACAAAACTTTCCAACGCTCGACCGATCCCTTATGAACAACCGCTCATCAATCATGGTGATGATCCTTCTCACATTCCTCCGATCCCGAGAATTCCATCGCTAGGGTTCCCAATGTTTTCACGATATCCTTCAATCGATAAGCTAATCCGTCCCTAACCATCTTCGAGTATGATCTCTAAATTTGTGATGCTCATTACACGCCATCAAGCAATCGCGATGAAGTTCATCGCGATAAACGACACCAAACGGTTTGCCGATGAGCGTTAATTGTGATAGCCGGTTGATATCGAGAAGATCAAGTCGTGGTGGAGTGAAGTTGACACGCTTCGATAAGATTCAACGGCAAGTCAAGATCTTCAACACGCTCTTTGATGACTATGCGTCCGATGAAGATGAGCAAAGGACTTGATGAATTCACGTTGTACTTCGCTTGAAATTGTCTCATGCGACCTTGAACTTTGGCAAGGTACATGTCTTCAATATCGTTGATGTTCAAATTCTCAAAGTCGCCTTCGAGAATGCATAGTCCCTTCGCCTTGTCTTTTGACCACAATCTTTTGAGAAAAGTGTAGTCCCATTTAGACGATAGACCAACATGTTGGATGGCCACGATACTTTTAGTAATCGAACACCGCATGTTGAGACTTCCGACCAAGCAACAGAGTAGATTCTTCGCGCCCGCCATCGGTGAATCCCATACATTGCATCTTGGTCATACGCTACCAATGGCTATACAATCGTGAGTATATGGCAACCGAATGGAAGTGTCGAGATGTAGCGATTTCCTGAACCATCGCCACCGTGTTGAAGAAAATCTAATTTTTGTTGAAGAAATGTCTCAAAGGAACTTAGTGCCGATCAAAGTTAGCCAATGGTAGGTAGAGGTCGAGACCACGGTGTAATATGGAGGATTGTCCCGCTTGGTGAAGTCGATGTTTGCTTCGGGTTGAGCCAATCCATGTTATTAGACATGGCTCGAGCAATGTTTTCAAGGTGATATTCAACCTCGATTGCACTTTCCGAGCTATCTTTCAAAAGTAGGAATGCTTCATTCTTGATGCGCTTCAATTCGATTTCGACATCTTCTTCATACTAAACCTTTCTTGCAAAATCTTTGCATGCTCCAAGGTACTACCGCTCACCACCTCTGACCTTCTTCGTGGTAGGGAGTGTTGTTAACAAGTGTAGCAAACCATTCAAATTCTTCGCTTTATCATCATCAGCCATGATACGACGCCAAGATGAAGCGCCTTCTTCTTCTTTTCAAGGCTTAGATGATGCCGGTTTCATCCTTGTTTGGGAGAGGTGGTTGTTGTTAGCTCATGACTCTTCATCGTCACCACCCGTATATTCAAAGTAATCACCGGTTTTGAGTCCGGGTGGTAACTCGGAATCGCCCCGAGGTTTATCACTTGAAGAGCGATGAGGAGATCTTCGCTGAGAAGGAGTCCGCTTAGGTGGGGTTGCATAGACGAAGATTCACCGATTGCTTCCGACGCTTAGATGCGTAGTCCTTGTCCTTATCATCGCCATCTCTTGGCCGTTGGGTTGATCGGTCGACTTTTGCATGATGATCCGAGTTGAAAAGCAAGTAGACCTTCGAAAATTTAGCTTCATCCAAGTAAATGTTCCGCATCGCTTTGACATTTGCATCACTAGTTTAGCGATTAACTCGTATTCGAGAGATCGCCGCTTTTGGCCATTGTATGTTTAACCAATGCGACGATGTTAGGGTGAGTTGTCTCGAAAATACTTCTAGTCACACCGGGACAGGTTTAGAAGAAATTTGTGGGTAGATCTCTTGTCGCCTTCTCCAGCCTTTTGGACTTTAGGAACGATATCTTGAAGGTACTTTTGAGTGTAACCTTCAATCATTTCATCCAGCTTTCTTACGATGACCTTTCATGAATTCTCGGATAAACTTCCTTTCTTCTTGCATCTTGTCATTCTCGCCATGTAGATATTGTATTTGTTGATTGAGAAAGTTAAGCTTTCAGATAACATGTCTTTCATTCCGACTTGTTTGACAAATTTTCACAATTCTTTCATGTGTCCGAGAAATCCAAGAGCGAGGTGGTTTCTTCACGATTTGGATGATGATCCGTTGACTTCTTTGATGGTGGTGGTGATGAATAAGATGAAGATTCTCGATGATGAGGAGACATGAGGAGGCTCGGGTCCTTAGGCGGTTCAAGTTTCCTTCGTGAATGTGGGACTTCCTGTACAACTTGTCATAATCATCATCTTTATCTTTCTTAGACTTCTCGCCTGTGGTTCTCAAACTCATATTCGATAATATCCTCCACAAGCTTTTGTTGTTGCAGAAGAGTAGGCACCGCATCCCTTATCGGGTCGATTAACCGCATCAGATCTGAGAGAGGGCAAGACCACTTGATCCTCCTGGCCACCCATTTGATCTTTAGCAAATTCTTCACTTTTTGAAGGTGTCTCGACGATTGTAAACTTCTTCCTATATGATTTATCCAGTTGTCTTCTTCTTCTTCGTAGCTCTCATCATAGGGTACAATTGTCGAGTCTTCCTTTTCTTGGACAACAGGAGGACTTGGAGGTTTTGCTATCGAGGCAGTGTGCTTTGGTTGCGCTATGAGTAATGAACCTCTTCATCTCAGACAAGATCTTCGTAGCTCTCGCCCACAAGCTTTCTTTGTGGTTCAAGTGTGGGAATAGGTTCGGCTTCCTTTACGGAACAACCTTTTGAAGGAGGATTCCTTTTGGAAACTTCCTTCGACTCATAGTACTTGTTGCGCTTCCTCGCACTTCCTCTTCTCGTTCTCCTTACAGTGTTCCGTAAGATTTTTCGTCGAGATGACCAACTTTGCCTTGTCTAACTGCTTCCAGATACCTTTTGTACGCTTCGAGCTTTCGACATCTTCGCTAGAAGGAAATCGCAACACAAGACCTTGTTTCTTTGTAGACGATTCCTTGATTCTCGATAGATAGAATAGGTTCCGCCAACATATCGTGATTTTTGGGGTCATTGAGCCTCTTGGGAATATCGTGATGAAGTCCAAGTGCTCTCTCGGATCAACAGCTTTAGTATATCCGATGTAGGAATCTTTGAGCCAAGCTTGTTGAGAAATGACATCATGTCATCCCAAATCGTAGCTTCGATAGCGATGTGTTTCATGTTGACCAATGCCCAAAATATTTGCGCCCATGAGCTTAGGATGCTCATAGCCACCGCCACGCACCGTAAATGATTGGTGATGATCATGTAGAGAGTTCTCCATGGTTGAGGAATACTTAAGCTCTACGTGAGAATGCTTGGTGATTAAACCCGTAGCCTCGCCATAACCGATATCGATTAAGAATTGAGAGTGAGCTCTTCCGCAGTGTGGCATATAGTTTGGTTGGTTCGACTTGTGAATTAGGAGAATGTTCTTAAGTCTCGCAGTGTAATGGTGACTTGTTTGTGATTCGTAGTCACCGTCACAGATCCGTCCTTTGACCCTTTCCATAGTGTTCCGTAACTGCTGGATATAGATCTCGTGAATGCCAGAAAGTTAGTGAGCATATTCGATACGAATGAGTCCTCGTAATATCAATAGCAATTAAACACGAAGACTCTAAGCAAGTGAGGGTGTCAAAGTCAACACGGAGATTATTCTTTCCTATCTTCATTGGATAGCCATAAGGATAGATATTAGCAATGGAGAGAACTTCAGATGCATCCACATTCATTTGTTCACCATGTCGTGATCTCGAAATAACATTAGCCAAAAGAACCAACATATTGAAAGACATAATGTTAGTCAATGTAAGGTCTTATTGTCTAGTTATTGAATGTATGTTGTCAATGATTGTTACGAGTCCTAAGTCACTTGTATGTTCAATAGTCCAATGACGCCGTGAAATGTTTCATGAGTTAGTTAACTTTAAGTTTTAAAGTTTATTTTATCACTTATTGTTCACAACATATCAAACGATTTAAGTTTATTAGTGACATTATTGGATTCGTGACGATATGATTAGTTTATTTACAAGTTTGTACACGAACAATTCATAACGAAGGTATGATCCGTGCTTATGCGTAGGATTGGTAAAGTTATGCGAGACGTAAATGATATATGCGAGAGCGTGAACTTACGCCAGATCCTAACTACGCAGAAGAAATATTACGTAAGAAAATAGGACCTTATGCGCAGAGGTTACGCCGTAGGCATATATTAACCTTACGCTGTAAGGCTACTCGTAAGAGATGACCCATGCGAGAGGTCATCACACGCATATCCTTCATGTGATACGCCGAGTCCCATATGTAGAACCTTATGCGTAAAGCTACGCCAGAAGACTAATCTTACGATAACATGCTACACGTAAGGTGATCCTTATGCGTAGAGTTACAACAACCTTGATTCTGAATTTTAAGTGTAGCAAGCCCGAAATAAATTCATCAAATCATCAATATTAACACAAAATTCATTTTATAACAGAGCAAAACACAATTGTACGCTTTAACAACACGCCAGAGAAAACTTACGCGTAGTCTAAACCCTAAATCTACGCTGTATGAAATCTAGCCATGAATATGCACAAAGCTTTTTCTCGTAGTTTAAGAGTGTTGAGGAGTCTTTATACCAAGTTATATCACTTAACTCACAGAATCAACAGCTACTAAATATTATGAACTTTAAACCCTAAATCCAAAATGTTAACCAATTCGTGTTTCGGGTGGTTAATAACCATGGAAATCATTAATTCAACCACTTAAGACTATAACCCAACAATCTTTTATACCAAAACACTTCACATTTGAAAACCCAACCACACATAAACCCTAATTTCAGAATCATTTAATTCGTGATTCCAAGTAGTTTTGATGATTAAAACTGATCATTGATGTGTTAGAAACGCTTTGACACAATTCTTTAACCATAAACACCCAATCTTGATCATGTGTTCATACACATATGTGTAGACCACAAAACGAGATTATACAAAGTTTTAACCGCTGGATTTTTGAAAATTCAAAACCATTGCTTAAAAACATGTTGTAAACACGAAATCACTTACAAAATGATGATCTCAAACACGGATTACTTGAGTAAATTCTATGTGTAGGATGGTTTTAGGTGTTGAGTAATAAATGAGAAGTGAAAGTTAGTGGGGTGTTTTATTAAAATAACTTTAAGGTTTTGATGCTTTGGTCCCTCCACCTTTTCCTTTTATCAAACAAAGGCTTTTAACTTCCATTTTGGTTACCAAACAAAGTTTTAGGAAAGAACTTGACGACACACCCCTCGACTTAAGAAAACCGATGAAAAGTTATTAATTTTAGTCCGAGGAGTGTCATTGTACCGTAAACTTCACCACCATTGTTAAAAGAAACAACCGGATATGATAACATGCAAGTACACGATGTTTTGAAACGTTAAGAGATATTTTTCCCCTCAACACTTGATCGAAAAATACCAATTTTGAAAGATTAAAGTGTTGACGGAAGAAATGTACTTGCCATGTTGAAAGAGAAATAGATTAGAGAATATTTTTGTTGTTTTATCGATTTTATATTTTGTATTTTGTTTTTGAAAAATTTATTTACAAAGGATGTTTTGGTGTTTGATGTGTTTTAAGGCGATTTTAAGAGGTCATCCAATTCCTCTTGAGTCAAACACCTCATACCAATCCGTGGACCAACTCATTAAACCTAGCGGAGGCAAGGCTTTGTGAGAAGATCCGCCAATTGGTATTCTCGCACTCCATAAAGTATAATTCAACGGCACTGCTCCACGTGGTCCTTGATGAAATGATAGTGAAGATCGATGTGCTTTGATTTCTAGCATCGAATCGAGTTGCACGAGATCGCAATGGCACTCGATTGTCGCAGACATCGATTCTCACAACACGTAACCATAGTCTTTGAGTTGTGTTCTCATCCGTGATGACGTGAGCACAACACGCAGACATGGCTACATATTCGCCTTGCTTGATGACAATGATGTACAATCCTCGCTTTTGATTGCAAAGACACCGCTTATCACCGAGAAATTGTAGAGCTCTCAAGTACTTTTCTCGAGTCTAAGCATCCTCGCGTGATCGGCCTCAAAAAGCGATTAGTTCAAAACCGTAATCCTTCTGATACCGTATCCCCAAGTTAATGGTTCCCTTGATGTATTGGAGGATTCTTTAGCCTCGTAGAGGTGGGTTTCAGCTTGGTCGTGATCGATAACGGAGCATAGATAAACGGCAAAGACAATATCAGTCCGCTAGTCGTTAGATACATGAGAGACCCAATAATACTTCTCGGTATTTGGTAGGTCAACTAATTTCCCATGTAAATCAAAGATCTAACTTTGGTATGAGCCATTGGTGTGGCATAAGTGTCACAAAGTTGTCATTCCAAATTTGTTTAACAGCTCAAGGGCATATTTGGATCGACTCAAGAAAATACCACGGGTGATTGATGAACTTGCCCCTAGAAAGAACGTAAGTTCACCCATCATGGACATTTCAAAATTTTTCTTCATTAGTTTTGCAAAAGCGATTGAAAACTTTTTATGTGTAGACCCAAAATGATGTCATCCACGAATTTGAACAATTAAGATATGTGCCCCGTGATATTGTATAAAAGAGTTGGGTCAACCGAGCCTTTGGTGAAATTATTGGCAATGAGGAAAGATGATAGCTTATCGCACCATGCCCGAGGGCTTGTTTGAGACCATAAAGAGCTTTGTTCGCTTTGTAGACATGGTTCGGCACTCGATCAACGAATCCTTCGGGTTGGTCGACATAAACAGCTTTTCATTGTCCGCTGAGAAACGCAGCTTGACATCCATTTAAAAGACGAACACCTCAAGACGAATGTACCTCAAGACGAGCAACCGAGCAAAAGATTCTTCAAAGTCTATTCCTCTTCCCGACGATAACCCTTAGCAACTAGACGTGACTTGTTTCGATGACGCCCTT
Organism: Chrysanthemum lavandulifolium; assembly: GCA_022545495.1. Lineage (NCBI taxonomy): Eukaryota > Viridiplantae > Streptophyta > Magnoliopsida > Asterales > Asteraceae > Chrysanthemum > Chrysanthemum lavandulifolium. The sequence continues at coordinate 241,475,323 of CM040243.1, read as the reverse complement.
CAAAGATCCAATTTGTTTTTCCAAATCCATTTTAGACCAATGACGAGACCCTTGTTGGTCTTTCAACCAGCTCCCATACTTCAAGACGCTTGAATTGGTTGAGTTCTTCCCGCATTGATTCAATCCATTGTCTTTTGTCATTGCGCTTTAATGTGTTTAGGTTCGATTGGCGACATGGAGTGCATAAATGCAATGTTCACCATCTGTGTGAAGACGCTGTCTCAGAACGATCGATTGATTCGGTTGCCAATAATGTTAGCCGAGGATGGTCTTTTGTCCATCGGTGTGTAGAGGTTGATGTTGGTATACATTGTGCGATTCGAGGATTCAAATGGTTTGTTGAAGATTCCGCGACATCCGTGCAAGCAGCCTCATTAGCAAACGGGTCAAGAACACATTTGGATCAAAATCTGCAGCGGGGTACTTCATTCGTAATATCATCACCGGTTCATCATTGTTGGAAGCGGTGTTCAATCACAGTGTTGAGTCAACCGTGTAGGTACATCTTCAACAAAGAGTTGTTGTAGCAGTGTATCGTATAGGAATATTATCGTGTTGTGTAGCGGAAACAATGGATACACCGAGCACGCTCATCAATATCGCCACGTAACGTAGGAGCAAATAACCTTCCATTTGTTGACGAGTTAGTCGGGGCTTTGTTCACCGATGATGTGGGTCGAGGAAGTTTAAACGGTTGTGACCGGTTCTAAGTCATATACTCGTAAGCCATTTCCGTGAGTTCATCAAATGAGCATGAATCGCTTCCATTACCTCCTTAGTTCGACGATTCCATATTCGAAACCTTTAGAATTGTCACAAGATCCAATAAAGACCCAATATCGCTTTGGCTTTGAGCTTCCAAAATCATCCCGATCATTATTCGATAGCAAAGGATCCAAATACATGAAAGTGTTTGAGGTTCGGTTTATAGTTGTGACAAGCTCGAAAGGTGTTTTGTTGTATGCTTTGTGATCATAGAACGGTTTTGAGTATAGCATGCAGAGATACGCTTCCGCCCATAAGTAACTGGAAGTTTAGCATTGATTAACATTGTTCTTGCAGCCCACTAACGCTCGGTTTCGCTTTTCAACAACTCCGCTTTGTTCGTGTGTACGCGCAATAGATGTTTGATGTCAATTCCACTTTCTCATAGAATTCACGAAGGGTTTTGTTAACAAATTCAGTTCCTTTGTCTGCTCGATTATCCCGACGGTGTTGCGGAGTCGAACTCGTATTTTTGTGAGAAAGGTGACGATCATTTGTGGAGCTTGGTCTTTGCTTCAAGAAAGTAGACCCAAGTCCATCGTGAGTAGTCATCAACAATTACTAAGATGTAGCGTTGCCATTGATCGCTTGCACGCCGATTGGGCCACACAAATCCATGCGAAGAAGGTGAAGCACATGTCGAGAGTCAGGTTCCACCTTTGAAGGAAAATGAGCACGAGTGCTTTTCCCTTGTTCACGTGTGAGCAAAGGTGATCTTTGAATACCGGAATCGTGGGAGTCCTTCAACTAGTTTGTGTCGAGCAAGGTTGGTGATGGTTTGAAAGTTTAGATGTGAGAGACGACGGTGCCATAGCCGTGATTTTGTAGATGTTGCCTTTGAAAGCAAGCGTACGGGAGAGAAGCAACCATGTCATGCATAGAGATAGTGTAGAGACTAGAATTACGCGAGCCGCACATAAGGTCATTTCCTTGTAGATCACGAATGAAACAAGTTTTCTCCCTGAAAGCAACCTCCAAATCTCCATCACAAAATTGACCTCCTTGTTAATACAAATAAGCCATAAAAACGTTTATTTATATTTTACGATCTTCTAATGTTTTGTCGATAACAAAAGTAAAATCATATTAACGAAACAAATAAAATACGTAAATGGTTTGAACTAATAGTTTTTTAACACACTTACGTTTTCACATAAAACACTATAACAAGATTAAGTGATTTTATATTTTAGATACACATGTACAACAACTAGTGTTTACATATCAAGTTAATACATACTTATATTAAGTACACTAAATGGGTAAAAATAAGTATATACTAAAATGGGTAAAAGCAAGTATATACTAAATAGATAAAAACTAGCAAATGGTTTTTGACCCATAACCAATGGTTTTATATATACCACTTACACAAGTTCAATGTATCCTTAAGGTACATTGTATCTAGATTGAAAACCATGGATCAACCCATGACCCATGACCCATAACCCAAAATACCCATGGGCAAAGAGGAGCGGACCACGGATCCCTAGCTTTGTGCTAGCCGGATCCTGTTGGAAGGGATCCGGGATCCGGGAAATAGTAGGTTTTTCCTCTATAAATAGTGAGCCATTTCTTCATTATATCTCACCCTCTCTAACATACTTTCTCCCCGAAAGTTAAATTCACTAACCATAGATCCAAGAGATCTATGTTTGTAGTTTTGTTTTGTGTGATCTTTAGGTTCCTCTTAGGGAAGATCACCACCTTTGAAGTCGAGCAAGCTCAAGTCCATGAGTTGCAAGCTTCCTCATCATCAAGGCTATTGAAGTCCTCTTGTTGATGATCCCTTTCTTTCTTCAAAGAAGCGTAGTGTTAAAGACATTAGTGAAAGATGTCTCAAGTGTCAAGACTAAGATATTAGTGAAGGGTATCTATCGTCCATAGGATAAGCACTTGTGGTAGGTGCTTAGAAGTCAAGACAAGAAGCATTAGTGAAAGGTGCTTAAAGTGAAGACACAAGACATCAATGAAAGGTGTCTTGTAGATCTAATCAAAGACATTAGTGAAAGGTGTCTTGTAGATCTAATCAAAGGCATTAGTGAAAGGTGCCTTAGATGTACATTCGATATGGTGTGTTTCATGTACTAAATAGACTAGCATTAGATCCAAGGATATTGATGTCCTTGATGATGTTGTAAAGGAGTAAATCTCCTTTGGGATTAGTCGCTGGTGTAGTGGTAGTAGTTCCTCCATTGCAATGGAACCAGGTACTTAACCTAGTACCTAATAAAGGGTAGGCGACGCCAGAAGGTGTAGTTCACCTACAGGTGTGAAAGAACCGGTGGTTAGCCTAGCACCGATAAAGGGTAGGCGACGCTGTGTTAGGTGTGGTTCGCCTTGGTGTGAAAGAACCTCGTATTTAGCTTTGTACCGGAAAAGATTAAGCGACGCCAGAAGGCTTCTCCGCCATAAGGAGATTGGTGTAGTGATAACTAACTCTCGAGTAGGTGACTCTGGGAGTGGAGTAGGCAAGGAAGGTGTCCTTGTAGCCGAACCACTATAAATACTCGCTGTGGTTTTGTGCTTTTACTCTTCTTTTCATTACATATCTTTATATGCTTGTTTATCAACATCCAACACACACAACCAAATAGATTGACATAAGTCGATCTAAATAGTTTAAAAGGAAGTTTTAATTGGTAAAACTATTCAACCCCCTTCTAGTTTTCCACAATTGGCATTAGAGCTTCGCTACCAAGTTTCTTGAAGTATACCGTACTTTAAAAACTTGATACGATCCATAGTTAATTGAAAACTACAAAGAAGGTTTTTCATAAAACAAACACCATGTTTTTCAAAACTATATGTTTGGATGTTGAGTTGATAACAACATTTTTTATATATATATTTTAATTGCACTAATCTTCCTTGTGATATTGATTAGTCAAAGCTCATACCCACCAAGCTTTAGGAGTTGTTGGTAACAAGAATACCTTCCTTAAGAAGGTATCTTAGACTAAAAGAGCGGGAATCGCTCATGACATTTGTCATTTGTAAAAGACATTCCTAAGTGCATTCGAGGTATGACTTTCTACTTATATCTAAATGATACTTGTTTAGTATATAAGTTTTATTTGCTAGGCTTTTATTTGAGTAGATTTTGTGTTTACACATGATTTACATGTAGCTCGTTAGAAGCTTGTTTCTCACATACGTGTTATTTTTCTCGCTATAGTCATAGTATGTAGAGCTTATGCTTTATTTCTTCTAATAAAACAAAAACACGAATTTCAAAAATTCCTCCTTCCCTATTAATAAACCCACTCGACGCCCACTTTTTCAACCCTCACCTTCAAAAACTTCATCTTCTTCCTCATTCCATCTCTTCCTAAACCAAGAAGATCCGTCATCAACATGGTTTACATCGCACTCGTGCTCATCGCCCTAACACTCATCGCACTTGTGTTCCCTATGATGAAGTTCACATACGGAGACATTTACTTTGTGTTGTTAATCTATATTGGGGTCATTTACCCAATCCTTTGTATCATCCTTAGCATTGAAATGCAATATTATTAATTATCTATTTTATCTAGGATGTTTGTGTTATTATGTGTGTTCATTTCTTTGATCTATATGTGTTATATTCTTTCATGATACATTAGATGTCATGTATGCATGCTAAAAGAAAATATAGGATAAAACATACTCATGGTACAATAAACAGAAACCTATGTTTTATTAAACCGGTTCTCATATTACTGCATCCACGGATCCCTAAGTTACACTAGCCGGATCCCTTTGAAAAGGAACCGTGATCCGCCCCACTGAAAACAGCCATGCAAGATTAAAAATCACTATCTTTCAAAAAAATAATCCACTAGAGCTTCAAAACCATGAGTTAGCTAAATACTAATTGTTAATAGAATATCTAGTAGAAACGTTAGATTATTATAGGTTGACCATAAATGTCTTCCTTATTAACCCATCACTTCTATAGGTTCAACTATGACGCATGAATACGAGTTTGATTTTTCACCACTAGCGCCTACACCCCGAATATTTCCTTGAGCCCAACACACCGGCAATCATGTTCGTGGGTTCAATAATCTCGAAACCGCTACTTCCATGAAGGACGACAGACACCTTCTACAATTCCAAGAAGGTATCAATACCTCCTTCCGAGCCATAGGACTAGAATGTCTTCTTGAAATTAACGAGAAGATATGTCCAAGGTTCATAATGGAATTCTTCCATCAAGTGGAACTCGCTCGTAACGAGGATCGCTTTATCTCTTTGGTTTTATATCAAAACCAAAATTCACTTTAAGCCTTGGGCATTTTGCTCACATCCTCCGAATTCCAAACCATGGACAATGTGCCTTCACCAAGATTGGTCTCTTGATTCTCTCCTCAATTTTCGTGAAGAAAATAGCCCATATTGTTCACACATACCCTCTCCGAAGAATTAACACGCATGATATGCAAACCTCGACCATATTACTCCAATCCAAACATTATCCATACACGGATATCCGAGAAGAGTATAAGTCACGCTCTTATTCTACGTGAAAATGTTTGGAGTCTTAGGGGAAATCGAGATATTCTTCCCCGCTTGTTGTGCTCACATGTTGTAATCGCTTGCTAACACAACAACCATACAATCTCGCCTACTTCTTCGCAAGGCGAATTGCAAATCTTCAAGGCTCCAAGAATAAACTCATCCCTTATGGAATGTTCTTGACACGCCTATCATTAATGTTATGCACTTCCATCCTCAATTTCAAAGTCCGTTGTACGTATTTCAGAACAAGATGATGGAACCGCTTAAACATATCTCTCATGAAGACTTTCTTCATTCATGATTCCACCAATACCCATCAATCACATAATGATCCTCCTAGTGAAGACACTCAAGGAACCTAGAATAGTCAAATAGGATCAATTCTACTCTACTCATTAGTTATCAATGTAATCCTATCTCTTTCATGAAATAACACATCTTACATTTGATATCCTAGTTTTAGAACTCCTTTAAACAAAGCTTGGAATATAATGCATCGTCATGATCATTGCATACCTTTAGTAAAGGTTCTGTTTCAGCGATAGACGGATCCCAAATGTTGTACTAAACGGATCCTCACATCTAGGGAACCGTGGATCCTAAGAAATGTAAAATGCAATTGCAAGCATTATATGTCAAACACATCCCTTAGAACACCTCATACTAAGCTAAACATAGTGTCTTAAGATTGATCAAGACTTTATCAAGATAGGTTGACCTTTCCTACTCTTTCCAACTCACATAGATCACATTCTAAGGCTTTGTTAGATCTACCATTTCAAATCCATCACTCTTCCGCTCCCAAAACTCACACTTTATTCTTCTTATATGATCTCTCACAACTAGGTTAGAAATCCTTCGATTATGACAATATTGATCATTAATCAATCTCACCTCAAAATTGATCAAAGTTGATCAAATCCTAGTTTTTCCCTCTCATAACCATTAGGATAATTTCCAAAACATAATCCTAAGACACAACCTGATCTCTAGGATCATTTAGTTTTATTTAACTTCAATTGACATCTTTAATGTCATCCTTGCTCATCCATTGGTACTTGTTGAAGAGTCCCAAATCCTTCCATAAATAACAATCATTAGCTACACCACTCATTTCCTTCAAACACTTAAGCACCCCTTCATTTAAAACACTTAGGAGAACCAAACACTCAAAGTGATGTAGGTCTAGGATCTTAGAAACATCATTTCCACTCTTTCATAAACCGCCGAACGGGATCCCTAGAACTAGCCTAGACGGATCCCTCGAGAAGGGAACCATGGGATCCGGATGATGCCTATGACAAACTCGTAAAACAATAATTTCAACTCATCTTCCTAATTCAAACACTCCATCTCATTTTAAATGAGTTCCTTGACCAAAGACAACCTCTCGTAGTTGACTCTGTGCATGCTAATCATCACATTCCAATGAATCTTAGTGGCTTAAGGCTTAAATGCACTCTAAATCTCTTGATTTATAAACCACCTTGTTAGGATCTCCATAGTCATCACTCTCATCCTAACTTTCGCTTTTGCAATCCTTCAAAACATCTCATCATGAGAAAACCCCGAGTAACAACCTATCCACCAAAGAACCACCTTCAAAAGGGCTCGTGTTGTACACGAAATCTCTTCAACCGAATCATCTCCGTCAAACCAACAAACCTTCATCATCCAATCAAACCAATTCCTAGAAGGTTAGTACCCACAAAATTACCTATGCCAAACACCACCATACCTCCTAGGCCAAACAATATCATCTCCACTAAACCATCACCATTGATTCCTAGAGCTATCTCTTTACATCCCCACAATCATCACCTCACCTCTACAATTTAGAGGACTTGCCACCTAGGCTGCCTCATCCGCTCACGACAACATTCTCCTCATTAGAGGAACAATGATTCAAAATCAAGGTGTTGAGTCAACACTTCTACGGCTTCCTTTTCGTCGCTTCCATCATATAATCCCATTTGGATTATAAGAAATCACCAAAGTCAAACACCCGACCTTATGGAAGTTGACACATCTTTACCACCATCATCATTCTTGATCGAACCATTCCTAAATGGACCTCCACCAATCCCTCCATCATTCGAGGCTCCTCAAACCACTTCAATTGATCCTTTGAATCTAGCCACTTCATTTCATCCACCACCACTACCTAGCCATGACAAAGATTGCTATCATTGTCAACATGTTGAAAGTTTGATACATGAAGTACGAAGACCAACGTTTATGTTCTATCATCTCCTCGAACGCTTCGACGAGATTAAACCTAAACATAACTTGAGCTAGAGGATTATAGTGGTGTCTAAGCTTCAAGCGTTAGTTGGTCTAAGAAATTCCTAGTTATGTATTGTCTATTTTCTTATTTTTGAGTCATGTATATCATAACTCTTGTTTTATTAAATGGAATTACATGCTACTTGTTATTTCGCTGAGCATATGATTACTTTGTACTCATATCTCGCCAGTGATAACATTACTTGTTATATCACCTTTGCCGATTTTAGTCATCACCAGCACGGATCCCTCAAGATAGTTTCAGACGGATCCCTACTAGAAGGGAACCGTGATCCGTGAAGTCGAATGTTTTTCTTTATCACATTTGCCGGAAATTGTGAATTATACTTGTTTTCTAACCCTTGTTTTGCGCTTTTCAATTAACACATAAAGTATTTGACATCCTAAAGCTAGGGGAGCTTGGTGTCAAAACAACACGCTGCAAAATTACTTGCAACATTTGATTTTAATTTCATGACTTCCCGCTGCAAATATTGCAATCATCTAGGGGAGCACACCATCACATAGACGTAATCCTTTGCATAAGTTAGTTGCAAATGAACTAGATTAGAATTAGTTTCTTGACGCCTTACTTAGGGGTGGACTCGCAAGGGGAGTCACGACGAGATCCTTTCCGCTACTTGCTCTCTATTTTTTTCCTTTCACATGTTTTTCTTAAAACGATGTGTTGCTCTTCGTCAAACACTTTTGTTTCGACAAAAGGGGAGAAGAAAGTAAAACTACAATTCAAAATTTTACTTAATTTTAGCTTTTCCTTAAAATAATTTTATGTTTTGTCATCAACAAAAGGGGAGATTGTTAATACAAATAAGCCATAAAACGCTTATTTATATTTTACGATCTTCTAATGTTTTGTCGATAACAAAAGTAAAATCATATTAACGAAACAAATAAAATACGTAATGGTTTGAACTAATAGTTTTTTAACACACTTACGTTTTCACATAAAACACTATAACAAGATTAAGTGATTTTATATTTTAGATACACATGTACAACAACTAGTACTTACATATTGGCTTAACAAGTTTAAGTAACTCTATGAGTTAGATACATATGTACAAAAACTATTGTTTACATATTGGGTTAATACATACTTATATTAAGTACACTAAAATGGGTAAAAACGAGTATATACTAAAATGGGTAAAAGCAAGTATATACTAAATAGATAAAAACTAGCAAATGGTTTTTGACCCATAACCCATGGTTTTATATATACCACTTACACAAGTTCAATGTATCCTTAAGGTACATTGTATCTAGATTGAAAACCATGGATCAACCCATAACCCATGACCCATAACCCAAAATACCCATGGGCAAAGAGGATGGACCACGGATCCCTAGCTTTGTGCTAGCCGGATCCCAAGTGGAAGGGATCCGTGATCCGGGAAACAAGAGGTTTTTCCTCTATAAATAGTGAGCCATTTCTTCATTATATCTCACCCTCTCTAACATACTTTCTCCCTCGAGTTAAATTCACTAACCATAGATCCAAGAGATCTATGTTTGTAGTTTTGTTTTTGTGTGATCTTTAGGTTCCTCTTAAAGGAAGATCACCACCTTTGAAGTCGAGCAAGCTCAAGTCCATGAGTTGCTAAGCTTCCTCATCATCAAGGCTATTGAAGTCCTCTGTTGATGATCCCTTCTTTCTTCAAAGAAGCGTAGTGTTAAAGATATTAGTGAAAGATGTCTCAAGTGTCAAGACGAAGATATTAGTGAAGGGTATCTATCGTCCATAGGATAAGCACTTGTGGTAGGTGCTTAGAAGTCAAGACAAGAAGCATTAGTGAAAGGTGCTTAAAAGTGAAGACACAAGACATTAATGAAAGGTGTCTTGTAGATCTAATCAAAGACATTAGTGAAAGGTGTCTTGTAGATCTAATCAAAGGCATTAGTGAAAGGTGCCTTAGATGTACATTCGATATGGTGTGTTTCGATGTACTAAATAGACTAGCATTAGATCCAAGGATATTGATGTCCTTGATGATGTTGTAAAGGATTAGATCTCCTTTGGGATTAGTCGCTGGTGTAGTGTGGTAGTAGTTCCTCCATTGCAATGGAACTAGGTACTTAGCCTAGTACCTAATAAAGGGTAGGCGACGCTGTGAAGGTGTAGTTCACCTAAGGTGTGAAAGAACTCGGTGGTTAGCCTAGCACCGTATAAAGGGTAGGCGACGTTGTGTTAGGTGTGGTTCACCTTGGTGTGAAAGAACTTCGGTATTTAGATTTGCACCGAAAAAGATTAAGCGACGCTAGAAGGCTTCTCCGCCATAAGGAGATTGGTGTAGTGATAACAAACTCTCGAGTAGGTGACTCGGGAGTGGAGTAGGCAAGGAAGGTGTCCTTGTAGCCGAACCACTATAAATACTGCGTTGTGGTTTTGTGCTTTACTCTTCTCTTTCATTACATATCTTTATATGCTTGTTTATCAACATCCAACACACACAACCAAATAGATTGACATAAGTCGATCTAAATAGTTTAAAAGGAAGTTTTAATTGGTAAAACTATTCAACCCCCCCTTCTAGTTTTCCACACTACTGAAAACAGGTTGTGACCGAGGCCTTCCACATTGTAAACCATGCTGATTTCGATGTTCCCATTGACATAATCTCCAGAGCCCATGATAGTCGCATGAGGATCGCTCCCGAACCCGACAAAGCCAATGAACTTTGCAATAAAGTTTGATAACGCTTTAAGGTTGCTCGTCATGTGCTCGGGAACATCCGCTATCAACAATCCATAGAATGATCTCAGACACCGCATTACACATGCATTTGGCACATGTATGGAATAAGTAGATGTGGAACCCAAATGTTAGAGGGTCCAAGGTGTATATTAGACATACACACATTAATAATTTTAGGCATCCATTTAAATCCTAGTGTGTTATATATCCATTTCGCCATCTATAACTACTCTTTGCTTTAGTCTTAGTGAATGCACTAGGTGGTACTACATTCTGGAGGTGAAACTGAGCTACAGCTGACAAGAAAGTTTGCCTTAGAATCTAAAGAAGGCGGTCACTGCTACGTACTTAGAATGATTAGTGGGCCTAGAGATATTCCGATTCTTAGGATTCCGTGAATCGAGAGATTATAGCTTTAGCAACACATTTGTCATGACAATCGAATTCATACTCTTCGACAAATAACACAAGGTGCATCGATCGAATATCAAAAGTACTTAACGGTTTAGCATTCGTTACATCACTATTTCTATTACATTTGCCGATGCAACATCTATAGTGGAAGCAACATGAGTCTTATTCGAGTCCTAGGGTGTTCTTCTACTTTAGCATTCCTTATTGATCTTTTCTTAGGTCGCAACTTCCTATTCTTCGATTGAGTGCTCCTAGGCGTGAAGCGCGGACGCTTGGAAAAGACGCAACTATTCTGCTTTCAAGAGAGGAAACACATTAGCAACTTGTGATTTGGCAAGAGGGATTCTAGGTTCACGATTACTAAGTGTGACCGGTGCTAATCTTTAATCACGGTAGGCGGAAGTTGTTCATACTTTCCTAATAGCCTCCGTAACTTAGAGATAGTGTGAATCGATCTTGATTTTCGTAACTAATATTTCCAAAGAAAATTCATGACATCTCTAGTGTGAGCAAGATAGTGATCAAGTTCATTTGATGCTTCAAGTCGAGTCTTTTGAGTAAATCAAAGATGACACCATATTCGTGTTTAACTTTACAAGTTCTTGTTCATACTTTGAGATTTGACTTTTCAAAGACACGCTTCGATCATCCAGCTTGCTCAATGTTAGAATCAAAAGATTTTGTTTGCAACTCAATGAGTTTCTTTTGAAAACTAAGTTGATGATAGTGAATATCTTTTCACACCAATTAAGACGATGATTTGTATTGTAAAGTTCATATAATCATTTATTTTCAGCTTTTAAAGACTCGATCCGAAGCACATTATCGGTGTTCTCAATAAGCATAATATTTTCAACAATATCAAGAAAGATATAATCGATGCATATGGCAAAGAATAGAATAACACAACATTATGGATATCAAACAGATAACATCTTCCAAGAGTCGATCAACATCTTTTCTCAAAAGTTTCTTTTACGCTTAGTATTAGAAATAGATGTTTCGCTTTTCTCGAAACGACCTTCATAGTTCCAAGTTCCTTATGAAAATCCTGCTCCTGTGCTAATGCACAACTTTTCAAGTTTTTAACATTAGGTAAAAGATTTTCCGAAAAATGTCTCTTTGTTCTCGCGCAGAGGCGATTGAAAGTGTTCAATTTTGATTTCGTAACGATATTCTATCTCATGTTGTAAAATTTGAGGTCACCATGAAAATGTCAAAATATCTATGAATATTTCGATTTTCGTGTTTTGAGTTGACTTCACTAATTGAAGGTAAAGGACCATAAGTTTGTGCATAACTGCTTTGGGATTAACATTAGAAGACTCGGTGTTTTGATGATTACCCTTGGTGTGTTAGAAGAATCCGTGGTGTGACGAAAGTGACCGCGCTTTTATAATTAAAAGGTTTCTTGTAAACAACATTTTTAATTTTGATCGACTCTCCTTCTCGCATCTAATTCCTCTTGACGATGATATTCAACAACACTCATAACAAGATTATCAATTTTGTATTCTCGTGACCGGAAACTCGTGAGTTGGTTTGAATGTTTTTAATGAAAGCTTTGGTTTGTAATCGCCTAGATTTTTTCCATATCCTTTGATTGGGTTTTAAGGTAAACTTTTCAATAGTCATATCGATTCACCATGTTTGTAAACAACAGCTTTAAACTCTTTAAGTTTGTTTTGCGTCGATAATTTCTTCAAGAAGGTCATCCACCGATTCGTTGAATGCTTTTGTATGCGGAGAACTGCTTTTGACAAGTTAACAACTCACCTTTAGCTTTTTGATTTTCCAAGGTGAGAGCGTTAATTTGCTTTTTATGTTCATGTTTTAGTTGTTCTAATTCGCATAACAAAGCATTCTTCGAGGCTGCTAGATCACGATCCGTCTCTCTAAATATTTTTCGCTTTGATGAGATTTTGCAAAGCGGCTTCAAAACCTTTTTCACGGTTTTCTTGAGTTTTGAAAAGTTGAGTTGCATTTGTAAGCATTCAAAATCCTTGGTTAACAAAGCATTTTACTTTTAAGGTTTGATTTAATGCAACACATTCAAGAATTTGGGATTGTTGGTCTTGGCAATGTAACAAGATCCGGATTAGGCAAAGGTTCATCGTGTTCAACGCGAGTCACAACATGATCATTATTTAGATCCTCAAGTATAACTACGGAGTCAATTTGATTATCAAGGGAAACCATAAGGTCATCTTGATCGCCAAATGTGACTACGGGTTTATTTGAAAATCGCGAAATGAGATGTAGATGACTCATTTTGAACATTCGAGCCGTCTTGGATTTAGATATTGACGGAGATATTAGTTCGTGATATGATGATGGTTTGTTCGGCACCGAGACAAGCCATCGCTGTCATACACTGGGCCTGTTTCACTCATGTGTAACTCTTGCATATTAGCCATCAACATAACAAATGCATTGGCCCGCAAGTCCTCCATATCATCATCCGAGTCGTGATCCGCCATAAAGCTCGTTTTTGTCCGTGAGAGATCCACCACTTCATCCTTAAGAGCCAAAAGTAAAGCCTCTTTGAAATAAGCACCGCCCTAGTCCTTGGCTTTGGGCATGCATTAGCCAGTGTCCCTTCTCATTGCGCTTATAGCATCTAAGACCATTTAACCGATTCTCGAGCATTTCTGCTCCACCACTTGAGCTCGTTGTTATTCCTACCTACAAGATTAAACCCTTGACCACCGCCCATCCGACGACCATAATCACGATTCGAACTTCAACACGCCCATTGTTCACAACACTTGAGTCCGTGTGTTAGATGAGGAACGAATACGATTGTTGGATTTGTTGGTGTAACGGCCAAAAGCATTAGCAATCATCACAAATCCTTGTTGCAATGCTTCAATGGATCGATTTCCTCCGCTTCAATCGACATATGCTTGAGCATTGTTACCGTATGGAACCAATTGATTTTGTTGAGGTTGTTGCTGTGAAGGCGTGTTAGAAGCGCTTGGTTGAGTTGTCGGTCGAGAGGATAATTTTGTTGAGCATACAAGGCAAGTTGTTGATTATCCGGATGTGATCGCTTAGCAATTTGAGCACGGAGAATCCTTTCCCGATCAACTTCCTTTTCATGAGGCTTCATAATCGTACAACAATCCATAAGTAGAATGATGCATATTCTTCGCTTGACGGAGAAAATGACATACTTCTCCCATTCAGACCAAGACTACTCGAACTTAGTATTCACCGCAATTCTTGGCATGATGATGTTGTGTCTATCCAAATCATTGATGATGTCTCGAAAATCGATGATGATAGGACTCTAGTGTCTCTCCGTGTTCAATCATGAAGTGTTCATAAGCCAAGTAAATTTTGGATTCCAAATCCTCCCGATTGAGTATGATCCTTCCATAAGAAGATGAATATGATCCCACATTTTTGTGCGTCTTTTGAGCATCAACACTACGAAGAATTGGGTTTGGTAATCCTAAGAGGATGTATTCCATTGCAAGTTCATCGCCTTCATAGTGTAGAAGTTCGTAGCATTTAGATCCGCAATGAAGAGCAATGTTGGTTTGTTCATCTCTTGGTGGAACAAAGAGCTGATCTCCGGCACAATGACAGAGGGCATCTCAAATGGACCTTCCAAGATAACCTTCTTTAAGAACTTTCCATGTGGCTTTTTCGTGTCACAAAACCTAAATAACCTTATCACCCATTGATCGAAGTTTCGGAGTGAGCATTGGAGGTCTATCAAGTGATCCAGCTTCATGAATTGATTGTTGGTCGCTAAAGCTTCACACATCTTTGCAAACCAAGTGGGTTCCTTCATAGTGTTCCTTGATGGATGTTGATTGAAATCGTTTGTGTAGGGTTGAACTTCAAGGCTTGGTGGTGTTTGAACCATTTGTGGTGGTGGAATTGCACCAATTTGTGGAGTATGTTGTCGATTAAATTGTTGTTGATAAATTGCTTGTTGTTGATTCCATTGTTGATGTTGTGGAGTTAATTGTTGTTGTTGTTGATGATTATAAGTGTGAGGAAATAGTTAGAGTATGGTGGTTGAGACATGTTGTTAAACTTTGTGTAGTAAAATGGATCTTTGTAGTCGAATGAACCTTTGTTGATGAAGTGTCCTTATGCGTAGAAAAGACAAGAAACCAATTAGTACTTATGCGTAAAACACCAAAAGTTACGCTGTAATAATAAGGAGTTACGCGAGGTTTTAGCTACGCGTAGTAGAAAACACTAAAGTTATGCGAGACAAAAGTTAGGCGAGAAAGTTAGGCGAGAAAGTTAGGCGAGGATTACCTTATGCGAGGCCTAAGTTTACGCAGTAAAGTGAATCTTATGTGGGATTTCTACGCGTAAGCTTATGCTTATGCGTAAGTTTAGGGTTTTGCTCAAATGATCTTTTACACTATCACAAAGGCAAAAGATATCCAAAGTCGACGATTTTCGACTTATCCAAGTAAGAAAACACGGAATAGACCACGAAAATGAAGATCACACCAAGGATAATCTTACGCGTAATTTTAGGGTTTCAATACGCGTAGGATTACTCGTAATTTTGATTTTGCCCAAATGTGTTTCTAAACCGCATTTTGTTATGGAATAGCTCAATAGTACCAAAAGAACACAAAAGTGTGAAACTTGATGTACCAAAACGGCTAAACGGGTTACGCCAGAGAACGACACCCAAGAACAAAAACACGTTAAAAACAACTATCCACGCATAAAGTTTGAAACTTTTGCCAAAAACACGATTTTAACACCTTAAGACATTGAAAGGACAAGAATCTTGGATTCAAAAGTGTAAAAAGATGTTTTAAGCGAACCAGTATCAAGGTGCTTTTAGAGTAGGACCGAAACCCACTTCAAAAACAAGCACGATTCACCCAACTAGTAAGCGATTGATACCATCGTTAGGTCACTAGTTTTACAAACACAAGTAATATAGAAAGAGATAAGCATTGAACAAGATCTAACACACACACAAACAATAATAAGACCGGTTATGCGAGGCATATGTGAAAGAAAAGAAAACTTGAACAACCAACCTCAAATGAGGTTTACAAGAGTATTTATAGGAGGAAGCTAGGCAACACTCCTAGTTCCCATCCTTTCTTATATGGGCTTGGGCCTAAGCTTATGGGCCTTCTACATAAGCTAGACCTTAAACAAACATAAAGGCCATAATAAGCTACCTATTACATATAATACTTGAAATACAGTTTAGGAGTGATTCCAACAATAGTGACTGTCCAATAGTCCATAGACAAGTGTGAAGGTCCCTTAACCCCAACTGCAACATCCATTTTTAAAGTTATTAAGCGAGAAGCTAATGATTATTTTGTTATTTGAATGGGGCTGGCGACTACCAGTAAGGTACCATGGAATGACCAATGGGTAGTCAATCTGAGGTTAAGGAAATGTACATGTAGGAGATAGGAACAAATTGGTATTCCATGTAAACATGTTGTGGTAGCAATGTATAATGTGATAAGATATGGTAAGGATGTAGGTATACCTGAGGAGTGGGTCAATGAAGCATATTGGGTAAGAACATGGAAGGAGACATGCAAGTAATCGATTAAGGGATGTCTTAGTAATAGTACATTTTGGCCCAAATGTAATATCCCTAGTATTTTATTGCCCCCAGCCTAGCATGTGTCCAATTGGCAAACCAAGGAAGAAGAGGAGAGTCAACAAAGATGAGAAGAGTGAAGATGCATTCAAAATAATGGTTAAGAATGGAAATATTTCAAGAAATGGAAAGATTGGTAGTTGTACAAAATGTGGTACAAAGAGTCACAACAAAAGATCATGTACTGGTCCAAGAGAGAAGCATGCAAGGGATATAACTGAGGGTGTTGCAGATGTTGAACCAACTGAAGTTGCTGTTGGACCAAGTTAGACAACGGAGTCACAATCAACCAAAGATGTTTCTAGTTGAAGAAGAAAGAGTTCCAGTCAGACAAAGGAATCACAGTCAGCTGAAGAGGTTGGTAGTCAAAGGAGAAAGAGTGCCAGAATGGTTGCCAAACAAGCTGCAATTTGAATGGTTTTATGTATGACTGAGATAAACAGTTTATTTTATGTTATGTTCTTGTTTGTAAGTTTTAGATTAAGACAATTTCTATTTCTGTTATGGTAATTATACAATGGTGATTAAAACAATTGGTATATCTTTATTTCTATTATGTTTTACATTATTGGCTTCTAAGCCTTGCATGTTTATGCCTTGTAATTCTTTGCATACTAAAATATCTGTAATGTTAATTTACGTTGGTCAAATTTGTTAAACAATCAAAGACACCATATAACCATCAAATTCCATCCAAATCCATTAACCAAATACATTACATAATATTACCAAAATACAACCAAAGTTTTTTCAGCTACCACAAAATTTTTACATCAACTGTTTCATCCTTTACTAGTGCAACATAAAAGAGTTAACAAATATGTCATTTAATAATTTTGTTTTCTTAGCTTCAACTGCAAGTCTTCCACTTGTAACTCCAAGCTTCCTTTTTCCTTTACTGCCATTATCTGCAATTGTTCCTACACCATATGTGGATTTTGTTATTCCAAATGTCTTATTACCTATACAATCCCAAGTATGATGTACTGGAGGCCTAGTATGTAATAATCTGATATTAGAGGAAGCCATTTAGCAGCCATTTTATGATGTGGAACATTTTTTGAGCTGGAACCTTTTTAACATGAACATCTTATGATGGCCAACTAATGGTGAAGAGCTTTAACAGCTTGAACATCGAGTTCATCACTACTTATTTCATCACTATTGATGATACAATGTCAGTGCTTATATCATAATTTAAGAATAACAATGAACAATTTGGGCTTGAACCTTTGACAACTTGAACATTGAGTTTATCATGGCTTATATTATCACTTTTTTATGATACAATGTCAGCGCTCTTATTAGAAGAATCAGCAAAATTTCTGTAAACATAGACAAAAAGATAAGCATGAACCAACAAATATGAAATTAAAGTAACATAGGTAGTAATTGAAATATTAATAGTGTTGATAACAATTAAATAAATGTGTATAAGCAACTAAGCTTTTTTCACCATGGTTTTCAAAGTCGAATTGAGTTATGAGGTGAATTGGGGATAAATCAAAGGTTACGTTGTTAAGTTAGGTGAGGTGATTTGGGGTCCGTTTTCTATTTATTAGAACAATAATGTGGGTGGGGTTAAGTAACAATTGACTTACGTTGACTGACATAAGTAAAAATTAGTGAAAGTTGACTTACATACTTCAAAATGTGCATAGGTTTACATTGACGTTTTTATTCAACTGCGCTCAAATAACATCCCTTGAACTCAATAACAATCTCATACAACACAATCTAAATCACTCCTAACACCGACAATTCTTAATCTTCAACACACACCAAACACTCCTTCTACTCCACCAATCCTTTTTAACTGGATATTCAACTTCAAACCAAATATACATACAAATTCACCATCGTGTACTATGAAAATACCATAGATATCCATTTTAACAAAGATGAGTAATACAACAAATGAGGGATTCAAAACTCAAAATAACTAAATCACCTATGAAAGATTAATTCACCAATTCACCTAAATGTTACTGCATCTACTCTACCAATTCTTATTGAACACAACAGATCACAACTTTTACTCATCATAGCCATCTAACCCAGTCTTACTCCCTCTGTCCCAGACACTCCTCACACTAACAATTCTTCATCTTCAACACATACCCCAAACACTGCTTTTACTCCACCAATTCTTACTGAACACACATACCACCACTTCTACTCATGTTAGCCATCCAATCCATCATCAGACAAAGTTATTTATTTTTTATTTTTTATTTTTTTTATTTTAACTTTTAAAGCACATTTATTGACTTCCAGAATGTCATGAATATATTTGTGATTTAGTTAACCTTTTACTATAAACTAAATTAACTCTGCAACATATTTTGATCATAAACATCAAGCAATCCACTTAAATTTGGATCATAAACAATCATAATACTACTTAACAAACAAATAACACAAATCAAAGTAGATAATTAAAGATACTTGAACCATTGTTGTGAAACTATAATGTACATAACCTACATAACCAACCATAAATAAAAAAAATATTGTTCATAAACACCTAACATACACCATCAACTACCAGAAACCAACCCACATTGACCAAACCTAACTGGTTAACTTTGTAAGTAAACAAAAGAAACGAAGAACACCTAACTGAAGATCAAGTATTTCCTCAACTTGTTTGCCCACAGCTCCTCCTGGTTTGCCCATGTCTCCTCCTGGTCTGCCATATGCTCTTCATAGTCAACCCTTTCTTTCTCTAATGCAAGAACATCTTCCAAAGCATCCCTGGTCCTAAGCAAACCAAGGATGATATCTATCGCATATGGCGGATCTACCCAACCAATGAACGGACAACTCGAGTTCTGTAAAATGAAAGAAATGTAAATAAAATGGAGAAAATAGAGGCAACTTGTAAAATTTAACTTTATTTTGTTTTGATCAAGAGTAAAACTTATGTAGGTCGAACATACATAGAATTGACGCCACGTATTCCTGTTTGTCCATGATGTTCGGACCACAGCTTGAAGACCACATGCACAAAGAACCATTTTTCAGATGAAGAAGATGATGCACAGTGACAGTAGCTTGTGAGAGAGAAAGGTAGGGGATGGTGTGGATGGGAAGGAAGGAGTGAGGGAACAAGATGAGGAAACTAGTTGGGGACTAATTGAGTTATATGGTGAGACTTTTGATCAGTAATGGTGGGTGAACGAGTGAGATCAAACCATATGATAGCTTATATGATGAACTTTAGGTTGGAAATTATGTCCCTGATGCTACAGGGTTTCTTGGGACAAGTGCGGACAAATAATTAAATACTCAAGAAGTAGCGGGAATAGTGAAATGACTAAAATAGCCCCACTTGGAACAATAACTAACGGAAGAAAATAACGATAGTTATGCCGAGGGGAACAATTTGCAAGGAACATCCACAGTAATGACGTAATTTGCAATTTTATCTTTTCGATGACTAAATTTGCAATTTTGACTATACTCAAAAACATTTTTTGCAATTTACTATAATATAAAGGGTATATTTATGATATGTAATTTCGTTGGATGATTGTATGGTAATTTTATAATGGTACAAAGATAATTTGTACTATACAAAAATTATTCTACAAACATAAGATACAAAATTTTATGAACAAGATCCAATGAGAAATTCACGCATTATATTATACACCTTTAGTTAATGCTGGAATACAAATTTTAACCACCCTGTTAAATATATACAATCTTAGCAACCTGTTAGTTTATATACTCTGTTCTTCACTTCTTCATGTAGTGATGGGCTATACTGTGTTTTGATTTGTTAGAGCTATCACTGGACTCTTTCTGATAGTCATGAGCTAACACTAATTTGTTGTTGTTTATAGGCTGGATCGTAGTGGGCTTAAGCATTGTTATTGGATTAGCATGTTCATCTTAACATACTAACTCATGTTAAAGCAAAGTTGTGAGAGTACACATAGACCTTGATTTTCCTTAAAAATTAGACTTTTTATATATTTATCTTTTCAATCACTGGTTAACATGACATGTGAACGTTAGAGGATCATCATCCGTATTATAGTATTATTTAGTTTTTACTTTGGCAAATCTATGACTATTTATATAGGATATATAGCTCAAGCCTCCTTATAACTATATTATTTTATTCCCATTAACTATGATTATTTAGGTGGGCCGTTGCTTGAGTCCAATTACTTTGTTGCCTTAGCCCAGTGTGTATTAAAATGATATTATTTGTGTAACCGGTTCATGTCTAATAACGATGCATCCTCATCACATTATGTACACGTGTTTCCTCCTTCTGCCTCTTCCTCACCGAATATGTTGCCGCCTCAACGCACACACACACAGAACCTAAGAAACATCTCATTCTCTCTCTCTGAAAACACACACAAACCTCATCTCTCTCTTTAACTATATAGCGGTAAGTTTTTTTTAGCTATTTGTGGTGCCGATCAATTTTGGTTTCTGATTTGTTTATATGCGAGTTTTCTTTTGATTATGATATACTACGTACTGTTTAAGGCTTCATTTGATTTTTTTTCCTGGTATGTGTCTTTATTACATGTTGTTGAATGAGGGTTTTGAATTAAGGTACTTTTGTTGTTTTGTTAGGGTTGTTTTCTTAGGGGGGTGTTTGGATGAAATTATTATCCCATCTTATTAGCTTATTTGATTTTTCTTATGGTTTGTTTTGCTGTTTTGTTAGCTTTTATTTAATTCACATAGCTTATCTGATTGTGCTTATGGCTTATTCATGATATACGTATGATTCTTAGAGTATTATTCTTATAGCGCCATATTTTATATTGCTTTCTTTATTCATAAGGTATTTTATGTCATGGAAATCTTATAGGTGGGCTATCGAGAAAAGACAGTCACGCTGGACCAGGCGGCTCTTGGAATTCAAGGAACTATAAGAGGTTTTTTTTTCCAGAAGCATGTTTCTAAACATAAATCATTCTTATGTTATTCATACAATTCACATTTCTTTAACAATGTTACTGTTAACTTTGTAGCTAGCGGTATAGACATTGGTAGGGATTCATCTTATCAATAGTCTACATCCATGATACTGACGTGTTTGCTGCACCTATTATTGCAGCTGATATCAGGCGCCAGGTTACCAGCTTTCATAGCGTGAGTACACGCAACTGCAGACACAAATGTTCCCGGTACGGTCCAGGTATTCATTATGTTTTGGGACGTTTTCAATATTTATATTGTGTGGTTATTGTCGGTCCAGGTATTCACTGTTACTGTTAAGGTAATTTGTTTTATGTCGTTAATTATTGGACGGTATTTTTTTAAGTAAAGAAGTGGGCTGTTTTTTAGTATTTTGCGCGCCCATTTCTGTCTTCAGTTACGTGTATAGAAATAAAGAAATATGGTTTTTGAACCCAACAATAACAACAAAGTCTAAACAAGTCCAATTCGTATGATTTGGTCTAATTTACCTACACCGGTATCTTTGCTAGGTAGCCTTACCAGTCATTGAAACGGGCGGATTTGGGTCGTTTGGACTTGGGCACGCTTTGTCCATTTGTTGGCCCAGCTCCTTTGTCCACCCTGTTGTGAATGCCTCTTATTTCCTTTTGTTTCTTCGATGCTCTACAGAGGATTAAAGATGCGGTCGGCTGCACTTGGCGAGGTAACTTACTAAAGCTGTAGCTCTATTTTCTTTAAGTATAAAGTGGGCCGTCTGTAATTCGTTGTATCATGTGCAGGTTTAAACCAACGAGATGGGTGCTGTTTTGGAAAATAGAAGTTGAAAGATTGCGGGTACAAAATTTTGCAACTAAAAGCAACACATGTCAAGGTAAATTACCTTTAGAGATGCTTTTAACATTCTTGGTATAAGATATAAACAATGGTTTGGGTCTTACTGATTCTTTGGAACATGTTGTTATAGACCTGATTAATGTGCTGAGGCAGTAAACCAGCTTGGATTATGAGTATGAAGTTCTGGCATAGCACGTTGGGTAGTTTTATCCTCATTTTTACAAGCTGCAAGAAGAGCTAAGCCTCACGCGAATCTAGTAGGTAATAGTGGTCAGAATCGCCAACTTTTTTATCCATAAAATTTATACCCAATAGAGGAACACGTTGAAACTTGAAAGTCACTTGAATTCTATATTCAGCTTCTGAAGCATTCAACCTTTGTAATTGCAATATGATTTATGTTAATATTGTTTCTTAATGAAAAGTGATGAACTGATATATGTGTGTCTGTGTTGACTTAAAAATTAACTGTTTATAAATTGCTAAATTCCATGCTTTAAATATGCTATCATCTTGACGATTATAAACGTCATGAAACAACGCCTCACCGCAACGCGTGGCATAATGACTGAAATGATTTGTTTCTGTAAAGCAGGTTTGCAGTTAAAGAATACATCGTTGTGTGACAAGAAGAGAGAACAGGAATTTCACTATCTAGCCTACGACAGCAACTTCGTTAACTTGCACAAACAACGGTATACACAAAGAACACAAGAACGTAAGGACGTTAGGCTTTTCATTCCTTTAAAAAAAAGGTAACACACTATTGTCCATATGATTTTGTATACAGTGAAAGGTTGGAATTGTACAAAATAACATTTTATTATCCCTGTAAGAAACAAAAATCGTGCATTTAAGATGATGTCTATTTTACCAACGTGTGTCTGACTTTCTATACATTTTTTTTCTTCTTTTCAGGTATTTGGAATTCATGGAACTGAGTGCATAATCGAGTTCCTTATATTTGAAAAGGTAATATTTTATGGCTTTATGTTGTTGCAAATTCCTCTCTATTTAGTATTTAACGACCGATAAAAATTAACGTGTGTAGTTTGAAATAAGGCACGGGAACGGCTGATAAAAATTAACAGTGACTTGGGGATAAGATATGTAGTTTGAAATAACCTAAGATAAGGTGTGTTTGGATTTTGGATTGGACTAATTTAGACACATATCCACATTCAATATAAGTCCTGAAAATCCAAATAAATATAAGGAAAAAAAAAGAAAAATTAGAAGGGGGTCAAAATTCTGAATTTTAAGCTATCTAGGTGCATTTTATTTGAACTTGAATGGAAATGGAGCTGAATGGGTGTTTGGGATTGTTTTTTTAAACAACTTATGTGTTTTTTGAGAGCGGGTACAGTTTTGAGTTTATGGAAAAATGTTTGTTTTATGTTTATCTGATTTCATTGTATGGATTTGAAGTTACCAGTTGAACCGTTATTTTTAATTTTTTATCTTACAGGACCCTTAGTCCCTTATGTGTGTTGCAAGAAGGTGGAGAGGACGAATTGGTGCTCCAAATTGGTGAGAGTCTACTGAAAGAAAGACTACCCAAATCGTTCAAGCAGGATGTTGTGTTGGCAATGTCATTGGCCTATGTTCTAATAGTATCTTGGCCAGAAGAAATAGATTGGTTGAATTTTACTACATGTTTCACAAAGGCTTTTTAATTTGGCAAATTACTATTAAGCAATGGAGAATGATAGGTCAAGTCTGTTGATGTGCACGCTATGGCTTTGTCCACATGGTGAACATGGGTAGATCATAACATCAGCCCGCAAAGAAGTCAAAGAACTCTTAAGCTTAAAGATAATAATGGAAGAAGAGCAAGCAATACTCAAAGAACTCTTAAGCTTTGTAGTCTTACAAATGTTGTGTAGTAGAATAATTAACACAACCTTTTCAATTATGTATGTCTTTAGCCTAAAATTGTTTCTAGGCATTCCACATCGACTTAAAACACCCCGCCGCATCGCGGCGGGTTCAAATTACTTGTTAAAAAGATATGGCATTGGGTCCAACTTTGTGAAAAAACTCACTTCATAATGAATTTTCCTAATATACTAGGTGAGTATCCGTGCCTAGCAGCATCGGTTTCTAGCGGCAGACAATTAACGATATGCGATATTGTGGTAAGTGTTTCATATAACGTTCAAAATAGATAGTGAAAAAACCAAAATGTAATTACAAACGGTTGTAACATGTGATAATTCAACTCTAGCAAAAATCTTAACATGTATCAAACGACATATAAAACTATTTAATGAAACTTAAAATAAAACATTACATCAATTATTAGATAATAACTAACAATGCACGTTACTCGTCTCGTAAAACTTATTGGTACATGAAATTTGAGGTGTAGACTCCTCCTTGACCGAATTCTTTGACTGGTTTCACTAATACTTTTGTTGTTCTACGCGATATCCGTCTAGACAACGTAACATAAAGCTGGAAATGCGAAAAAATATAATCGGGAAAATACACACCCACATTTGGAATTGTTTGACCCTGAGCTTTATTGATAGTCATTGTAAAGCTAAGGCGCACAGAGAATTGTGTTCTCTTTAGTTTAAAAAGGAACATATCTTCTTCAGATAGAGCAAAAGAAATTAAGTATCTTCAAGGTAGGATTCAAAATCATACCTTACAAAAATTTAGAGTGTGCATTCATTAAAAGCATTTGTAGCGCTGGGGAATTATTTTAGAGTGTGCATTCATTAAACGCATTCCTCCATTAAACACATTCCTTATTAAGTTTTCTAACTTCCCCCATTAGCATTTTTCAAACTTTTCACCGTGACTTTCCCTCCATTAAACGTTTTAACATTTCAAGTTTAAACTTTCACCTTGACTTTTTTCTCAACATTTCAAGTTTTAACAATTCCCCCTTAACCATTTTTACATTTTATGTAGTATAGATATAGTATATAGCAGGGTACCCACGCGTTTCGGCGGCGGGTACCCTGTGACGAATAACATAAGAAATAGATCTCGATGAGACCTGATTCACCAGTTTGTATCGGTTTCAACAGGTCTTCTCTGGTGTTAGCCGAACCGGTGGCGATACCAGTTACCGGTTGAACACGTTGGTCCAGTCCGGTCCAGTTTTCAAAACTATATGTAACATCAACTTTTTAGCTTGTATGAAGTTTTTTGTGTTTTATTAATTTGTATAATGTGTATAATAACATGTACTTTTCATTTTAGGGTGTTTTAAAAATAACATTAATTGGTGTTTAATTATTTTATATTTTGTATTATGTTGCAGCTTCTTTAAATTGTATGTTATAAATTTTTATTGTACTTTTTAGTAAGTGGTGTGTTTAATTGGTTGTTTTTAATTTGCTAGATGTATTTTTAATTGGTTGTACAATGTGAATAAATTATATTACACTATGCAATTCTCTCTCATTTGACTAATTTCAACTATTCAACTTTTAAAATTTTCACCTTTGACTGTTTTTCTATTATATGTAGTATAGATATAGATATATAAACCACTTCAGTTTTTTATATCAGCCGTCATGCATAAATACAATTCTTTAGGCTGCCATTTGATAGTTTTCCTGATGTAAACTGTATGAAATTAGGAAATATGTCACTGGCGAGATATCTCAAGAGCCGAATTTTAATCAATTTAGTGTGATTTTATATTAAGCCGGTTTGGCCTAACCTGACAAAGTTAGACCCTCATAAGTCATAAGGTTGTAAGTTTCATTACAATTTTATATCCTAAAAAGCGTGTTAAACACTTGCCTTATTCACAAATGGAATTACAGAGACAGCCTTTGCCAATTGCCACCAGAAGTCACTTTAGATTGATGTTAAAGAAACAAAAGACTAACCCGTTTCGCGCACATGTAATATGTTGTCATAAAAGGACTGCTAAGTTCTTTGTTTTCCTTAAAGACTTATGGAGTCATGCTAGCTATCAGTAGATCTTTAACTTGGGTGATTTCTTAAAAAGGTGTTTCAGTTATTAATGCTACTATGTTAGTGTAGCTAAGCTATCACTAGCCAGTAATATTTGTAACGGAGTTTTTGGTTTTTTTTCTTAATAATTTTGACTAGAATTACGAATACATGGTGAAAAGTTCTTGTAGGCGTGTATCTGTGTGTTTGAACAGTGATCATATAGATACGCTTGCGTATAAAACTACATACTTTTGACCAAACATCTGTTTCCTTTCGGTTGGAAAACAACAAGAACTAGTTTTTCTAATACGATTTAGTGCTCCCCAAGTGCTATTTCGGGGTAGTACAGCTGACCAAATTATAAACAGTTGATATTTAATGGGTTATTGCTAGATACTAAGTTGCTGGTAATGTAACATCACTAAATCATAATAAAGAAATCCCCTTTTGTAACAAAGTCAAATGTCCTTAAGCATGCCTATGAGACAATGAGAGTGACATATTTCCTGACTATTTCGGCATCTAGCATGCGTGCAATGAATACACGATAGATAATAGAGGTTTTCCTAGTGCATCAAGCCTTCGAAAGGGCATTTATACCTTCAACTATTTCCAATTATAGACCGTAAAAATGGGTTAATTTGAAATTTATATGGAGTTCGTTGTGATGTTTTTAATACAACGATGAAAAAGGTGGCTGATCGTGCTGAAATTTCTTCTAGTTCGAGCAAAAACAAAGGCAAAGCAGTATGTCAGCATAAGAAGATCAAAAGACCAGAACAACAGCATTCTCATTCAAAATTTGTGTTTCCTTTTTCTCTTGATGACTACCCGCAGTCCATGTCTCAATCTCAATCATCAAAGAATCAACATATGATATCTTTTAGATCAGAAAATAAGGAAACGGAACACCACTTACATAACCAACAGCCTGTGCCGAAGCTATATAGAGGGGTGAGGCAACGCCAATGGGGAAAATGGGTAGCAGAAATACGTCTCCCTCATAGTAGAAGTAGACGTTGGTTAGGAACATTTGAGAATGCTCATCAAGCCGCTTTAGCATATGATCACGAGGCTTTCAAGTTGAGGGGACACAAAGCTAGACTCAATTTCCCGGATCTTTTCATTAAAGATGAAAAGCAAATCCCAGCCCCATCTTTGGAGCCATGTGTAGAACAAGAGGTTAAGCCTTTGCTCAATGACTCGCATGGGTCGTCAGAACAAGCTGGTCCACGTAATGATGAAGGTCATAGCGTGTTTGACACGAGTGAAAGCTTGTTTCAATATCCAGCATGGGAAACTTTGGAAGATGGTGTGTCTAATGCATCTCAAGGTGGTAGTAGCTTCATATGGGACAACTTTGAGCCCAGTTTCTTCAATCCGTGATAACTAAATTCTTGGCTCTATTATTATATATAGGTGCTAGATATTGGTCATAAATATGCATAAGGTTTCTTAACATTTGGCTGTTTTCTGGTTAAATTGTAGAAAAACCGTATAGACATATATAGAGTCTATCCCATTTCCATTATCTAAAGCTAGGGAAACTACACGTGAGCCTACCATGGTCCAGGCCGGGCTCAGTAGCTTGACGGGATTACATGAGTCTAGTTTGTCAAAACCATTGATCACATATGAGCCATATAAAGTTTTATTATTTGGTTTATAGCGGTTCTTATGAAGAGTTTGTTCAAGTTTATGACTCAAGTTTATACGAATAGTATAGTATAGAGCTTAATCAATATATATTTTGTGTTTGTTTTGTCTTTTATACACCGCTAGCATTGCGACGGTTACCCTAAAATAAAAATTTATGGTGAACCATGTTTGTCTAACTTATTACGTTTTGTTTAAAAATTTCTGGTGAACTATGATTGTTTTGTCTTTTACATACCGCTAGCGTTGCAACGGTTACTCTAAAATAAAAATTTCTAGTGAACCATATTTGTCTAACTCATTATGTTTTCTGTGACAATAAATTTACGGATGTCAAGAATTTCATTTTTCTTATTTCACCTCTTTAACTAATGACAATGTTATTCGTTGATACAATAATAAATATTTTAGTGAACAGTATTTTTTCATTTTTCAAAAATGACTATTTGATTTATATAAAGTTTAGCTTTATGGATAGAGGTGTTCAAAAAATCTGTGAAACCGCCGAACCTAGCCGACCCGCTCAATTCGAAACCGCAAAAAACGATACTCAATTAACCGAAACCAAAAAAAGAACCCGAAACCAGAAAAACCTTTTTATGATTCAATTTTGGTTTTTATTTTTAGATATTCACGGTTACACAAACCAAGTCGTATTTAATATACATGTAGTTTCAACAAAATATTCAAAAAAGTGTACAATCATTAACTATATGTATTCAAGTTTAAATTATTATTTTTACATATTTTGGTTAACTTAGAGCAACCGCAATGCAATGACTTTTATATGACTTTTTACTATTTGAAAAAGCTATTAAATGATTTGATGCATTGGAGCAAACACTTTGCATATGACTTTTGAGAGAAATACTTGATACCTATCAAGCGTTTGATACAAAAGCTTTTGAAGGAAAAAGCACAAATTCTGCATTACATCATCTAATTTACATTAAATGTTTACTTGTTGAAAAGCTTTTGAAAGACTCTATTGCATTGGAAAGGTTTTATACACATGACTTTTTGAAAGATGAAATTTATTGAAATATTAATGAGACATTAATGTTTTAGAGGCAAAAAGTCATTAAAGACTTTGATTGTTGTGTTTGGTTGGATTGTATCTTATGCTTTATTAGTTGTGATGTTTAATATTGTATTTATGAGATGTCTTAATGTGTTAAATGGAAGAAATGTCATTGATCCATTAGAGCATCCACTATGGATGTTTAAGAATAGGTCTAAAAAATTATGAAGATGTCCAAAAAATTTTGTACCATAGTGAGAAACCATTTCATGCCTAGGTGGCATGAAGAGGTCTAAGATTTTGGAGAGGTCCAAGAAATGTATTATGAATTATTGTTGGAACAATTTACAAACCTCAAAAGCTTTATACCATAGTAGGAATAGGTTTATAATGTAAAAAGTTTTATGAATTAATGACATTCTAAGATGTGGCAATTTTATTGTTGGTTTTATGGATATAAATTAGTAGACGTGAGTTAGGATCGAACTCGAGACTATGGGATTGCACACTTTACGTATGAGAATTTAAAGTTAATAATTAAATATAAATGTTGTATTTATTTATTTATTAAACGAAATAACTAACGGACGTTAAGTAATTAATGTAATGGACTAACGGTCGTTAAAGGTATTTGGAAAAGGACTTAATTGCAAAGTTTGGAAGATTCCGAACCCCTTGTTGAGGTATAGAACCGATCGGCCTAGGGATTAGGAAACAATCCACAACTTGTTCACCAAGTTTGCTTGGGTATATAAACAAGGCTAGGGTCTTGTTTTTGCACCTCTTGTATTCATTAGCTAAACCTAAAATTGTTTTGTGTGTGTTTTGTCCAAACCGATCGGCCACACCTTTGTGGGTGTCGATCCTTAAACTTTTCCACATCAAGTTATTCGTTTACTAAAACTAGCATTACTTTAATTCGGTTTAGTACGTGTGTACAAGAACATAGTAATAACACACTATTGTTATTATCTTGGATTGAATTACAAAACGGTGAGGGTAATTCATATAATCCTAACTAAATCAAATTAGGGTTCATCCGTTGCTAGTTTGTGGATTTGATTCTTGTTCGCTAGAATCAACAAAGGTACGCATATTCTTTATGTTAATTAATTATTCGTTAATACATCCTATACGCTCCGCAATATTACTTTGATGTTTTGTGATTATTTATTTAAATGTCTTGATATATAATTCCAACAGTGGCATCACGAGTCATTGGTTTTAATGAGTAATTAATTACATAAATGCGTAATAAAACAAATACTTGTATGTTGTTTGCTATGTTTATCTAGGGTTTATGCTAAATTATGTTTTTGGTCGAATTTTTTTTAAAATTGGGGCGTACCATTTTTTTTAATCGACATACATTATTTTTTTTTTAGGGTTTTGAAAATTGTTTGCTAACCTTATTAAAACCTAGAATTAATATTGATTACGTGATTAATTCATGAATAATTTGTTATGTGTCATGGAATTTTTATATGCGATCTTGTGACTTACTTGTATAAATTGTTATGATATCCATGATTATACATGCATGTTAGTCATGGATAAGTTGCTTTGATATATTGTTTAATTGTTGAGACATATTTATTTATGATAAATCTTGAATTGGGGAAGACTCCAATTATATATATTAATGAATCAATTATGTGCAATTTGGTATAAATTAATTAAGGGTTTACGCAATCGATTCATCGATGTATGTGGCTCACTTTCTATTGTTGGAGTGAAAACCCTAAATTAATATATACATTAATTTAACCTAGATATTGATTATTAATAGGATTTTATCGAATAAGTTGCATGTGGCTACTTGTTTACACGTATAAATTGTTTATTATGTGCGCATTGTTTTTAGTAGTTTATTTTTTTATTTGTTACTTGTTTGTTTATTATGTTAGACAGCTTTTAAGCAAAGGGTAATTTTGAATAGAAAATAATACGGACTAAACAATGGCGAAATTTAATTGTTTTGGAAGAGTTAAGTTTTCAAATAGTTTAATTGATTGGTGACTTTGGTACAATGACCGAACGGCTCACCCATTCGAATGAACTATAAAGGGTTATTTAAGAAGTGCGACAATACACCGAATGGATGTCTAAGGTTATGCGTTTGCGCTTACCGGTCCTCTCGCCTCCAGAAGTTCGAATGGAGCTACTTAGTAAGCCATATAATGTACAAGCTCATCTTAAGGGCGAATTAGTTTTAATTCCATGCGCCACTTCGGTGGTAATTATCCAAACACTAAGTGTTTACACTTATGCAAAAGTACGGTATAATGGATGATAATTAATACTAAATTCCTTGATTGGTGAACCCAATACCTCAATCAAAACTTTGATAATTTGATCTTTATGAATTGGTAATAAAAGTTTTTATTAAATTTATGCTACAAGATGAATGCATGACATCTTTGTACATATTTGATTTGACCACATAAAATCAAAACTAGTACCCTTTTAAAATTAAGAATATGCCATCTAATTAAAAGGAACACTTGAAGTTGCAATTTACGTCATGACAAGACTTGGCGAGATTGTAATGGAGAGGTAAATCTCTATGTAAAGTCGACCTTACATGGACATATTTGCGCTTCTTTAAGTTAGACACTTAAGTTGAGTAGAAGTGAGACTTGACTCAATGGCATAAGATGGGATGAAACATGTTTATATTTGCAATAGCGTTGGAAAATATAAATCCCATAATGATCTAGGAGTTGGAAATTGTTTGCCAATTAATGTTCGATGATTACCTTATTATATGCGTTTGTTGCTAGCGATCAACCGATGTAATGAACCTATGATAATTTGGATCCTAGTTTTCGAGAAAATTATATGGTTATATGTTTATATTACCTTGGGTATATTTATTTTCTTGAAAAGTGTATTATCGAAAATACTAATACTTGAACTTTTTCTCGAGAAATGGCTCAAAACACCGATAACACTAACATCGCTCTAAATTCTGCTCAAAAGCTTTTTGATCGAGAAAAGTTGATCGCTCTAAGAATTTCAATGATTGGCACCGCTTTTGAGAATTGTCTCAGAGTTGTCGACCGTATGAAATATCTTTATGAACCTTGCCTCGCCGAACCAACCGGTCCTCAAGCTACTCAAGCTCAAAAGGACGAGTGGAAACCGGAGTATAAGCGTCATAATGATGTGGCTTGTCTTATGTTGGGAACAATGGAATCGCTCTTCAAAAGCAGTTCGAACATTATTTCCCATATAATATGCTCAATGAACTTGAACTATGTTTGAGAAACCACCGCCGAGATTTATGACTTGACCGACGCTACACAAACCAGAGGCGGGAGAGGGAAACCCGTAAGTGCTCATGTGCTTGAAATGAAAGGTTACATGGACCAACTAAAAGCACTTGGCAAAACTTATGAGGATGACATGGTCGTGAATCGATTAATCGATCCCTTAACAAGGATTTTAATGGTTTTGTCGAAATTTCAATATGCACCGCGTGGGAAGACAATTCATCGACCCACACGCATTGCTCATTGATTATGAGAAAGGGTTGCCTCAAAAGGTTCCTACCGCCTGTACTTGCTATTCGTGGTGGAAGAATTAATAAGCCAAAACCGCAGCATAACAACAAGAAGGGGAAGGGTAAGGGAAAGGTTGACAAAGGCAAACAGGTGATGGCCTATCAACCTCAACCCAAGAAGAACCCTACTCCTAGGAAGGATAATCCTAAAAAGGATCAAGCATGCCACCACTGTAAGAGCGTTGGGCATTGGAAGAGAAACTGTGCTCTCTATCTTGATGAATTGCGGGCAAATAAGATGAAGTATGAAGGGTCCATGGGCGCCGGTACTTCTGGTAATTTATTTGTCATTGAATTATTTACTCTAAATCATAATAATTCCTGGGTATATGATACGGGCTGTGGTATTCACATTTGTAATACACTGCAGGGGTTTAGAGTGGAAAGGAAGCTTGCCTATGGGGAGCAATATCTCACGTGGAAATGGCGCATATGCAAACTGTTGAAGCCATAGGAACGTTTAGTTTAGTATTGCCTTCGGCTTAGTAATCGTTATTGAACAATTGTCATTACGCACCTTCTATAATTAGAGGTGTTGTTTCCTTTCGCTTTGTTGGATGATGGTTTTACTCATACTATTTCACATAATGGAATTGATGTTTCTTTAAATGGTGTATTTTATTTTAAAGCAATTCGTGAATGGTGTGTTTGAAATTGATATGATTGAAATGAATCTAACAATAATAATAATTCAATGTTTAGCATTAACAAGAAGATAAAGTTAGACTTGAATTCTTCTTATCTTTGGCATTGTAGACTTGCTCATATAGGCAAGGCTCGCATGCATAAGTCGCAACAAGAAGGGCTTTTGCAAAATATCAATGATGAATCATTTGATAAATGTGAGTCATGCATATCCGGGAAGATGACTAAGAAACCTTTTCATAGCAATATGGAGAGGGCTTCGATCTACTTGGTCTTATTCATACCGATGTGTGTGGACCACTTAGACATGTGTCAAAGAGAGGTGCTAGCTACTTAACCTTTACTCGATGATTTCACCGTTATGGTTATGTTTATTTACTTAAGCATAAACATGAGGTGTTTGAAACATTTAAGGTTTTCAAAGTCAAGTAGAACCGCAATTGGGAAAGAAGATTAAAGCTCTTCGATCCGATAGAGGAGGCGAGTATCTAAGCCAAGAGTTTAAAGATTACTTAGTGAGAATGGAATTGTCCGAATCTCACTTCTCCATATACTCCACAACAAAATGGTGTATCCGAGAGAAGAAATCGTACATTGTTGGACATGATACGATCTATGTTTAATCTTACCACTCTACCTTTATCCTTTTGGGATTATGCTTTAGAATCATTGTTCAGATTCTAAATATGGTTCCCACAAAGAAGGTTGATAAGACACCATATGAAATATGGCATGGTAAAGCTCCTAACCTGTCTTATTTAAAGGTCCGGGGTTGCGAGGCGATGTTAGACGTGACTCACAGATAAACTCCAACAAAGATCTCAGAAGTGTATCTTCGTAGGATACCCTAAGGAAACTATGGGTTACTACTTTTACTATCCAACCGAAAATAAAGTAATTGTTGCTAGGTATGGAGATTTTCTTGAAAAGATCTCGTATCTCAAGAATTCATGGGAGAGTTTATGATCCGGAAGATGATCATGAAGATGCATTACCTTCGAAAACACTAACGCATTCCTGTAGAACTCGATAGTCCGGGTCCTCCACCGAAGTTGAAGTGATTCCCGTCAGATCCGTAAGGAATATACGTGCACCGAACGCCTATGTCTTAACGTAGAGGTTGAGGAAACTATGTTAGGAGATCTTGGAGAGCCTACTAGTTATAAAGTCGCCATGGCAAGTCCCGACAAGGCTAAATGGCGTTGCAATGAATGGGAAATGCAATCCATGAGAGAAAATGAAGTCTGGTAGAGGTTGACTTACCTCCAAACGCCTCGGTGGTTGGGAGTAAGTGGCTCTATAAGATTAAGACCGACATGGATGGCAATGTACACGCCTATAAAGCTCGCCTAGTTGCGCAAGGTTTTACTCAAACTTATGGCATTGATTACGAGGAGACCTTTTCTCCTGTAGCGGACATTAGAGCTATTAGAATTCTCATAGCTATAGCAAGATACTATGACTATGAGATATGGCAAATGGATGTCAAAACCGCTTTCTTAAATGGTCGCTAGATGAAGACATCTATATGAAGCAACTCGAGGGGTTCGTGAATCCACAATTTCCAAACCGTGTATGCAAACTTCAAAGGTCCATTTATGGATTGAAGCAAGCATCAAGGCAATGGAATAAAAGATTTGATGAAGAAATCAAAAGGTATGGATTTGTTCAAAATCTTGATGAGCCATGTGTATATCACAAAGTTAGTGGGAGTGATGTAATTTTCCTAATTCTTTATGTCGATGACATATTAATTATGGAAAAGACATTCCAAGTATGCAAAATGTTAAGGCATATCTTGGGAAGTGTTTTTCCATGAAGGATTTAGGAGAAGTCGCATACATTCGGGAATTAAGATCTACCGAGATAGGTCAAAGCGGTTAATTGGTTTAAGTCAAAGCGCTTACATTGATAAAATATTGAAGAGATTCAATATGCAAAATTCCAAGAAAGGATATTTGCCGATGGAAGTAAAGCATGGCTTATGTAGCGATATGTGTGCTTCAACACCGCCGAGGTGGCACGCATGCGTAAAGTTCCTTATGCTTCTACCAGTAGGATCTATTATGTATGTTGTGAGATGCACAAGGCCGATGTGGCGTCGCTCAAAACATGACCATCGATATCAATGTAATCCGGGTGAACTTCATCGATTGTCATACATATTCTCAAGTATCTCGAAATACTAAAGATATGTTTTAGTGTATGGTGGAAATCCGCATACGAGCTTGGTGTTACAGTTACCGTGATGCGTCCCCGGCAATGTGATAAAGATGATACGAAGTCTCGACGGGTTATGTCTTTGTCATCAATGGAGGAGCAATTGATTGGAAGAGCAAGAAGCGTAGTACGATTGCGATGTCTGCGATGAAGTCGAATACATAGCCGCTTTAAGTCGCAATGGAGGTCGTTTGGATTAGGAAATTCATTTCGTGGCTTGGTGTTATGCCTTCAATTGAATCGCCTATTGATATGTATTGTGACAATTCTCTGCAATCATATTTGCCAATGAACCCGAGTCATGAAGGGCACCGACATTTTCTACTAAGTATCACTATGTTCGGGAACAAGTCCGGAAGGTGAAATAAATCTACCGAAAGTTCACACGATGATAACTTAGTGATCCGTTCACTAAGGCTTTAGCTAAAGACAAGCTTGTAGGACTTGCCAATGGAATTGGACTTCGCTTAGCTAAAAGTTTCATGCATAACCGTGATTAGTATTTGGATAAAGGATATTGTAAAACATTTATTATTTTGATGAAATAAAGTTTGGATTATGTTTATTTTCATTTATAATATTGTTGTCCTATATTTGCATGTTTAATCCGTGAATAACTAAGTTATTCTAAATGTCCGTTGTCGATTAATGATATGGGAGTATCATTAAACTAAGACAAATCGAGAGATGTGGTAGAATATACTTGAAAGTATATTGATGAGAATGCATACCAATTTCGGATGATATTCAATGAATTGAATATAGGACTTATCCCAACTACATAATTTACTTTGTGGATATTGTTATAAGTAAATTATGAATAGTTATCCTCGACTTGAGATACCGGATAAGTGTCATGAATGTAGTGCATTTCGTGGAGCAACTTAACGCTATACGAATCGGTAGTCATAAGGGTTGTTTTCGTAAATGTTACAAAGTTTGTGGGTTATTCTTGTAGTCAAAATAGAATTTGTTCCTTCAAATTTATTTGAGTTTAATATCTTGGGCCCTCGTAGGGTTGACAAGATGTTTGTGCGGCCGCACCCAAATCTCCCTAAATATGTTTAGATGATTCGGTAATCTTGGTCAATCACTTACAAACGAGAAATGTAATAGTTATATAAAGAATGACTTAATTCCATATCTTTATTTAACGTGGTATTAGAAACAAAAGGATAATAATAATGAGAAATCATTAAAAGGTTTTCCAGAGCCTTGCTCGAGTTGTACTAGAGGCATCGAAGTGTTGCTAGACGCTAACCGAATGTGATCACTCTATTAAGATATATCCAAGTGGGAGCTGTTGGTTTTATGGATATAAATTAGTAGACGTGAGTTAGGATCGAACTCGAGACTATGGGATTGCACACTTTACGTATGAGAATTTAAAGTTAATAATTAAATATAAATGTTGTATTTATTTATTTATTAAACGAAATAACTAACGGACGTTAAGTAATTAATGTAATGGACTAACGGTCGTTAAAGGTATTTGGAAAAGGACTTAATTGCAAAGTTTGGAAGATTCCGGAACCCCTTGTTGAGGTTTAGAACCGATCGGCCTAGGGATTAGGAAACAATCCACAACTTGTTCACCAAGTTTGCTTGGGTATATAAACAAGGCTAGGGTCTTGTTTTGCACCTCTTGTATTCATTAGCTAAACCTAAAATTGTTTTGTGTGTGTTTTGTCCAAACCGATCGGCCACACCTTTGTGGGTGTCGATCCTTAAACTTTTCCACATCAAGTTATTCGTTTACTAAAACTAGCATTACTTTAATTCGGTTTAGTACGTGTGTACAAGAACATAGTAATAACACACTATTGTTATTATCTTGGATTGAATTACAAAACGGTAAGGGTAATTCATATAATCCTAACTAAATCAAATTAGGGTTCATCCGTTGTTAGTTTGTGGATTTGATTCTTGTTCGCTAGAATCAACAAAGGTACGCATATTCTTTATGTTAATTAATTATTCGTTAATACATCCTCCTATACGCTCGCACTATTACTTTGATGTTTTGTGATTATTTATTTGAATGTCTTGATATATAATTCCAACAATTTTACCTATTTGATATCTATAAATATTTTTTGTCTTTATTTTGCTACTATTTTATCAGAGGTTCATCAGTTAGTGCATTTTTGTTATCTGCTTTTTAGTTGATGAACGTTTTAACTATATTATGTCAATGAATGTATTGTGTCTTTGTTTTGTTATTATTCTATCAGAGGTTCATCAGTTAGGGGCATTTTTGTTATCTGCTTTTTAGTTGATGAACATTTTAACTATATGATGTCTATAAATGCTGTTTGTCTTTATCTTGCTATTATTTTATCAGAGGTTAATCAGTTAGTGCATTTTTGTTATCTGCGTTTTAGTTTATGAACATTTTAACTATCTGATGTCTATGAATGTTTTTTGTCTTTTTTTTTGCTATTATTTATCCGTTGGTGCATTTTTATTATCTGCTTTTTAATTGATGAAAATTTTAACTATCTGATGTCTATGAATATCTTTTGTCTTTATTTTGCTATTATTTTATCATAGGTTTATTAGTTAGTAAATTTATTTTTTTATTTTTTTGTTCACCAATCATTAAATCTTTATATGTTTTTTATAGATAATGATTATGTACATGTCCCATATTTTGTTGGTATTGTGTCTGAGGAGGCGGGTTGTAAGATTTGGGATCCTAATATTCTCGCTAATGAAAAGTCGTCTATTGGTTTGATGTATCACTCTCTTGAGCAGGCTTATCAGTATTACAAAGCTTATGCAAAAAAGCTAGTTTTGAGGTTCATTTAGGTCAACAGTATATATGTAAGAACAATAAGGAAACAAATCTCGATTTGAACTATTTTGTTTGTAGTAAGAAGGGAAAAATCCTCTCCCAAAAGTTGGAGCATCGAACAAAAAGTCTAATAATATGAAAGTTCCGTCTAAGCGTACTGATTGTAAGGCTTCTTTTTTTGAAGTTTATTAAAGGGAGAGGATATTGGTGTTGGGATTTTGTTGAGGGTCATAATCACAACCTAGTTAGTGAAGAGGATAACGTCATTCTGAAATCTTCTCGTGAAGTTACTTATAATCAGCATGTTTTTTTTATCAAGCGTCATAGTTAAATCTTAGTCCAGTGAAGAGTTTCCAATTTAATGAGGCAGATAAATGGGATTATGACTTTATCAGAACAAGTTTTATTGATTGTAGAAACTTTAGAAGATATGTGCTTGAGTTTATAGGTAAGAATGATGCACAGATGCTAGTCAAAATGTTGATGAACAAAAAGGATTTTTTCTTCCTAACTTTTCATTTGAATATGAAACTGGTGAGAATAATGCTTTGACGAATCTTTTATGGGCTGATGAATATGCAAAAAGGAACTATTGTGCATTTTGTGACGTTATGTCGTTTGATGCTACTTTCCATAACGAATAAGTAAGTTCATTTTATTTGTTTTTCATTATATGTTTATTTATTTTTTTCAACTCATGAACAATTTTGTTAAGTTCATCCTTTCAACAGATTTTTTTATGAACTCTTTTGAATGAACTGATGAATTGAATATAAATTAGTTTATTAGTTTCTTGACGAACAACTCTTTTGAATTAACTGATGAAGTGAATGTAAATAGTTCATCAGTTTTTCTGATAAACAACTCTTTTAATAAGCTAAATGTAAATATTTCATTAGTTCATCACTTATACTATACCTTTTTACATTTATTTTGTATTTTACTGTTATCATAATGATGTACTTCATTTGTTTTTTATTAGGTACAAAATGGTTTTTATACCATTTACTGGGATTGACAATCACAACCATTGTGTAACATTTGGAGCTGCTTTACTATCATCAGAAACGAAAGAATCTTACATCTGGTTACTTCAATATTTTCAAATATATTTTGTTCAAGCACCAAAGGTTATTGTGACTGATCATAATGATGTACTTCATTTGTTTTTTATTAGGTACAAAATGGTTTTTATACCATTTACTGGGATTGACAATCACAACCATTGTGTAACATTTGGAGCTGCTTTACTATCATCAGAAACGAAAGAATCTTACATCTGGTTACTTCAATATTTTCAAAGATATTTTGTTCAAGCACCAAAGGTTATTGTGACTGATCAAGACGGATCAATGAAAGTGGCAATAGAGACAGTTTTCCCATTATCTCGTCACATATTATGCATGTGGCATATCATGCAAAAGTTGACTTCAAGGGTATGTTCATCAACGATCTTTGTTTTTAAATTATTTATGTTCATTAATTTGTTTTGTTCATCAGTTAGTTTTTGTTTATCAATGAGTGTTGTTCACCATTTAGTTTTATAAAACTATGTTCATCAATGAGTTCTAGTCATCAGTAAACTTATAACTTATTTTGATGCACTGTATAATATATGTTCATCAATTACTCATGTTCATTAAATTTGTTTTTAATTTGTAGGTTGGTCCTATTTTAGCTAAAGATCCTACTTTCAAAAGAGTTTGAGCATCTGTGGGAGCGTTTGTTAGTTAATATTGTAACGACTCAAAATTTTCACATTAATACTTATTTAAAACATAAACATTTTATCCCAAAATCACGTATAATTTTGAACTTCAAATATAACCGTTTAGGTTATCCTGCGCATAACAAAAACCGAATCTGAACTTTTTTATCACATTAGATTAATTTTTATAATCATTATATGGAATTTAAAATTTTAATTTCAAATGTTACCAAATAGACCCTGTGATTTACGAGTCTAAACTTGCGTTTTAAACAATTTTACTTATATGCAAACTTAACCTATACCTGCACCGCATTTTCTTAGACGTTTAAACGCTTTTACATTTTTGGAAAAGTCAACATATTTTCCCCCTTCTTTAACCATAAAATCAAAACTTGATTATTAACACTAAATATCACATTAGTTCTTATTGTCAAGATAAGTTCCTAGATATTTCAAAGACTTAATACCAAAGTAACTAAGATATTTACTTAAACTTCTTAACTAAGTTTAACTAAATATTTAATATTTTCGGTTTAGACATAATGTACATTTAACACCAACCGATACTAGACTAGGCCCAGTCTACACATTATAAGCGTTTCAGGTTCATAATAATCATATTTGAAAAGTCACATTTCACTTTTTCCATTTTTACGTAAACTTCGTACGTTTTACGCATTTTCAACCTAGGTTTTTAGGTTTTAACAGCGTTTACACACTCCGTTAGGCTTATCACTCATTTAATATACTTTTATATAGTATATTGATAAGTTTTAACATTCCTTACAAGTTTTATATTTCTAAGACACCCGATTTTAAGTTTCGTGATTTTAATACTTAACGATAGTAATTGCCGGGATCAAAATATAACGCTACATATCAACCTTCTCTTATAAGCTATCAAAAATATTTATTGTGACACCTAGGGAGTGTGTGTGTTCTGTTTAGATGAAGTCACAAGCCACATGGCTTGTGATTTCCAAGTTAAACTCAAGATACTTACATGTGTTAAATCTTACTAGCTAAGTTAACAAAATATCTCCTAAGTTCTAACCTCCTCATTTAGCTATATATGAAACTCGTCCATTCTTCTATGTTTCATCATAAAAACACCCCAACTTAAATCATTGACACCTTGATTCTTTGATCTTCAATCTTCAAGTTACACTTCATTGTTAAAGTTCTTGTTAAGCTCCACATGAATCAAGCTCTAGTTTCTTCATCCATTGGCTAGATTGCAAGATACACAAATGAATCAAGCTATTTCATAAGTTCTAACACAAGATCAAGAGTGAACAAGAGGGTTGAAGAATTCCTAGGGAGGTATTGTTTCTAGTTCCTTGTCCTTTGTTCTTATAATTCTCTTTTCATCCTCGTTCTTATGATGTTATGCTTGTTATATTATGTTATATATATTAGTTATATTGATCATGTTTTACAAAAAGCTTTAAAACAAGTAAACATATGTATAAACTTACTTATGATTCATGTAAAAGTTTATATTAGTAAACTAGTAAATGAAATAAATCATACTCGTTATTGTTACCAATTTTATGAGCACAAGACCTTAATTATATTTGTAGTTTAAGAAGAAAATAAAACAAAAACCTAGACTTTGGAATCATGTTATAAGAGCTTGTGAATCAAAAGTTAAAACTAGTTTAGGTTACTAAAAGAAAACTTGATTTTGAATACTAAGTGTTCTTATGTAAATTTAAAACGCGATTTTGACCCATTTTTGTTCTGAATTATCAAAAGTATAAAGCACAAAAGTTGTCCGGAATTATGTTCTACATAAGACACACGGGAAATTTAGCCCAGAAACGCAAAAGAAGGGCAGTTTTCTGTTGAGATTTATAAGGACTGTTTTTTTACGTAAAAGTTGGATTTTCACCAGTTAATTAGTTACAAACCATTGTCTTTTCAAAGCTAAGCGATTTGAAAAACTTAGTATTTCTTATAAAAAAATGTAACATGTCACATTCTAATAAGTCTTTTCTAAATTTATTTGACCTTCGGATTAATGTTTTCACATGTGAAAACAGGTTTTTCACATGTGAAACCATATTCATAACTTATAAACCATAACTTATAACTTTTACTACTTACGTGAAACATCAAAATAGATCAAGACCCATTAACGGAACATGACTAAACTAATTTTACAAACCATGTGATCATTTTAACACTTACGTCATATAACCAAATAAGCAAATTACATGTTTTACATATTAAGTACTACTTTACTAGGGAGCTTCATGTGAGGGGCCTCTTTGGGGTAAACTGTTACGCCCCGATTCCTGTTTTGACCGGAAATTACTTGAATTTTAAGACTTTGACTCGGAACTTTTGACTATTACTTTTTCTCGTTAAACTCTTGACAAAACCATGACATTTAACCTTTAACAATTCTTATATAACACGTATTCGATAAATTATTTAATCAATAACATTAGATTTGAACAAAACAATCGTTTTGAAACTGTACATCGGGCTGCCGCCGTCGCCTTATAGGGAGCGACGCCGACACCCTTGAACTATGACCCAAAATACTTTCAGATTTAACACGCGACTGCTCAGGGGATTTTAAACCCGGCGCCGTCTCAACTGATTCGGACGTCGTCATCACAAAACTGTGACGCCGTCCCGTCCACAGAACTGCACATTGAAAGCAAAATAGCACAATACCAATTTATCCATTTTGACACAAATGATCATTGACCCATACAATTTTAACAATATGTCTTATAAGATATAACGGACATTCTTTAATATACAAAAATGTTACTTGACCTATTTGACTTCAAAATGGGTAAGAAATATACTTTAACCCAAACACTCCAAAAATACCATGACGACTAGTAATTATACTTGTCAATTTACGATACGTTTAAAAATATATAAAAAACTCTCGGGGGTACAAACTCATCACTTGAGCTCGGTGTCTATCTAGCTCCTAATATCACATATTGCCAAACTTCATTGATCAAACCATGATCTTACATCCCATCCAAGCTATAGCACTCCCAATACACATGGACCTACAAGAACATAGCAACTATAACATGCAAGCGATTAAGCTTAGTAAGTAATTGGCTAATACATGCTCAATACACTCATCGTCATATATGCATCACAATCATAAAACCATAACACGTAACTATTCAATTAGCACATAAGACATCTAGCACGTACCTTAGCCATTCAATAATTCCAAGCCATATCTATAACTATCCAATATCAATATCAAGGTTAACACACATTTAAGGTATCTATACCCACTTAGCACAACATTGTAATCACATATTATAACAATTTCATATCAAACATATAGTAACCAAGTTACTTACCTTAACTAGCCAAGCTAAGCTATTATGAGAATATCATCATCTCCATCATCAATATCATCCAAACCTAACATCCTTAACACATAGTTATAATACACTTAAAACATCATCAATTAGTCATAGTTATGGTTTACATAACCATTTAACTTACATAATGACCTATAATCATCATATAACCATATATTGGTTATGTGATGATCAACCCATATTTATCCAACTTAATTCAATAAAGCTTATTCCAATAATCACTATAACTTCCTTAATTAGCTTAAAACCATCATTTACCCAATTCCTAAATTAGGGTTCATAAACTCTAATTTCTCAAC
The DNA here is from genome assembly GCA_022545495.1 of Chrysanthemum lavandulifolium. NCBI lineage: Eukaryota > Viridiplantae > Streptophyta > Magnoliopsida > Asterales > Asteraceae > Chrysanthemum > Chrysanthemum lavandulifolium. The sequence continues at coordinate 241,432,038 of CM040243.1, read as the reverse complement.
TCTTCAATTGACGCAAGATAGAGATACTTACTAGTGTAGGATAATTAGGATGAACATATTACTTGAATTGGAACCTTAATCCTTCATAATTGATCATCATATTGCATCTTGTTCTTCCCTCCCTTTTTGCCTCCCAAAAACGACTTTCACCCACATAAGGATAATGTCCAGATTCTAAAATCCTGTGATTTTCTAGATAACTCTTTCTTCATATCAAAGTTACTTCCCAACTTCACACTTTAAGCCCTTCAAGTCCCTTTCTTTCTATTTTGGCCACAAGGTATTTATATTAAGTTTACAATGTGGCAACTTAGGTCCCCCCTCATTTATATAACTATAACATAACATTTATTAATTATTAGTTTGACTATCGGGTTAACTAGTCAATCCCGTCAAGTCCTTAGACCATATTCATCTAGGGTGGGGCCTATTTGTATTTCGGGATACGGGTGTAACAATTCTACCCCCTTATTTAGATTTTGTCCCCGAAATCTCTCGTCTATTGCCATCTAATACTTAATCCTATTGTATACCATTCTTAGCAAAACAACCATATAATCATTTTGTTGTAACGATTTACTTAATCTCGCAATTCAAGACCCACTATAACATAAACTCATCTTAAATGCATTCTAATTCAAGCTAAAGGTTCTATAGTATATTTATCAACATGATATCAAAGACATGATTTATTCAAAAACAATCATCTCCTCATTAGTTTATTACTATTTCATCACATACATGATCACTTACATAATACTTTGACCTTATCTAAGTCAAACTTGGTCAACAATTTCACATCATGCTATAATTAATTTCGTCATTTCCATAATACTATTATTATATCGTATTATTGTTGCCATAACGTTCTCATATATTTCACAATTTTCCATGACCATCATGGTCTTTTTCATACTACTACATGCCCTCAAGGCATACTATAGTACAACTTAAACTTTTTAAATTTCTACATTACGACTCCCATGGTTTTTACTCACTTCACAGTATCATTCAAGTTTCATTTATTATACTTAACATTTCAAGTTTCTATAACTTTAAGTTTTACGACCCTTACTTAGGGTCGACAAGGAACTCCTATTCCCTCTATCTTATTTCCTTAAGGCGTCTAGTTAGTTTTAGACTTTTATTTTCCACTTCTCTACCCTACATCATACCACGTCAGAAACACATAAGCCTACTCATTTATACTTCTTCATTTACATGGAGAGGCGTCCCAAACAATGTAAATCAAGAATTATAAACTCGTAGTTCGGTGACACATAATTTTGCTATTTAAATGAAAAGGCGTCCCAATCCACTTAAATAAAGAAATTATAAACCATCATACTCATACGCTTCCGACATAACACTAATACTTAATTGTGACTTCCTTTAATAATCAAAATTCTCATTTATTAGCATTGGATCCTTTTTCACTATAACACTCCCCGAAGGGGCCATTTCACATGTCAAGGATATAGACAATTTTTAGCCGGCGAAGGTAATTTAATTCATCCCGAAGGATTTCTATAACTTTCTCATGCCAACTCGTACTATAACACATCCCATATGATTCACTATAACATATCCTGAAGGATTACTATTATATATCTCGTAGGATTTTATAACAATAACTATAACATCCTTCGAGTGGCCTGTAACATCACACTATAACAATATATAGGATCCAGGCTATTATTATTTTATCTTAAACACAATTTCATCACCCTCATTTAACTAATGCGATTTTATAGGACTTAAGATCCCTCTTTCATACATTCACATTAACTACGTGTTTACTCACCCCTTTTTCTCATTCATCCGTCAACCCTCGTTGACCATTTTCATATCCTTACTATTACTAATTTTAGCATATTCGACTTTATCCACATGTAAGCCTTTTATAGGTTTTTCCCATAACACATTCATTATCTTTCAATTATTCCTTTTTACTCGTCCTATAACTTTAACACGTTCTCTAACTTTAATACGTTCTTATCATGTTTTATTATTCCACATGCCAACACATTCTTATTCATATATACTTAACTCACGCCATTACGTTTGATTAGCACTTAGCTTTACCGTTTTAATCCTCATTTAGACCCTATATAGGTCATCGACTATAGGCATTCTTCCTTACATGTTCCCACATGTCTCATTTTTTTTCTTATTAGCAAATAAGCTTATTTCACTTTCATCTTTTAATACAAGCTATCAATATTCAACATTATTCTATAACTTTTACATTTTAGGCACTTAGTTATTTATGTGTCAAACTTTCATTTTACAATTTCACATATATTTCAACACACAATAATATTACACTATAACACGTCTATTATCAATTAACATTTATGCTTACTTATTATATTCTATAACTTACAATTGTCCCATCTCTAAGACCACGATATTGGCTACTCATTAGCCCTTCACATAATAAGACCATAGGTTGGTCATTAACACAACACGAGTCGCACCTCATGTTATTCATAATTATAACTTTAATTATTATAATTTCAACCCATGCCTTCTATAGGCACTCACACCATTTGTATCATCTACTCAATTCTCTTTATAAATTTTATAACAATTATGCACACAATCATATCACACTTACCGTCACCATCCATGGTGAACGGATTATAATTATCTATCACATTAATACTATAAATTTACTATTAACACAATCGTAAAGCATTCATGGTGATTTAATCACCTATACACATATGGTCCGCCATGGACCTACATCAATCACACAATATCACTATACATATAACGCATTATCACCTAGTTTTCATATAGCACAAGGCATAGTTTAACTCTATAACATAGCATACACAATTCCGATCCACTTAATTCCGCAACTAAGAGTGGTTTAAGACTAGGCAACCTATAGTGGAAACCTAATTCACTTAAACCGAAGCTCTGATACCAATTTGTTACGGCCCGATTCCCGGTTTGACCGAAAATTACTCTAATTTTAAGACTTTGACTCGGAACTTTTGACAATTACTTTTTCTCGTTAAACTCTTGACAAAACCATGACATTTAACCTTTAACAATTCTTATATAACACGTATTCGATAACTTCTTTAATCAATAACATTTGATTTTAACAAAACAATCATTTTGAAACTGTACATCGGGCTGACGACGTCGCCTTATAGGGAGCGACGCCGTCACCCTTTGACCATGACCCAAAATACGTTCAGATTTAACACTCAACGACTCAGGGGATTTTAAACCCTACGCCGTCTCAACTGATTCGGACGCCGTCGCCACAAAACTGCGACGCCGTCCCGTCCACAGAACTGCACATTGACAACAAAACTGCACAATACCAATTTATCCATTTTGACACAAATGATCATTGACCCATACAATTTTAACAAGATGTCTTATAAGCTATAACGGACATTCTTTAATATACAAAAAGGTTACTTGACCTATTTGACTTCAAAATGGGTAAGAAATATACTTTAACCCAAACACTTCAAAAATACCATGACGACTAGTAATTATACTTGTCAATTTACGATACGTTTACAAAAATATAAAAGACTCTCGGGGGTACAAACTCATCACTTGAGCTCGGTATCTACCTAGCTCCTAATATCACATATTGCCAAACTTCATTGATCAAACCATGATCTTACATCCCATCCAACCTATAGCACTCCCAATACACATAGACCTACAAGAACATAACAACTATAACATGTAAGCGATTACGCTTAGTAAGTAATTGGCTAATACATGCTTGATAAGGTTTTAAAATGTACTTTTTTGAGGGGTCGTTTAAGCCCTTATTTGATCACTTTTGTATCCGTTATTACTTAATATCGTTCCTTTTCACTTTTTAGGTATCTTGAAGGCAAAATGTTGGAATGACACTTATTCGGACGAAAAGGCGCGAATATCTGAAGAAAATGGCCAAAGTCAAGAATCGAGACACTCAGTGCTTTGGGCCGAATCGAAGGGACGGCGTCGAGTTATACCAGACGCCATCGAAAGATGTTTTGTGACGATCTGAGCCAAATTGATTATTTTTAAGTGACGGCATTAGGTTTTAAAGAGTAGGCGTCGCAGCTCGACGGCCTAGATTTGATCCGCACGGCGTCGAGACTCAAGGCGGCGGTGTCACGGACATAAGGTGACGCCGTCCACGGTGATAACGTGGCCAAGACGAAACCCTAATATGGCGACCGACGGCGTCACAAATTAAAGGGTGACGCCGTCGCATGTGTAATCTTATATATAGAATCCGAATTTTTAGTTTTCGCATGTGTAGTATTTTGGAGTAAAACCTAAACCGAACCAAGGTTGTCTTGTACGATTTTAGGGTTCCATACCCTATCTTACATCAAGATAAGTGTTTTACTTCATTAATTCAATTATGTCTTCCTTTGATTGTGTGTATACTTGCATGTTCCCCATGTCCGGCTAATTTACTTGTGCATTTGCTTAGGTAATATGAAACTTAGTTATTGAATATTGATTGGTTGTCTCTTATCTTAATTGTGATTGACCTAGTATTGCGATAGGTCATTCGTTGTGTTTGTAATGCTTGATTGATCTTTGATGAACCTTAGCTTATAATCACCTAGAGTAATTGTAGACAAGTCATTCAAAGAATACCTTAGATTTAAAGTTTATGAATCCTAGAGATTTTGTAGTCATTAACCTTTGGTAGCTTCAAAGAGTTAGGGATAAACGCATACCCTACGACCTTAGAGACACAACGCAATTAAGAATAAGGACGTGACAATTCAACCACCAATAGGAGATAACTAGGGAGTAATAAAGCCTAAGCAAATACATTTTTAACTATCATACGAGAACACAACAATAGACATAGACTACATACACCTTAGTTTAGATAATTAGATATGTAGAAGTAATCGGTAGAAATACCAAACCCCCAAATCCAAACCCCGAGATTCGTACCTTTCCATTTCCTAAAAACATAAAAAGATAAAAAATAATATTCCTCAACCCCAACCTTAACGTAGTAACTTCTCACTAGCCTTCCTATTCCCCTAGAGAACGATATCAATTCCCGTGGCTTACCCTAATACTACACTACAACGATTAGGTTCACTGCCTAGGGTGTTGAAAAACTTGCTCGACGAAAAGGAAGTTCCTTTGACCCCGAACGACGCGTGTAGCGTTATCAATGCTCAATACACTCATCGTCATATATGCAGCACAATCATAAAACCATAACACGTAACTATTCAATTAGCACATAAGACATCTAGCACATACCTTAGCCATTCAATAATTCCTAGCCATATCTATAACTATCCAATATCAATATCAAGGTTAACACACATTTAAGGTATCCATACCCACTTAGCACAACATTGTAATCACATACCATAACAATTTCATATCAAACATATAGTAACCAAGTTACTTATCTTAGCTAGCCAAGCTAAGCTATTATGAGAATATCATCATCTCCATCATCAACATCATCCAAAGCTAACATCCTTAACACATAATTATAATACACTTAAAAAATTGATAAGGATTTAAAAGGTACACTTTTGAGGGGTCATTTAAGCCCTTAATTTATCACTTTTATATCCGTTACTGCTTAATTTTGTTCCTTTTCACTTTTTAGGTCTCTTGAAGGCAAAATGCTGGAATGATGCTTATTTGGACCAAAAGGCGTGAATATGTGAAGAAAAGATCAAGACACTCAAGTCTTTGAAATGCACCCGACGCGTCACAACAAAGGCAACGCCGTCCCTCTAATGCGACGGCTCGGAGTAAAATTGTTATTTTGTACCGACGGCCAGCTTTAAAGAGTAGGCGTCACAACTCGCACGGCCTAGATCCGATTCGACGGCGTCAGAAGATGAAGTCGACGGCGTCACAACCACAACGTGACGCCGTCACAAAGTTGACTTAGTCAAGACGAAACCCTAATGGCGGCGATCCGACGGCGTCACAGTTAAATAGTGACATCGTCGCAGTTGTAACTCTATATATAGAATTCGAATTTTCAGACTTTTAAAGAGGTAGAATTGTGTAGTAAAACTCTAAAATGATTTTGGTTTGTCTTGGGCAGTATCTTAGGGTTCCCATACCCTATTTTACAACAAGATAAGTAATTTACTTCATTGATTTCATTATTTCTTCAATTGTATGTGTGTATGCTTGCATGTTTACCATGTTCGGCTAATTTACTTATGTGTTTGCTTAGATCTATGAAACCTAGTTATTGAATATTGATTGTTTGTCTCTTATCTTAATTGTAATTGGCTTAGGATTGCAATAGGCCATCGTTGTGTTTTTAATGCTTGAGTAATCTTAGTGAACATTAGTTTATAATCGGCCTAGAGTTATTGTAGGCTAAAAATCCAAAGATAACCTTAGAGTTAGTTTATAAATCCTAGAGATTTTGTAGGCAATAACCTTAAGGTATTCTCAAAGAGTTAGGGAAAAAAGCGTACCCTATGACCTTAGAAGACACTACGCGTTAAGAATAAGGACGTGACAATTCAACCATCAATAAAAGATAACTAGGGAGTAATAGTATCTAGGTAGACACATTCTTAATCATCAGACGAGCACACATCAATTAGACATAGACTACCCCTTAGCTTAGTTAATTAGATAAATAGATAGTAGAGCAATCGGTAGAAGTACCACCCCCCAAATCCAATACCTCGAGATTCGTACCTTTCAATTTTTTAAAAAAATATAAAAAAAGATAAAAAAACAATCTTCCTCAACCCCAACCTTTATGTAGTAATTTCTCACTAGCATTCCTATTCCCCTAGAGAATGATATCAATCCGAGGCTTACCCTAATACTACACTACAATGATTAGGTTCACCGCCTGGGTGGTTGAAAAACTTGCTCGAAGAAAAGAAGTTTCCTTTTACCCGAACGCGTTATGCAGTATCAAGTTTTTGGCGCATTGCGGGAATAGAATAGCTAGTTAGATTTCCACCTTGGTTAGGTTCCCTTGCTTGATTCCTATCAAGTAAGCTTTTTTCTCATTTTTAGCTTTCTCATAGTCTATCCCCCTTCTTCGTGCCTTTGTTAGTAATCCCATCACTTTTCATCATGGAAGGTGATAACCCGCCACCACTTATTGACCCGTCAAGAGGCCGTACTCTTGGTGAATACTCTAGACTGAGCCACCAAGGCTATAGGAACACCATTGAGCTCCCCGATCAAGCTCCAACTACGGCCCTGCGATCCGACACCATCCGGTTGGTGCAAAATGGATGTGCATTCCATGGACTTCGTTCCGAAGATCCTAATCAGCCTCTTAAGGATTTCCTTAAAATTGTCGATTCCATCGACCTCGATGCTACTACTAGGGAGACCACGCGCTTGCGTCTCTTCCAATTCTCTCTACGGGACCAAGCTAGTAATTGGCTTGAGCGACTTCCCGTCGGCTCCATCTCAAGTTGGGATGATCTCACCACTCGTTTCCTTGCCCAATTTTTCCCACCGGGGAGAACTACTAAGCTTAGGAATGAAATCTTAATGTTCCAACAACGTCAAGGTGAATCTCTCTACGAAGCATGGACTCGATTCAAGGACTTACTCCATAAAGTCCCTCATCACGGCATTGATCTTTGGCTCTAAGTCCAAATCTTTTATGATCATGTCAACTTCTCAACTAAGCGATCCATCGACCAAGCGGCCGGTGGTAAACTTAGTAATCTCACCGCGGAAGAATCGTGGGGTACAATAGAGGACCTTGCTCTCTATGACAACGAAAGTTGGAATGACCCCCGTGAGTTGCCCAAAACCGTAAAGGAAATCTCCTTGCCTCCTAATGACTCACAACCTTCCGACCGTAGGATGCTCGAACTTGAAGATCAAGTCAAATTTCTAATGAGCTACTATGAAAATCCTAAGTCTTCACGCCAAGTGCACAAAATCTCTTCCTTGTGTGAGCGGTCCTCATGACACTCGTACTTGCACAAGACTCCCCGAACAAGCTTCCGTTGACTACGCATCCTCGCTTACCAATGGAACGGGAGGAAGATTCCCTACAACACCCGGACCTAGGACTTTCAATGATGCCCGAGAAGCATGGAAGGGCAAACCCGACTTCTATTGGGGACAAACAAAAGAATTCACCTCTAATGATTTCTCATGCCCCCCCTCCCTCACCGCCCTAGCCAACAAAACATAGAAGGGATGTTGCAGCATCTAGTTACATCCCAAGAAGCTCAAATAACCAAGCTTTCGGACCACTTTAACCAACAACAAGCCGAGATGGATAGGAAGATAGATAACCTTTTGAAAGCTATGACCAATAGTGATAGGAAGACCACCGAAAAGGTTAATGCCATCTCGACTCATTCTCCCGAAGCTTCCGGTATGAAAATTAAGGATCCAAGTAAGTTAGCCAAGCACGTTCAATTCGTCAATACCATCACCTTAGTGAAACCTAATAGGACCAATGACGAAGCGAACCATGAGACGGTACTTGAGGTTAGTAAAACTCCTAAGAATGAATCGATCGATGAAGTAGATGAAGTAGGCGATGACTATTTCAATAAGTTCCTACGGAAGAGGAACTCTCTCACCACCCACACTTAGTGCGCAACCTCCGTCACATGTATGTTAGGAAAAGCCCTAGGATCAAGTTTGGGAACCCTTGTAATCTCAATATACCATGTTGCATAGGACATCTATTTGTGGCAAAGGCCTATACTGACCGCAAGTCCCCAATAAACATCATGACTAGCACGTACTATAATTAGGCGATGAAGAAGCCTATCCCAACTAGGCAAGATCCCGATAATCCTAGTGTTAGATGTAATTTCCTTGGTAGAGTTAAGGGATTGCCCGTCTATGTATGTAGTTTCATGTATCCTACGGATTTTATAATTGTGGATGATATTAGTACGGCCATAGATCCTAGCTTGTCCCACGTTATTCTAGGAAAGCCTTTCATAGAGAACACCGGGATGACTTATGATCCGTCGTTAGGAATAGTGAGATTCAAGGATGAGACCGATGACATAGCTTACCAAATGCCGTTTAATATTGAGAAATTTTCATCATTATCCAATGATGAAAAAGAACTTAAGCTATCGGTCTGCTATAGGAATGAGGAGGATAAGGAGAAGGGAGTAGATTATGTGAAGGATAATATTTTCGGTTTCTATAAGGATTGCTTGAAACTAGGACCGGCGTATAGAACCGATTGGGGAGAAGATGACTTCTTAGAAAGGTGCATAATAGGGCACTACTATAACATGGAAAACCCCAATAGAGACCATCATGAGAAAGAAGGTGACGATAATGAAGTCACGTAGGGGCACGACTTCGAGTATAGCTACAAGACTCATAAATAAAGAAAAGCGCTTCGTGGGAGGCAACCCATGCTTAATTGTTTGCTTGTTTGTGTGTCATATATCTTTTCATTGATTGTTTATTCTCATGTTTGAATTTGTGAAAATGCTTTATTTTGTCTTTAACCTCGTCTTAGTTACATGTAAAGGTATTTTACAAAAAGGATAAGTGTAGGGAAGATTACACACGTTTTTAAAAGAACGTAAACATGAGAATTACAATTCTGGAAAAAGATATATATGTGTGTTTGTTAGAGTCAAATGCTTGTATCAAGTCATAATGGATGTTTTGTAGGAATTTTTCCAGATTTTAAAGATGTAATTTTTCCAGAAAAACGCAGCAGACCCGTTTCGCCGGGATAACCTAATGGCGTCAGGAAGAGCAGAAACAACTTATTTAACTTTCTCTCGTTTTCTGTGCTACTTATAAATTTTTAAAATTTCTCAGGTCTTAATTTTCCAGAAAATCTATAAACATCCACTCCACAAGCATTATATCCTAGTTTAGTTGAGTCATATATAGTTTTACCGCCGATTTTACGCGAAGGTTTCGTCTGTTTTCTTAAGTGTGCAGGTTTTATTTATCAATAAGAAGATACATAAGATTGGATGGAGCTTTTCACGCATACATTCTTCTTGAAGAAGAATTTAACCACTACTTTACACGGATCCTACCGAGCTAATCAGGGGAGTATTAGTTTCTTTCACTTTTAATTACCTTCCATTATCATAACTTTGATACTTTCGGGGAACAATTGGGGACAATGTTCAGTTTAAGTGTAGGGAGGGAGAATAAAACGGGGACTTTGAAACTATGCTTATCCTTGATTATTTGTCTTGTCCAATTTCATTTGTGTAATAAACCATGAAAAATATCGGTTAGGGTAATTGTGGCACCAAATTAAAAAAATTTCATGACATGTAGGAGTGGGCCATTAGTCTTAATAAAGCGTCTCATGGATAGGAAGTAATTTGACTAGCACAAAACCCTTTACCACTCAAATTCCACCCCAAAAATGTGAGGTTCGCCCCTAGATTTGTAGGAATTAAAGCATTCATCTTTAATGCTTCGCAAGTGCACCGGTAGTATATTAGATTCTAGAACTTGTTTTGTGATGCATCCCGAGATCGCTAGTGAGACTACACTTGTGTTGTTAGGAATAACTAAATGATAAGAGGCATTAGGATAACCCTTGTTTGATACCCTTATTATATTTACTTCTTCCACATCGGTTGAGTAATTCCCCCACACCCTTGCGTTGTACTCATCTTTAGTACACGATACCCCTAGTTAACCCCTCAGAGCCTATCCTTTTGGCGGTTCTCGTGATGTTTCGGTTTTTTGGAATATCAATGAAGAGCATTATTTACAATCCACCCCCAAATGTACACCAAAATCGCCTTAGCCTACCTTGTATGCACTCACTTTTAGTGCATTATTGTTATCATACTAAACCCATAGTTCAATTATCTAGTTACTTGCATAAGTTGCTAAGTCGAGTCATATCCTTTGTATACAGTTTTAGGACGATTGGGACTCATGGGAAAAGTTAAATTTTATGAAGTGACGGGAAAGAACGTTAAATTCAAATTCCCTTTATTTACGTAATAATGTACTCCAAGTGTTTTGATCTTTTCAATTCTGGTCAAATTAGTGTTAGAGTAATAAAAACTCAAGTGTAGGGATGTGCCTATAAATCCCTTATATTTTGATATTATCGTAGAGGGTGGTAGAGTAAAAGTGTATGAAAAAAAAAATCGAAAAAAAAGAGTGTTGAAAAAAAAATGAAAAAAAATGAAAAAAAAAACATATGGGCTACCATCCTACATCTATCTTTAAATTTATGTTTGTTTGTTTCAAAGTTATCTAGAGTTTAGAGTGTCGAGTCTTGGCTTAGCAACGTCATTCTTCTCATGCTTGTAACATAAAGATTTTTGACTTGCCACCACTAAATCGCCTATCCAACCAAACCCTTTGTCTCCCTACCGTAAGCCTAACGTTACAACCCTTTAAAAGACCTCTTAGATAGTTTTTCTTAGGTGCTTACGCCAAAGCGATGGAGGTTTGATCTAGTCTCAAGCCTATAGTAATCTATGTACTAGGACCGGTTAATGAGTGTTTATCTTCCATTTCCAATTTGATATATTTCATATACACCCGAGAGATGAGAGTATCCAAACACCACTTGTGAGGTGCTAGTATGTAATTTTCGTGCTTGTTATGACTTTTGCGGGGCTTATACTTGTTGTGAATTATTCTAAACCAATGCTTCATGCCCCCTAACTTATAAATTAATTGGCCAAAACCACATTTGCTTGAGGACAAGCAAATACCAAGTGTAGGGATATTTGATAAGGATTTAAAAGGTACACTTTTGAGGGGTCATTTAAGCCCTTAATCGACCACTTTTATAAGTTACTGCTTAATTTCGTTCCTTTTCACTTTTTAGGTCTCTTGAAGGAAAAATGCTGGAATGATGCTTATTTGGACGAAAAAGCGTGAATATGTGAAGAAAATGGCTAAAGTCAAGATCAAGACACTCAAGCTGCTGGAAATGCACCCGGCGGTATCACAAACAAAGGGCGACGCCGTCCCTCTAATTGCGACAGCTCAGGAGTGAAATTGCTATTTTGTACCGACGTCGACTTTAAAGAGTAGAGGCGTCACAACTCAAACCGCTTAGATCCATTCGACGGGTCGGGAAGATGAAGTCGGCGGCGTCACAACCACAGCGTGGCCCGTCCACAAAGTTGACTTAGTCAAGACGAAACCCTAATGGCGGTGATCCGAAGCGGCGTCACGATTAAATAGTGGCGCCGTCAGCGGCTTGTAACTCTATATATAGAATTCGAATTTCGAGACTTTTAAAGAGGTAGAATTGTGGATTAAAACCCTAAAACGATTTTGTTTTGTCTTGGGTAGTATCTTAGGGTTCCCATACCCTATTTTACAACAAGATAAGTAATTTACTTCATTGATTTCATTATATCTTCAATTGTATGTGTGTATGCATGCATGTTTACCATGTCCGGCTAATTTACTTGTGTGTTTGCTTAGGTAATATGAAACCTAGTTATTGAATATTGATTGGTTGTCTCTTATCTTAATTGTAATTGGCTTAGAATTGCAATATGCCATCGTTGTGTTTTTAATGCTTGAGTAATCTTTGTGAACATTAGTTTATAATCGCCTAGAGTTATTGTAGGCTAAAAATCTAAAGATAACCTTAGAGTTAGTTTATAAATCCTAGAGATTTTGTAGGCAATAACCTTAAGGTATTCTCAAAGAGTTAGGGAAAAAAGCATACCCTACGACCTTAGAAGACACAATGCGTTAAGAATAAGGACGTGACAATTCAACCATCAATAAAAGATAATTATGGAGTAATAGTATCTAGGTAGACACATTCTTAATCATCATACGAGCACACATCAATTAGATATAGACTACCCCTTAGCTTAGTTAATTAGAAAAATAGATAGTAGAGTAATCGGTAGAAGTACCACCCCCCAAATCCAATACCCCGAGAGTCGTACCTTTCAATTTTCTAAAAAAAAATATAAAAAAAGATAAAAAATAATCTTCCTCAACCCCAACCTTAGCATAGTAATTTCTCACTAGCATTCCTATTCCCCTAGAGAACGATATCAATCCCGAGGCTTACCCTAATACTACACTACAACGATTAGTTTCACTGCCTAGGTGGTTGAAAAACTTGCTCGAAGAAAAGGAAGTTTCCTTTGACCCGGAACGCACGTTGTACGCGTATCAAACATCATCAATTAGTCATAGCTATGGTTTACATAATCATTTGACTTACATAATGACCTATAATCATCATATAACCATATATTGGTTATGTGATGATCAAACCCATAATTATCCAACTTAATTTAATAAAGCTTATTCCAATAATCACTATAACTTCCTTAATTAGCTTAAAACCATCTTTTACCCAATTCCCAAATTAGGGTTCATAAAATCTAATTTCTCAACTCTTCAATTGACGCAAGATAGAGATACTTACTAGTGTAGGATAATTAGGATGAACATATTACTTGAATTGGAACCTTAATCCTTCATAATTGATCATCATATTGCATCTTGTTCTTCCCTCCCTTTTTGCCTCCCAAAAGCAACTTTCACCCACACAAGGATAATGTCCATATTCTAAAAGCCTCTGATTTTCTAGATAACTCTTTCTTCATATCAAAGTTACTTCCCAACTTCACACTTTAAGCCCTTCAAGTCCCTTTCTTTCTATTTTGGCCACAAGGTATTTATATTAAGTTTACAATGTGGCAACTTAGGTCCCCCTCATTTATATAACTATAACATAACATTTATTAATGATTAGTTTAACTATCAGGTTAACTAGCCAATCCCGTCAAGTCCTTAGACCATATTCATCTAGGGTGGGGCCTATTTGTATTTCGGGATATAGGTGTAACATAAACGTATTGACGAGTTGCTGGATTTACGATTTAAAGTGTCATATCTCCTTATACGTTTACTACATGACCTTTGAATTATGATGGCCTGAAAAGTAGTACGATATTTAACTAGAAACGTTTTATAAACTAGTAAGCCATTTTCATAGATGACATGTAATATATTGGATTTCACAAACACATCAAATCATAGTTATAAGGGGCGTTCACTTTGGGTTTTAGAGAGAGAAAGTTTAGAGGTTTAGGGAACTTAGTGAGAGAAAGTAAAAGTATTATTATGAGCTCCAGCCCTCTACCTTGGGAGGTAGAGGGTATTTATATTATCATACATAAACGCCACCTACGGGCTGTGGATCAGGCATACAGTGGGTAAAGACCCGTCCATCCTCCACGGTGTTACTTAACTAAATACTACCTAACATTAAATAACTACGACTACGAGCTTTCTAACGGTTACATATACTTGAGGAGACCGACACTTTAATAACTGGATTTACTAAATCCTAACAATCTCCCCCTAAGGGAGGTCAACTCAAATTACATTGAATACAAACAGATATTACATTAAGAATGTTCTTCGATTCTTGTTAAAGTTCTTTGCTCTGTAGCCCGCAGTCTTTGATTCTTCATGTTTTGCATGTTTGGTTAATCCGAGTGGAGGTCTTTGACTGATCCACGTGATGATGAGTTTTGAGCCAGCTTTGAGATCATTAGCTACCATAAATCTCTGACTCTTCCTTTGTAGTGTTGACATTATGTGATGTTGTGACTTTTGAACCGACATGCTCACATTCTGGATCATGAAATCTTCTCATCAGAGTAGCGGAAGCTTTAGTTGATTCATGATATTTGCAGAAGCCTAGCAGAAGCATGGAGCGAAAATATCAGAGTCGTTGATGCACGTATCATGATTTCTTTAGAAAGGAATGTGTTGTGTGAGCATGCGGCTATGAATTGACTTCTCAATCGATCAACAAGAACGACGGGTGTACCGCATACAATGCTTAGCAACAAAGCGCACAAAAGTGTCTTTGATCACTTTCGTTGAATTGAGGTACACGGCCCACGCCCCCGTTGATCGGTACAAGTCTTGCTTGTGATCGGTATAATTCGAAGAATCTCCTTGACAAGGTTTCGCAATGTTTCAAACCGAACGCCTCAAAGAAGACAACACGGAGTGAGTGAACCAAATAATTTGAGATTCACCGATTGATGAAAAGAGATTTGAAAACAATCGTGTCGCTCAATAAAGTGTTTTTGCGATACAACGAAGGTTTTAAGGAAAATCAATTATCAATCATAAACACCTTTTATATTCGAAATATTAATACACGATCGATGTGCTAGAGAAAGAGTTTTAAGCACAACGACCGGTTTTTCAAAGGTATCCGTCAATCCCTAACTCGAACCGTGATTGATTCATAATTTTGAATCGCCCCATTGTTTCATTCGGTTGTCACATGGTTGATCTATTGGATAGATCTCACATGCCACCTACCAAGAGCTTGTTTGATGTTGGCTCAGAATGCTTTCCATCTTCATTGTGAATATGTTTGCATATCACTCAGATGTTCGCAATATCACAAGGATAATGCGTGGGACTCTTAAAATATATTCTATCTTTCCACATTGTGTGAAACAGAGAATCTTCATTGACAAAGTCCCGATGAGATTTTGTGGATGATCTCTTGGCTCTAGACTCAATTGTGCATATTTGGTTCCTATGTCGAGACAAGGGAGAGGTCTCCTTCTTCAATATCAACAATCTCTAAGAGAAAGTCGATAGATAATGTAGGTTCCCGTGAGAATGAAACAAGTCCTTTTAAGAGGAACTTGAGTAGCTTGGAAGCTAGGTGCGGTCGTCACTAGGTCCATGACGTCTTGTCTTCAATATCGGCGTTACCTTAGTAACCACCAAGAGCATATGTATTGAACCCGGTTTCTTCGCTAAGGTTGAATTATTTGGAGGGCTATTTCTTTTCACCCTTTCACATTCAATTCTTTTCATTCTTCAACCCCTTCATCTTACCGAGACTTCATAACTAGAACCTTGTTGGGTTTATTACGCTTCTAGCTCTATCTCGATCGCACTCTTCCCATTTCTCACTTTTCTCCTTTTTTCAACATACCTAAGGACATCTACACTATCTAGTGGATTGTCCCTGGGTAGATCCCTCCGGTTCTGGCAGGATCGTGGGAACGAATACCTAACCTAACCATCCTTATAACACCATGCACAATGTAAATGTGGTTGGTCATTTTGGTATTGTTCTTCTGCCATTAGAACCAATTGAAAACCATTTGAAAATCATTCCAGGTACTTGTGATATATTATCAAAGCATTTTTTACCTGAATTATTTTTGATTTTTCAGAAAATGAGCTCCCCCTCAACATGTACATCGTATCTTTGAAATCGTTTGGCACATGTAGGTAGGAGAGCTTGTAAATCACTATAAAACCATTTATCGAATTATCAGTTTAAATCCAATTTAAATCACAAATTCTCCCCCGATCACAATTTTCAAGTCATTTGAGATTTGTGATCTCTGTAGATTTAAATTGATTTTGAAAGCTTTTGAGGAAAATTGTGACTTGCTTGTGAAAACATTTAACCGATAAGGATCAAATTTGAGACTTTAAACTTCAACGATTAAACATGCTTGAATGTCTTTTGAAAACATGACATAAGCCTTGGTTTGAACCAATTGTATGACAAATAACCTTTTGATTTAAATGAAATCATTCTCCCCCTCAATCAATGACATGAGTTGTTGATTGAGAGATAGAGATTTTAATGTCAAGTCCAGATGATTTTCAAAAATTGAGTCCGAGTTATTTTTATAAGTTTTCATTCAGATAACAAATATTTTTCAGAAGAATTTATAGAAGGAAACATTTGTCTTTTTAGTGACAAACATTTGTTTTAAGAATCAGAGCATGAGATTTGAAAAATAAGATAAAGAATTGCTCTGTTCTTTCCTTTTGAAAACGGGTTATAGACTGAAATGACTATAAGCCTTGGTTTTTCTTTCTCTCAATTTTTTTTTTATTTTTTTTAATGAATTATGTGCATTCAAACAACATCTAAATACCCGTGTCACTCTTTGAATGACAACACAAAGACCGTAGATGTTATCGAATCAAGAAAAACATGACAAAACGACAATATTTTTGAAATTTTTTCGAGTTTTTCAAATTTTTATGGATTTTTGAAAGATTTATATTTTTCTATTTGCTTTTTGTTGGTTTTATAATTTTTTTTTCATTGTTTTTGTCACGAGTGACTTTCATTGAATCGTATAACTCTTTGAAGTGTCGTTTGACCTTTTCATTTTCTTCTAGAAAACTCGATTTTCTTGTTGTAATACGTTAATGATGTTTTGAAGATGAAATTTTGAGAAAATTGAGAATCTAAAGGAGGAGGCATTTGGGGCCACTCGCATTGTTCTTTTCACCCTTTAATTGTGAAATTTGGGCTTTCAACTTTCGATCGTGTTACAAGAAGCTTGAATCTGCTCGTCACGCTTTGTTTATTTCAAAATTGCATCAAACTCGAACATTTGAAGATGTCTTGATGTATGAGGTTTTGACATTTTCTTTGATATGTTGATATTTTAGTTGCAAATCAAAATGTTCAACTTCTAGCTTAGAAAAATATTTTACCAAATTATCGTGATCATCCTGGTCAATTTTCTCATTTAGTTCTGAGTTTTTGTTTTCAAGCTCAATGGCACGATCATGGAAAACTTTTAAAGCAACAGATAATTCATGAAATTGAGAAGCAGTAATAGAATGCTTAGTAACAATATAAAACACATCTTGAGCCACACAACTCAATACTAAGTTCTTATTTAAGATATGCAGATTCTTCCTTTCAATTTCATTATATTTGAGTTCTCGTTCATAATCATTGACCTCAACTATCATTGCATCAAATTCCTTTTCCATTTCTTTAATATCTGAGTTTATCCCTTTTTGAAGACTCTCAAATTAACATTTTAATTGTTTAAAGAAAGGTATGACCTCAGTTAAATAGCATTCTTTAGTTTGCTCAAAACCCTTTCCCCTTTAGTTATCCTTGTAGGTGTGATTCTCTTCTTACACGTCTTCTCAAAATCAACGAATGGTTGATAAACAACATCTGTGCTTATTAAGATCTTGCTATTAGTGGAAATAGTTCTAGGAACTAAATGCATTGGTGTATTCGGAGGATACACAGTGGTGAGCACTTTCCTAAGGGAATGTTTGTTTCAACAAGTACTTTTGTTTTTGCTTATCCATGTCTTTCTTCCAAAAGATTTGTTCGAGGTTAATTGAGTTTGAGGTTTAAACATGTTTAGGGAGATCCAATTTTCTTTTGTGTAATCATGGGGTTTGAGCGTTATGTTTTGCTTTTGCCCTCGTGATCTTTTAGCTTCTTATCCATTTTCTCCTGTTGACTTCTTCTAATCGCATATCTTCCTCGGTGGCACTTAGCGCAACTAGGTTTCGCCAGGCTTAACGATTTCATTACCATCATATATTACCTTCTGAGCTTCTCTAGCTACTTTACCATATTCAGGATTGGGTTCCTTAACAAGGGGAATGTTATTCTTATCGTTGATAACTATATGCTTAGTGATCATGTGAGCAGTCTGAATGGTATTCCCTTGTACGTACAACTTATTTTCAAGCTTGTTTTTCAAAGTTTTTAGATTGGAAAAGTCATTCAAAAGTTTTGATTCCTTACCATTAAATTCTTGTTTAAGCACTTTAACATTATCTTGGAGTTCTTGCTTTTGCTTAACAGTTTTAGAAAGCTTGTCTTTCAAGGAATATAGCTCTTGTTTTAATATTTCTTCCCTAAAATTACTTTTTCTAATAATTGTACGCATTTGGTCATCCATTTCCTGCTCACGGGTACTTAACTCAAACTAAGCAAATTGTTCATAAATGGCAACTTGTTCTTTATAGGCATTAAGTTCAGAGATAAGAGAATCATCAGGGGCACATGCAGTGTATTCATCAAAGACATAGTCATCATTGACTGCAGAAGATGCATCACTTGGTACAATTTCACTTTCACTTTGTATCACATATTGATCATATGGGACAATATTGCTATTGTATACATTATCAATATCTGATTCATAAGTTTCATGAGATTGTACTTCGTTATGTATCTTTTGCTCATCAACTTCATCGTATAGTTTTAATACCTCTGAAATGATTGAATCTTTGGATGGACCAGTCTGTTGTGGTGATGAGACCTTTGGAGAGACCCTTGGTGAAATGCTAGCCATGAAGATTGTTTGGGCGATGGGTTCTTCATCGACATCGTAGTCAAATCGTCACATCGACAACTTAAAAGGCATTTTGATGATTGTGACCTATTTCTGAATTGGCGCTCATCCACATCAAGATCATAGGTTTTGGCATTTCCTCAAGAAGAAACATCAACTCTTCTTCATCCAAACCGCTCCACTGTCCTGAGCTTGTACCAGCATATCCAAAACTTGATTGAGGGCGTTTTGGATATGTGTAGTTCCTCGAAATATGTCCTTCACCACCACAGTTTTAGCACTTGATTGAATTTCCTTGTCCTTGATTTGTATTCCTTCCACGATTCTGATTACCCATATATCTACCACCACCGACATTCCATATTCGGCTCCAACATTACCTTGTCCAGCTCCAACATTCCTTGCTCATTATGTGGAAGATGATTTTGTCTTCCTTGCACATTTTGCACCACTACCTTTCCTTCTCTTATGGTAGCATGATTGTTGAGATTAGAAGCTATTCGAGTTGATTGTTGGAAGGTGGAGTAAAGTTCGAGTTTTGTTTAACCATTAGAAGCACTTGATGAGCAACTTGTTCCAAGAATCATCGAGGGTTGATACCACGGATCGGGAATGAGTTTGTGGTTACTGTTACCCATTGGTATGACTTGAGAAGCTTTGGTGGTAATTCCTACATTAGTGTAGAATCTTTGTTGAATCATTTGACGAACTTGCATTACTAGAATTTGAATTGAATTTTTCCAAGATCGTTCGTTCAAACATAGCATGTCTCTCATTACAAGCGAGGAGCATACAATTGCTCATAGTTAGTGTTCCTCAAACCTTTAGTCAACTTGATCAAGTGACAAATTTGTGTCATTCGGGATTCATGTTGTTCACAAACTTTGAGTTTAGCGAATATTTGGCATAGTCATTTTGATATTCCTCATGTCATTCACAAGCTTGTGGAATCTCACGTAATATTCAAAGTGACACTTTCCTGGTTTCATCTTAAAGTGCTCAAAGTCATCATACGGTTGTGATTCTCTGTCTTCTTTTGTTAATTCGTAACCGGAGAAGCATCTTGACATTGTCCCAAACCGCCTTGGCTTCAGTGTTGTGGTTGATCAACTTGTAGATGTCTTTTGGAAGACCACAAGTATAATGTTTGAAGCCCCGATATCGACATCGTATCTCTTTTCTCCTTGTCACCGAGCTCATCATATGTCTTTGGTCTATCCAAACCTAAGATCACCGTACCATCCGCAGCAGTTTCAAGTGTGTCTCTTGTAGTCTCAATCGATAAGGTCCTTCATCAATTGATTTGAGAATGTTAACCCCATTTTCTTTACCCAAGCAATACAACCCGATCCGTTGAGCCCATGAGTCATAATCGGTTCTGCGAGCATAGGTAGGCAGTATCGGATCCGGTGACTTGAGCGTCTTGAAAGGAAGAGATGATAGTGGGTACGTTGGTAGACATGATTACAAATTCTACGAGATTTTAAAACTCTTTAATTAAACCGGAAATAGATTCTTTCACGGATTTTACTAAATCAAGAGAAACCGTAAAGCGTGTCTGAAGAAAAACACTAATTTGCTCAAAGAGACAAATCGCTCAAAGTGACAAATCGCACAAAGTGACAAATCGCTCAAAGTGACAAGTAGCTTAATAAGACAAATCGCAACCAATCAACTCGCTTGATAAGCAAGTCGCTTAAACTCACACTCGCTTAAATAAGCAAGTCGCTAGAAAATGACAAATCGTTCACCGAACAAGTCGCGATGGTCTGACCACTACCCGACAAATCGCTTAAATAAGTGATTTGTATAAGACACAAGTCGCCTCGAACAAGGACAAATCGCTATTTTGAATACTTTACCGAGACACAAATCGCTACCTTTAAACAAACCAAAACGCCACTTTTAAATCCAAAACAATCCAACCACAAAGATTCAAGCCTTCCAAATCAAAACCTAAGCACTTATGATGATTCTAAACACAAAAGTACAATCAAAATCAAACTTTAACACTAGAAATGGTCCAATGATGCAAATACCACTAAACTTTTCAAACCCAAAACCATATAAAACCACTAGAAATCCAAGAACATGTAAGAGAGATGATCAAACCATGGCTCTTGATACCATTTGTAATATATTGGATTTCACAAACACATCAAATCATACTTATAAGGCGTTCACTTTGGGTTTTAGAGAGAAAAGTTTAGAGGTTTAGAACTTAGTGAGAGAAAGTAAAAGTATTATTATGAGCTCCGACCCTACACCTTGGGAGGTAGAGGTATTTATAGTATCATACATAAGCCACCTACGGGTCATGAGATCGCATACAGATGGGTGAAGACCCGTCCGTCTCCTCGGTGTTACTTAACTAAATACTACCTAATATTAAATAACTACGACTACGAGCTTTCTAACGGTTACATATACTTGAGGAGACCGACACTTTAATAAGTGGATTTACTAAATCCTAACATGACATACACTATCACTATAAGTTACAAGGTACAACATCATGATCAATATAATGACTTATATAGACTCAATTATATTTTCACATCATTATTTCAAAACCTAAGACGCAACAATTATTTAAGGTTTCTCGTAGAGGTTTTTCCGGCTTATCCATCGATTTCGTTATACCCTTAACATCATTAAATCATGGTGAGTTCATAGCCTCACTTTCTATCATTTAACTGTTTTACAAACCCGTTGGGGGGATACATGCTATTTTTACACGAACACAAATGCTTTGAAACTATATGCTTATCTGAATGTTTTATTATACATGATATTTCTACATGAACACAAAGATTTGAAACTATATACCATACAATTATTTTATTTTCACTAGGTAACATGAGGTCTCCCATTAGGTATAACGACATTTTACCTATTAGGGCCACCATTAGAACGATTATGCCAATTACTATTGGTACGAGGTCAACCATTAGGTTATCAGAACGATTATGCCAATTACTATTTTTAAGAGGTTAATCATTAAGTTAATTAGAACGATTATGCCAATTTCTATTGGTATGAGGTCTCCCGCTAGGTATAACAACATGTTACCTATTAGGGCGACCACTGAAACGAGTACGCCAATTTCTATTGGTACGAGGTTAACTCTGAGGTTAATCATTACGATTATGTCATTTATGTTGGTACGAGGTTAACCATCAGATAAACGATGGATTACGAGCTTAGTGCAATAATAATAATTGTTTTGTTTTCAAACTATGAGTGTATAACAACGTAACCTACGATATACTAAACAAATAAATTTTGTGTTTAACAATTTAACTATAAACCTATGAATTTCACTCAACCTTTTTGTTAATTGTTTTAAGCATGTTTATCTCAGGTCCATAAGGCACGAGGTTGGAAAAGATGACAAGGAGGGCACGGATACCCAAGATGACTATAAATTTTGTTATCATTCGAAAACTTATGTATTTTATGTAACCATGAAACCACTGGGACCTCTATCACAACCCGTAAAAATTGACAAGTCATTTATAAACATAAAAACAAATCATTGCAAATTTTGGTACTATTTTTTTTTTTTTTTGTTACGAATCTATAAACCTTACGAAAAACGTCAACATGAGCAAAATTCCAAAACCGACTAGTGTTTCGAACCGTTTTGACATGACAAGATTTACCTCATCATATTTAAAATTTATCATAGTTATTTATTTTACTTTTCATTTCGTTTTCTTTTCTTTCTTTTGTTGGGCTCGGATCACCAAACACACCCCAATATTTTGTCACTTCCTTGGCCCGTTTCTAATCCTAGCCCATACGCACACTAATATTTTTTTGGGCCAATCCCTTTAGTCCACTAAGTGTTGTGTGATACTTTTAGTTGTTTTCTTTTTTTCCTGCTAGCCTGCTAGGACATGAACCGCGACACATACATAAAACCCACACTCACTCTCATGACACATATACTCAGTTGACTATATATTTCTCTCTTGCGTGTGACAGTAGCCAAGGCACAAACAAAATGCAACTCATTAGCTACTCTATGATATTTAACTAATGCCTAAAACCCTTCTTTTGACAATTGTTAATACAAATAAGTCATAAAAATGTTTATTTATATTTTACGATCTTCTAATGTTTTGTCGATAACAAACGTAAAATCATTTTAACAAAACAAATAAAATACGTAAAAAGTTTGAGCCAATAGTTTACTAACACACTTATACTAAACATATTAAAACCATATCAAAACATGTTTAGTAAATAAGTAATATAAAACCAAAGACATTTTCATATAAATACTAAACAAATAATATTGTTTACATCTTATATAAATGCATATGTATAACAACTAGTGTTTACATAATATGAAAATGTACATATACACTTTATATATTGTAATGGGTAATTTAATGGGTAAAAACCAAAGTCTATGACCCATGACCCATAACCCATGATCCATTGACTAGGTAGAATGAATGTTGTTTGGTAAAGACCAAAGTCCATAACCAATATCCATGGAGCATGATCCATAACCCATGACCCATTGCATGACATCATGCATGAAGTCATGTTGGGTATTATCCATGATCCATGACCCAAAGTTCATGACCCATGACCCAAGATCCAAAACCCAATGTCTAGGTACATTACATCTTGTTGGGTATACATAGTCCATTACCCATAACGCATGGTTCATAACCTATAACCAATAACCCGGTTTGCATCCCGAAATCCGGACTAAACTTACCTAGTAGCCGGATCCCGTGATTACTAGCTAGGATCCTCCAGGGAGGATCCGTGGGACGATGAGACAATTTTGTCAATAAATAGTGAGCCATTTCTCTCTGCTCTACCACTTTTACACACTACTCTCTTAGTATTGTAACATCTCTAACCACCGATCCAAAATATAATTCTATGAAGTTTTATGTTTGTGTAATTCTCTAGGTTCCTCTTAAAGGCGAGATTACCACCTCTTGAAGACATGCAAACTCAAGGTCATGAGTTTCTAAGCTTCGTCATCATCAAGACCACTGAAGTGTATCTTGTTGATAGTTCTTTTCTCCCTGCATAGAAGTGTTGTGTTGAAGGCATTAGTGAAAGGTTCCGAAAGCTCGTGTCGAAGGCATTAGTGAAAGGTGCCAAGGGTGTACATTCGATATGGTGCATCGATGTACAAGATAGTTAGTTTGGGTTAAAGGATATTGATATCCTTCTAGTATTGTAACAAGGAGTGTGTCTCCTTTGGGGTAGTTGTGTTGTGGTGTAGTGTTGGGTAGTAGTTCCTCATTTGTAATGGAACTCGGTATCTAGCCTTGTACCGGATAAAGTGTAGGCGACGTTGTGATAGGTGTGGTTCTACCTTGTGGAAGAACTCGGTGTCTAGCCTAGTACCGGGTCAACCCGCCGGGTTTGAAGCGTCCCACGTCAACCCGGATTTTGATGTGTAATAGTTTTCTTTTGAAATATATGTCTTCAACATTTCCACTTTTAGTTTCAACTTTTCACTTTTTACTTTTTCATTTTTCCTTTATATATAGTATATAGCAGGGTACCCGCACGTTTCGGCGGCGGGTACCATGTGACGATTAACCGGAGAAATAGATCTCAATGAGATCTGATTCACCAGTTTGTATCGGTTTCAACGGGTTCTTTTTGTTTCGTTTTCGGATGGCTTTAATTGGTTAGCCGAATCGGTGGCGACACCGGTTCCCGGTTGAACACGTTGGTACGGTCCGGTTTTCAAAATCATATGTACCATCAACTTGCTAGCTTGTATGAAGTTTTGTGTGTTTTACTAATTTGTATAATGTGTACATGTACTTTTCATTTTAGGGTGTTTTAAAAATAACATTAATTAGTGTGTTTAATTATTTTATATTTTGGATTATGTTATAGCTTTTTTAAATTGTACGTTACGAAAATTTTATTATACTTTTTAATAAGGGGTGTTTTAATTGATTGTTTTTAATTTGGTATATGTGTTTTTAATTGGTTGTATAATGTGAATAAATTATTGTACTTTTAAGTAATGAGATGCTTTAATAAGAGTATTAATTACATTATACATTTATCTCTCCATTGATCAATTTCAACATTTCAACAATTCAACAATTCACCTTTTACTGCTTTTCTATTATATGTAGCATATATATTCAACAATTGACTTTCAACTTTCAAGTTCAAGTTTTCACTTTCACCTTTGACTTTTTTTTATATTTTATATGTAGTTAAGATATCAATTGTAAGTTTGTAAGAGCGGAGGGTATCATGGCCTACGTTAAACCTTAACACCATGTCACGTCAGCGCCACACCAGCTTTAACATTTCACCTTAACTCAACAAAAAAACACCATTTATCATAACATTCACAAGGTTAAACCTTAACTCACTAACAATTTACAAAAACAACCCCTTATTTAGGGGCAGGAAAAAAAAAACTTTAACGTGCGTTATTCCTTTAATGCAATGTTAAAGCTTGACTTTTAACACGCCACACGGTATGGTTAACACCCAAATATTAATGTTTAACACCTTTCCCACGTTACCATACCATTTGCTATAACAAGCGGGTTTTTACCAAAAGATTGTATTTAGAAAGTACTATGAATTGGTACATGATTTAAATGAATAATGCAAAAGGAATATAAATAATTATTGAAGAAGTTTGTTCCCACGTAGTATCTGATTTCCAATACACTCTTTCTAGACTATATATTATAACATGGTGGACATATTTAATTAGAAGAATCACTTAGAAATGTAGTTAGCTTCTGGCTTTTTCCATTGTATGTAGCGTTCTTTTTTCTCATTCGTCGATAAACTTCCATCGTTAGTCCTTTGTGTGTACCGTTACAAAAACCACGCATCGTTAGTCCTTTATCTTAACGATCGTTAATAAATAACTTAAAATTTGGTTATCTTCGCTAAACTTGCGTCGTTGGTCCTTTATACTAACAATCGTTAAAAATAACTTAAATTTTGGTTTTCTTACGTTTAGTCCGCTTTTTCACGTTTACGCGTTTAACACGCCGCGTCGCTTTAACGGTTTTTGTCCCCTTTCACGTTTAAACGTTTTACGCTGACACGTTTTGTCCTTTTTCGCGCTTTCATCGTTTTACGCTTTCATCCGCTTTTTCAAGTTTTCGTCCGCTTTACGTTTTCATCCGTTTTACATGTTTTCATCCGCTTTTACGTTTTAATCCGTTTTCACGTTTTCGTCCGTCTTTACGTTTTGGTCCGTTTTGCACGCTTTCATCGCTTTTCACGTTTTCATCCGTTTTACGTTTACATCCGTTTTGCACGTTTTATTTGCTTTTGCACGTTTTCATCCGTTTTACACATTTCGCCCGCTTGTGCACATTTCATGCGTTTTACATGTTTTCATCCGTTTTAACACATTTTCGTCCGTTTATGCACGCCATCCCTTCTTTACGTTTTAGTCCGTTCTAACACGTTTCGCTTTTTCACGTTTTATTTGTTTTGCACGATTTGTATGTTTTACACAATTTTTTGTTTTAACACGTTTTTGTCCGTTTTCTCGTTTTCCTCCGTTTTACGCCATCCGTCTCACACTTTTTCGTCCGCTTTACACAAAATGTGCAAACACGAACGAATACGTGAAACAATGGATGAAAACGTAAAACGGATGAAAACGTGAAACAACGGATGAAAACGTGAAACAACGGACGGCGTGTGCAAAACGGACGAAAACGTGCGCGGATGAAAACATGTAAAACGGATGAAAACGTGAAAAATGGATGAAAACGTGAATAACGGATTTAATACGTGTTAAAATGGACGAAACATGTTAAACATACGAAATGTGTAAAACATACGAAAACTCGCAATAAGAAAACACGCAAAAACGGATGTAAACGTAAAATAGAAGAAAACGCGAAAATTGAAAACGCAAAACGGATGAAAACGTAAAACGGATGAAAACGTGAAAAACGATGAAAGTGCTAAACGGACCAAAACGTAAAGACGACGAAAACGTAAAAACGGATGAAAACATGTAAAACGGATGAAAACGTGTAAAACATTTAAACCGAAAAGCGGATGAAAGCGTAAAACGTATGAAAACGTGAAAAAGGAGAAAACGTGTTAAAGCGAACGAAACGTGTAAAACGCATTTAAACGTGAAAAATGGACAAAACGTGTTAAAACGAACGAAAATGTGTAAAACGCACGGCGTGAAAAACGGACGAAACGTAAGAAAACCAAAATTTAAGTTATTTTTAACGATTGTTAGTATAAAGGACCAACGACGCAAGTTTAGCGTAAGATAACCAAATTTTAAGTTATTTATTAACGGTCGTTTAGCATAAAGGACTAACGATGCAGGTTTTTTAGTAGCGACACACAAAGCGACTAACGACCAAGTTTATCGACGAATGGTAAAAAAAGAATGCTACATACAATTTAAAAAGTGGTAAGCTACCTACATTTCAGGTGATTCTTTCATTTAATTACTCTATAAATCATCTGATTTATTTATAAATCGAATAATGGTATGCATTTTCTTTTTAATTATTGATACAGCAAAAATAAGATTAGCACTTAAACAGTTTGCTAAAGTACTAAAATGACCATTAACAGGCTGGTTGGTGGGAATCAAGCCACGTGGGCTGTCTGTCACTAATTAAATCATAACCATGTTACACTACCATAAAACTACACAAGTCTTCTTTTCTATATCGTGATTATTGTCATGTTTTAATCCAATTCAATTTCGTCATAATTGTTGTAGGAAGTAAAAGAGTTTGACAAATATTTTTCTTTCTTTTTTCTTAACGATAAAGGTCAATGTGTTTATTAATTGCGAACGACTCAAACAGATCTTCAATTAATTGAATTTAAGAGCACGTCCATTTGTAGAATTTCAAATGTCGTGGATTGTTAATTTACATAGATATCCGATGCCCTAATTTTAAGTTGTAGACTTGTAAAATTGAGTGTAGACCTTACCTGGCCTATCAAACAAAATACTATCAAATATTAGTTATCATCATCATAGAACCTCATCATCCCTAATCCCTCTCATTCTTTGTAGGTTCATAGCTTACACTTCTCCAACCCTCATTTACAATTTAATTATGAGTTGTGTTACAAAGACTCCTGCCTTACTTTTTACTACCTTCACCCTCTCCTATCAGATAATATAATTTTTATTAGTTTAAGTTTTATATTATATAAACTTTTATATTTTTTGTTTTATATTTTCAGTTTCACAGGTTTAACAAAAACATTATTAGAAAAATTTTAAAAAAAAATGCCATTAATGTTTTTGAAAGTATGAATAACTTGTCCCTTTACTTATATCAAATATTTATTTTATTAAAACATTATTTTTTTTTTTGTTTCAGCCACGGCGATGACATAACAAATACAAACACTTTAGAACATTTTACAATGCATCAATTTTTAAAAACTTGACGCATTTAATGCATAACCCATTTAATGACCTATATTTTTTCTAATAACTTGCGTATTGTTTGATATGTCGTAATTAAAGCCGTAATAGAAAAGATTATTACAATGTAATGAATAAATGTTGTTTGTTTACATTTATAGAATGTAATGATTCATTACAAGTAATGACCCATTACACCAAAAACATTCCTTAGGGTCCCCTACTTTTTTTCATTACATCTTGTAATAGAATCAAAATTACATAAAACTTCATCATTAATTAACGGATTTAAAATCATTTGAGTGCAAAATATTCTTTACATACCAATGGATCAATCTCCATACTCTATTTTTATTCGATCTAATTGATGAAATTAATTTCAACAATTTAAAAAACACACTTTCATTATTTTTTTCAAATATTAATATCTTTCAAACCGTTAATCGTTAAGCGGAAAAAAATATATCATTGCGACGAGCATTTAATTATCTTTCTATAGATAGGCACTTTGATATACTTTCGACAAAAAAATTTGTTTTTTGTATTTTTCACTTTTTTTTAAGTTTTTTCGTTTTTTTTATGTTACTCAAATTTTCATTAAAAAATCATATATGATTAACATTAATTTGAATATCACATGTGATATTGTTGGGTTCAGTAAATACCCAAACCCCTTAATTTAGGCTTTGAATAGAAAATATCCCAAGTGTTTAGTCCGTTAAATACTAACGGTCATCGAGTGCATAGTCTCAAGTGAGCCATCTTCGTGATACTCGAAGAAGCAAAGAAGTCTCCACTTAGTAAGGCGGAACTTAAAGGGTGAAGATCGAGTCAAGAAGAAGATGGTGGATTCAGTGGTGATGACAATAACTCATGAATCCCTAAGACTCTCTCAACTACTTACATCAAGACAAACCAAGTAGAGACCGGAGAATATGAAGATCAAGAATGAGCGAGATAAGGCGGGATAAGTTTGAATCGATAAGACAAGTCCTTATCAACCAAAGTCAACTTTCCCAGAATGGCAACGATCGTGCCTGGTGTCATCACCGACCTTTGAAAGCAATCTTGTCTCTTACCTAAAATAGTTTTTAGAATGAGACAAAATACATCGATATTTTGTCTTACAGATGATGTCGGTTGTCACTTAGGAAAGAGTTAAAACTCATACTTGTATAAATAGCATAAGAGATGGAGTGAAAGATTAAGCTTGTGAATTGTAAAACACACACACACGCAAAGCCATCTTTCACTCCTCCAAATAAAACTTAATCCCGATATAGCTCAAATGGTACTTGTAGTTGTGCTCGGACTTAGCCCGAGCTTAGAGAGAGTCACCAACCTTGTCATTTCAATCCCAAGTACTATTCATAAGTACTTGGGTAATGTATTCTTGTTTTGATTTATATCTAATAAAGAATATTATGTTGAAAATTAATCGTGTGTTTTCATATATCTTTCACCATTGATTCACTATTAACTTGTTTTACATACTTAACGGTTTTAAGATAGTGAATAGGAAACAACAAGTGGTATCGAGAAAGGCTGATTATAAAACTTTTTAAGCCGCTCTAAAACGTTTTAAATCGGGATCCTTATGGTCGAAATTGATGTACCCCAACTAGTCGATAAAAGGGTGGAGCGTATTAATTTGTTCCCTAGACTTGAAGTTGGTAAATTCAACAAATGAAAAAGCGTATGCTTTGCTATTTGATCGATGGAACCTTATTATATCAAGTGTATAAATGAAGGTCCATTTATCCCAAAGACCGAAGGTTTGCCTAAACACGAAGCTCGATGAACTTCGTGGATGAGGAGAATGGTCAACGGTGATCAAAGACTCAAAAGTATCATTATATCATGTCTTCCTAATGATATTATGGAGTCGCTTATAAGTCGTAGTACTGACTAAACAAACCTGGATGACCTAGTTCATAGTCATGAAGGCCCATCCGATACAAAGGAAAACAGATAATGGACACGAAACTTGAGTATAACACCTTCGAGGCTAAGGACTCGAAACTCGTCTCAAACTTACACCCGTTAAAAACTCTTTAAATGAAATGTCAAATGATGGTGTTAAGTTGTCCAAACATGAAATCAATGTTGGTTTTGTCAATAGTCTCCACGAGAAGTGGTGAATTTCTCTCGGGGACTTAGGAATGCTAATCATATCCGCACCTTGAACTTCTTGAAATTTATGAGAAATTTGTCTATGAGGAAAACCTCATCAATGCACGATACCCCGACTTAAAGAAGTCTCGAAGTCAAGAAGTCCCCGACCACCACTTCAACACCAATATCAACCGCTTTTATTCTAACGGTGTTGTTCAAGATTTTCGTGAAAATTCGGATGATGAACCCGATGAGAGATCAAGTGAGGAGTACCTAAATGACCTAAACACCTGAATTTCGAGAAAGGGCACTTGCTAACTCTCAAGGTTTATAAAAGAAACAAAGGCTTTCAAATGCTAAAGCAAATGAGGACCTTTGAATGCTTTAAGTGTCACAAAAGAGGTCATTTTGCAAAAGACATTTTTTTCAAAAACAATTTCAACCCTCAGATAAACCATCAAGGTTAAATCACCTCGTGCTTTAGCAAATTTCAACCTAAAATCTATCGGTCTCATCAAAATCTTCAAACAAATCATCAAAACAAAACTGTTGATTTTGAAGCTAAGTATAGGAAAGTCAAAGCTAAGCTTGTATTGCTTGAGGCCGTCCCTCAAAAACAACAAAAGTGTTCAATATGTGCGGTAAAAACAAATGCCTTGTTGTCGAAACCTTCGATTGGGATGAAGAGCCGCCTCATCCGAAGATGAAATGGTGCATGTCACAGCACCGATGGCCCTCTCGTAAGAGGACAAGCTTGTTGTTGGAAAAATCATGCCAGAATAGAGAATGGGTCAACATCACAATGAAGAAGGTAAATATTTTACTTTCTATGGATGATGACTCTGACTGGCAGTCCTATATAAACTATATCATTGTTGACCTTAAGTTTGTAGAAGAGCAACGATTAAATCTTTTTTCAAAATATAACAAGCTAAGTTTTGAACTAAACAAGTGTAGGGATGAACTACTACTTTTAAAACAAAAGAAGCTTGAGGATATCACCTTGCAAATTCAAAACACTGAATTAGTTAAAAGAAATCAAGCTCTTCAAGATGAACTTAAGAAAGAAAAGGATATCATTGCTAGTTGAATTTGCTAAGAATCCAAGAGTCTTTGATGTTGTGGGAGCCCCAAGAGCAAAAAAAAGAGTCATAGGTGAAGATCATCTCACGACTCTCATGACAAAGACCGCCTTCCAAACCATTTATGTCCGGTGGCATGATTACCAATGTGTTGACTATTCCCAAGCCCGGGATTGAACGGGTTAATCCCGAGAGTAAGCTTCCAAATTTCGATTCTAGAAGAATTCTAGAGCTCGAAAGTCAAGATCTAAAGAGCATGCTTGGACTCCCCGATGTTCCCGGTAGTCTTGAACACATCTTGAGTCCAAGCAAGAATCTCAAGCACCACTTCCACCCTCGGAACCTCTTGAGTCTTTGCCGCCCTAGCTCGAGCTTACTCCATTACTGATTCAATCCACACTCACCAAAAGAAAGGTCCGGACTTGGTAGAACCATCCTTAAAGACCATCAAACCAACTCAACAAGAATCTACCCCCACGAGACTTCTACATCCTCTGTCCCCCATCGAAGTCGACCAAATTCAAAGAATCGATCGAACTTGTGAGGAAGCTAATCGAAAAAATGGAGTCCATCGAGAAAGTTCTGAATCAATCAAGGAGACAAAGTCAACTTCCTCTAGTTCCTCAAAGTCTAAGTCAAACACCAAACCCAAATGTAAGTGTGATTTATGCCACTATACCGTCATACCATCGACAATCATATAGAATCCTTTTTGTATGATCCGCAAAAGGATAATCACATAACTTCGATCACTTACAATACGTAAGTTCTCTCAGTAAATCAAACTATACCAAAGTTGGTCATCAATATGCTTCAACCTCCAAATCTGCTCAAAAGTCTAGAGCAAAACCATTTCCTCCTTGCCCACACTGTGCAAGAATGGAAGAATGGAAGCCATCAGGATCTTCC
Organism: Chrysanthemum lavandulifolium; assembly: GCA_022545495.1. Lineage (NCBI taxonomy): Eukaryota > Viridiplantae > Streptophyta > Magnoliopsida > Asterales > Asteraceae > Chrysanthemum > Chrysanthemum lavandulifolium. The sequence goes on along the minus strand of CM040243.1, from coordinate 241,399,450 downwards.
TCCTTGCCCACACTGTCCAAATCTGCTCAAAAGTCTAGGCATTGACTATGATGAGACATTTGCTCTTGTTGCAAGAATGGAAGCCATCAGGATCTTCCTTGCATATGCCACCTACATGAACTTCAAATTTTACCAAATGGATGTAAAAAGTGCATTCCTAAATGGTGAACTCAAGGAAGATGTGTATGTTCAAGAACCTCCCAAGCTTTGAGAGTAGTGAATTCCACGACTATGTCCGCAAGCTTGATAAAGCCTGTATGGACTAAAGCAAGCTCCTGGGTATGGTATGAAACTCTCTCGGCTTCCCGATTCAAAACAAGTTTGTCGAGGAAAGATAGACAACACATTATTTATCTACAGACAAAACAAGATGTGATCTTCGTCCAAGTATATGTTGATGACATCATCTTTGGCTCAACAAACTACACTTTTGCAAACAGTTTGAAAACCGATGACAAAGAAGTTTGAAATGAGCATGATGGGTGAACTCACATACTTCCTTGGACTACAAATCGTGCAGGCGATAAAGGGATTCCATCAACAAGAGAAATACACCGTAAATCTCTTGAAGAAATATGAGATATCTCGATTGTGCCTCGATGAAGACACTAATGGTCCCTCCTAACAACCTTGGACTGATCTCACCGGCAAGTCATCAATCAAACCCATTTCGAGGTATTGTTGGCTCACCGATGTATCTTATCGCTTGCAAGCGTACATACAATTCTCGATGCGTATGTAATAGCAAGATATCGGTCAATCCCAAAGAATCCCATCTCACGTGACCAAAAGAATACTCGGTACCAAGGCAACCCCAAATCTTGCACTCTATTATCCAAAGTGCTCGTGGTTTGATCTCAAAGGGTACTACAACTGATTATCTTTGGGCGCAACATGGATGAAAAAAGTACCTCGTGGTCCCGTCAATTAAAGCAACAATCGGTGGCTATGTCTTCACCGGTCGAATATGTGGGCTACTGCAGGATGTTGTGTCAATGTTTTATGGATGAAAAGTCAACTCAAAGTGACTATGACATCCATTACAAAATGGTACCCATCTTCGTGACAACACCGGTTGCCATTGCAATCTCCAACAACCCCGCCCTTCATCAAAGAACCAAACACATTGATATCATATATCACTTCATCGTGGACCACATAATGAAAGGAGACATAGAACTTCACTTCATCCCTATCGAATATCAACTTGCCGATATCTTCACCAAACCCTTGGATGAACCTACCTTCGTGGAGACTAAAAGTCGAATTGGGAATGCTTGACATTGAAAGTCACTATCCGAAACCAATCTCGAGAAGTTTTCTCCGAAATGATTCCTCCTCCATGAACGAAACCCATAAACAATCCTCCCACTGAATGAGTAAGACTCATTCAGGGACTCTGACTCTAGATATTGAGCATTGAATGAGTAACTAAATGCATCTAATTATTAGTTACTTAAATGTCCTAGGTTGGAAGTCACACCAATTAAATATAGGAATATATGTCTTTGTATCTTACTTGTCGGGGTCCTCATACTTACCTCATCCCACTGGCTTTAAATGCCTCCTCTTACATAAAATATCCTGTGGATATTTTATTACTTTAAAAGTGCACTTTTCCGTACACATCAAGCAAGCTTCCTTGAAAACGGATTTTATGCGGGTAGTGAAGTGGTGGCATTAAATGTGAAATTCAAAACGTTTTCAAAACCGACTTTACAAATCCACATTTGTGCACAAACTACCCTCTCATCACTCTATAAATACCCTCACAAAATCCTTAAAACATACACAAAGAATTTTTGCTAACAAAACTCTGTCAAAATCTCTTTCAAACCCGGAAATCTTTGTGTTCTTCAAATCATTTTCTAAAAAATCTTCTCTGTAAACCTTTACAAAAGTTTTTCATCATAACTTGAGAGATTCAAAACCCTTTTAATTGTTCTTGTCAAGATATTTTTCTCAAAACCCTAAAACATTTTAATGGAAATGGCAAGAACACAATCTCTTCAGTTTGCATCACAGTGGGTAGGTGATCTTAGCAATGTTGAATTTAAAACAAATAATGTCATAGGAAATTTTGAATACCCTCAAACTGTCCCAGCCTATAAGAACATTATGAAATTTTTGTTTAATTGCCCACCGAAAATGGCCTTTGTTCGGTGTCCTCAATTGTATGCCAAAATCTCCTCGTGGAGTTTTGGGCTCTGCGATGGCCTATGACCCGACACCTCGACTAATGAGATGGACCTCGACCACTCGTAGAGTATCTCATTAAGTTGATCTGCTTAATGGGAAAGATCGGTCACCCCGGATTACAAAACTTTTGCACCTCAGCGGGTTAGACTACAATAAGGAGTTTATGTCGCCCATCCCGAACCTCCACGTTGAAGGATGGGTTAAAACAAATCGTTTTAGATCCAAAATTTTGGACAAGACCCCGCTACCAAGAGTTCATTTCACATGGCTTGGAGGATCCTGCTTACGTTTGTGATTCGTGTCCTGGCGGAACCACTCATCCACCGAACAAGTTAATTCTATTCGAGTTGATGATGGTACCTTTGTTTGATGAATGGGGTCAATGTCGACATGGGAGAGATCATTCTACGATCTCAGAACCAAGTCATTGAGTAAAACTAGGACCAAATACGTTTCGTTTCCTAGGTTTATCTCTTGTTAACTTTGCAATTGTTCTTGGGTTGTAATTACCACTTAGGAGTACAAATATCTTTGCTTTACCTAGTACCCCGAGTCAATCTAATTTTCAAAAGACCCATCCCTAGTCACCGATATTGTATTGACGGCCCATATGGTTCTTTGTCAAACAACCGTAGGGATTCGATGTCTCTAACCCCGCTCTAAAAAGAGAAAGGGAAGTATCAAACCGGGACTAAGACCAAACCCAAGTCTCGGGGCCCCGAGGCTTGTGAACACCGCCAAAAGGCAAAGAAGACCCAAGATCGATCGACACCCATCGAGCCCAATCATCATCCACCCCGATGACAACGAAGGACACCGATACATTACATCGGTGCCTTGGTCCCAACTACTACTCCCAAGATTCGAGGAAACATACAACCCATCTGGTAGGGGGCGTCTTCCACTTCGCCCAAGGATGACATTAGCAAATCACAACCTTTATCTGAGGGCACACTAATTGATCCCAAAGACTCAGAGGGAACTAAACAACCCGCTGATAGGGATATAACTGCCACTGACTCCACCAAAGGCACTAGGAAATACCCACCAGTGTCTCAGGGGTCATAGGGGGACAAAGACTCGAAGGGAATGGAACAACCCGCCGATACGAAACCCACCACCAATCTTGACTCCAGAGAAGGCACTGGAAAACACCCACCAGTGTCTGAGGGGTCAACGGGGGACAAAGACTCAGAGGGAAATATACCACCCGCTGATATGGAACCCATCACTACCACCTTGTTAAATGTTGCTGACGTTGCTGAGATACGATTTTCTGATGAAGAGCAAGCTGAAAGTGAAGATGAAATTTTATCAGCGGGGGAATAAGTGGACGCTGATGTTCAACCTGAACAAGAGCATCAGCCTAATCCACAGGAGCCTAAAGAGTCACCTTTCCAGCCTGCAGACAATGACTCTGACTCCTCTTCATCCAGTTCTAATGAATTCAGCCAGTTTGATAATATTCTTCCAATAACTGAAAGGCAGCTAGTTATATGGATCACCAAAGCTTCAAGAAAGATATATTCGGGGGTCACTAACACACTGTGGGATCAACATACTGAAGCTACTGCAAGTTATGCTGATCTAAGATCCGATGTGCTCACTTTCAATACTAACACTGATGAGCACAGAGACATTATGTACGAGCAGCTTCATAGATTGGATGATAACCCGCTAAGTTTCTCAAACATCTTGTGGTTGTGGAACAAAATTGATGAAATCGGGGACTCGGTCGAAGACCCAAAGACTCAACTCAAAAGTCTTTGGAGGTGATAACGCTTCACGCGTCGCTCGAGGTCAAAGGAACTTCCTTTTCATCGAGCAAGTTTTTCAACACCCCAGGAAGTGAACCTAATCGTTGTAGTGTAGTATTAGGGTAAGCCACGGTATTGATATCGCTCTCTGGGGAATAGGAATGCTAGTGAGAAGTTACTACGCTAAGGTTGGGGTTGAGAAAGATTATTTTTTATCTTTTTATATTTTTAGGAAATGGAAAGGTACGAATTTCGAGGTATTGGATTTGGGGGTTGGTATTTCTACCGATTACTCAACTCGTCTAATTATCTAATCTAAGGTGTATGTAGTCTATGTCTAATTATTGTGTGCTCGTATAATGATTTAAAGATGTGTTTACTTAGGTTTTATTACTCCTTAATTATCTCCTATTGATGGTTGAATTGTCACATCCTTATTCTTAATCACGTTGTGTGTCTAAGGTCGTAGGGTATGTGTTTATCCCTAACTATTTGAAACTACCAAAGGTTATCGCCTACAAAATCTCTAGGATTTATAAACTTAACACTAAGGTACTCTTCGGATGGTTTAGCCTACAATGACTCTAGGTACTATAAGCTAAGGTTCAACAAAGATTAATCAAGCATTAACTACACAATGGATGATCTATCGCAATACTAGATCATTAACAATTAAGATAAGAGACAACCAATCAATATTCAATAATTAAGTTTCATATTCCCTAAGCAAACACACAAGTAAATTAGCCGGACATGGGAAACATGCAAGCATACACACAAGTAATTGAAGACATAATTGAATTAATGAAGTAAAACACTTATCTTGATATAAGATAGGGTATGGAACCCTAAAATACTATACAAGACAGCCTTGGTTCGGTTTAGGTTTTACTCCAAAAACTACACACCGAAAACTAAAAATTCGGATTCTATATATAAGATTACATATGTGACGCGTCACCTTATGATTTAATGACCGCCGGGTCGGCGTCATTAGGGTTTCGTCTTGGCCACGTTAGTCTTGGCGACGGCCACCTTATGCTTGTGACGCCGTCCCTTCGCCTCGACGTCGTCTGGATCAAATCTAGGCCGTCCGAGTTGCGACGACTTACTCTTTTAAAACCCAAGCCGCCACTTGTAAATAAGCAATTTGGCTCTTGAGCGATCACAAAAGTGGTCCAACGGCGTCATAGATAACACCGCACGCCACCTTCGGCCCAAAGACTGAGTGTCTCGATTCTTGACTTTGGCCATTTTCTTCAGATATTTGGCGCCTTTTTCGTCCGAATAAGTGTCATTCCAAATTTTGCCTTCAAGATACCTAAAAGTGAAAAGGAACGTTATTAAGTAATAACGGATACAAAAGTGATCAAATAAGGGCTTAAACGACCCCTCAAAAAGGTACATTTTAAAACTTTATCAAATATCCCTACACTTGGTATTTGCTTGTCCTCAAGCAAATGTGCTTTTAGCCAATTAATTTATAAGTTAGGGGTCATGAAGCATTGGTTTAGAGCAATACACAACACATATAAGCCCCATAAAAGTCATAACAAGCACGAAAATTACATACTAGCACCTCACATGGGGTGTTTGGATACTCACATCTCTCGGGTGTATATGAAATATAACAAGTTGGAAATGGAAGATAAACACTCATTAACCGGTCCTAGTACATAGATTACCATAGGCTTGAGACTAGATCAAACCTCCATCGATTTGGAGTAAGCACCTAGGAAAGACTATCCAAGAGGTCTTTTAAAGGGTTGTAATGTTAGGCTTACGGTAGGGAAACAAAGGGTTTGGTGGGATAGGCTATTTAGTGGTGGCAAGTCAAAAATCTTTATGTTACAAGCATGCGAAGAATGGCGTTGCTAAGCCAAGACTCGACACTCTAGACTCTTGATAACTGAAACAAACAAACATAAATTTAAAGATAGATGTAGGATGGTAGCCCCCCTTTTTTTTCAACACTCTATTTTTTTCTTTTTCTCTATTTTTTTTCATACACTTTTACTCTACCATCCTCTACGATAACATCAAAATGATAGGGATTTATAGGCACATCCCTACACTTGAGTTTTATTACTCTAACACTAATTTGACCCGAATTGAAAAGATCAAAACACTTGGAGTACATTATTACGCAAATAAAGGGAATTTGAATTTAACGTTCCCTTCCGTCATTTCACAAACTTTAACTTTTCCCATGAGTCCCAATCGTCCCCAACTGTACAAAGGATATGACTTGACTTAGCAACTTATGCAAGCAACTAGATAATTGAACTAAGGGTTTAGTGTGATAACAATAATGCACTAAAGTGAGTGCATACAAGGTAGGCTAAGGCGATTTGGGTGTACATTTGGGGGTGGGGTGTAAACAATGCTCTTCATTGATATTTCGAAAACCTAAACATCACGAGAACCGCGAAAAGGATAGGCTCGAGGGGTTAACTAGGGTATCGTGTACTAAAGATGAGTACAACGCAAGGTGTGGGGAATTACTCAACCGATGTGGATGAAGTAATTATATTACGGGTATCAAACAAGGGTTATCCTAATGCCTCTTATCATTTAGTTATTCCTAACTACACAAGTGTAGTCTTACTAGCGATCTCGGGATGCATCACAAAACAAGTTCTATAATCTATTATACTACCGGTTCACACACTAAGCATTAAAGATGAATGCTTTAATTCCTACTAATCTAAGGGCGATCCTCACATTTTGGGTGGAATTTAAGTGGTAAAGGGTTTTTGTGCTAGTCATATAACTTCCTATCCATGTGACGCTTTATTAAGACTAATGGCCCACTCCAATATGTCATAAAATTTTTTAAATTTGGTGCCAAAATTACCCTAACCGACATTTTCTCATGGTTTATTACACAAATGCAATTGGACAAAGCAAATAATCAAGGATAAGCATAGTTTCAAAGTTCCTGCTTTATTTTCCCTCCCTACATTTAAACCGAACATTGTCCCCAATGTTCCCGAAAGTATCAAAGTTATGATAATGGAAGGTAATTAAAACGAAATAAACTAATACTCCCACGATTAGCTCGGTAAGATCCGTAAAGTGGTGGTTACATCTTTTTTCAAGAAGAGCGTTTGCGTGAAAAGCTCCTTCTCATCTTATGTATCTTCTTCTTGGTAAATTAAACCCGCACACTTGAAGAAAACAAATGAAACCTTCGTAAAATTGGCGGTAATAATATATATAGGACTCTACTAAACTAGGAAATAATGCTTGTAGAATGGATGTTTACAGAACTTACGGAAAATTAAGACCGGAAAATTCAAAAAATTATAAGTAGCTCGAGAAAACGAGAAAAATAATCGATTGTTTTGCTCCTTCTACGACGTCAGTTATCCCGACAAAACCGGTTTGCGATTTTACGGAAAATTTACATCTTTAGAATCTGAAAATTTCACGCAAAACATGCATTATGACTCGATACAAGCATTTGACTCGAACAAACACACAAGTATATCTTTTAATTAATTGTAATTCTCATGTTTACGCTTTTGAAAACGTGTAATCCTCCCTACACTTATCCCTTATGTAAAATACATTTATATGTAATTAAGACGAGGTTAAAGACAAAATAAAACATTTTACAAATTTAAACATGAGAATAAACAATCAATAAAAGATACACGACAAAAACAAGCAAACAATTAAGCATGGGTTGCCTCCCACGAAGCGCTTTTCTTTATTTATGAGTCTTGTAGCTAGACTCGTAGTCGTGCCCCTACGTGACTTCATTACCGTCACCTTCTTCCTCATGACGGTCTCTAGTGGGTTATTCCACATTGTAAAAGTGCCCTATGATGCACCTTTCTAAGATTTCGTCCTCTCCCCACTCAGTTCTATATTCCGGTCCTAAGTTCAAGCAATCCTTATAGAAACCGAAAATCTTGGCCATAACGTAATCCACTCCTTTCTCCTTATCCTTCTCATTCCTATAGTATACCGATAGTTTAAGTTCTTTTTCATCATTGGAGAGTGATGAAAATTTCTCAATCGTAAACGGCATTTGGTAGGCTACATCATCGGTCTCATCCTTGAATCGCACTATTCCTAACGAGGGATCATAAGTCATCGCGGTGTTCTCTAAGAAAGGTTTCCCTAGAATAACGGGACAAACTAGGATCTATGGCCGCACTAATATCATCCACTATTATGAAATCAGAGGAAACATGAAACTACCTACATGAGCGGCAATCCCTTAACTCTACCAAGAAAATTGCAACTAACCCTAGGATTATCGGGATCTTGCCTAGTTGGGATAGGCTTCTTCATTACCCAATTATAGTAGGTGCTAGTCATTATGTTTATTGGGGACTTGCGGTCAATGTAGGCCTTTGCACGAAAAGGTGTCCTATGCAACATGGTATGTTAAGATTCCAAGGGTTCCCAAACTTGATCCTAGGGCTCCTTCTAACATACATGTGACGGAGGTCACGCACTAAGTGAGGTGGCGAGATAGTTCTTCTTCCATAGGAAACTTATTGAAATAGTCATTGTCTACTTCATCTTCTTCTTTGGTTGTTCCATTCCCGTGTGTTTCACTAACCTCAAGTATCGCTTTCATGTTTCGCTCGTCATTTGTTCTATTAGGTTTTGCTAAGGTGATGGTATTGACGAATTGAGTGTTTGGCTAGCTTACTTGGGTCCTTAATCTCACAACCGGAAGGTTCGGGAGTTGAGATAGCATTAACCTTCATATCACTATTGGTCATGGCTTTCAAGAGGTTATCTATCTTCCTATCCATCTCGGCTTGTTGTTGGTTAAAACGGTCCCAGAGCTTAGCTATTGAGCTTCTTGGGATGTGACTAGGTGTTGCAACATCCCTTCTATGTTTTGTTGGTTAGTAGTGAGATGGGGTCCATGAGAAATCATTAGATGTGAATTCTTTGGTTTGTCCCCAATAAAGTCGCTTGCCCTTCCATGCTTCTCGGCCATTAAAAGTCCTAGATCCGGTGTTAGGAATCTTCCTCCTGCTCCATTAGTACGCGAGGATGCGAGTCAACGGAAGCTTGTTCGGGAAATTTGGTGAAAGTTCGCGTGTTACTACACCGCTCACACGAGGAAGAAACTTTGTTCACATGGCGTGAAGACTTAGGATTTTCGTAGGAGCTCATTAGGAATTTAACTTGATCATCAAGCTCGAGCATCCTACGGTCGGAAGGTTGTGAGTCAATGGGAGACAAGGAGATTGCCTTAACGGTTTTGGGTAACTCACGGGGGTCATTCCAACTTTCGTTGTCATAGAGAGCAAGGTCCTCTATGATACCCCATGATTCTTCCGCGGTGAGGTCACTAAGTTTTCCACCGGCCGCTTGGTCAATGGATCGCTTGGTGGGGAAGTTGACATGATCATAGAAGAGTTGGACTTGAAGCCAAAGATCAATGCCGTGATGAGGGAGTTTATGGAGTAAGTCCTTGAATCGAGTCCATGCTTCAGAGAGATTCACCTTGATGTTGTTGGAACATCAATATATCATTCTAAGCTTAGTGGTTCTCCCGGTGGAAAAATCGAGCAAGGAAGCGAGAGGTAAGATCATCCCCAACTTGAGATGGAGCCGTGGAAGTCGCCAAGCCAATTACTAGCTTGGTCCCGTAGAGAGAATTGGAAGAGACGCAGATGCGTGGTCTCCCGAGTAGTAGCATCGAGGTCGATGGAATCGACAATTTAAGGAAATCCTTAAGATGTCGATTAGGATCTTCGAACGAAGTCCATGGAATGCACATCCGCTTTGCACCAACCGGATGGTGTCGGATCGCAGGCCGTAGTTTGGGCTTGGTCGGGAAGCTCAATGGTGTTCCTATAGCAAAGAAGCACTGATAAAAGTTGAGGAGGAAAGGAAGAGCAAAAGCACCGATAAAATTTGTCGTGAAGAAGTCAAACTTGGGAATTGATCTAAAGAAGCTTGTAAGGGTCGCAGACAAAATTTTAAGGATGCTCAGTCGCTAAGATGGTCAAATGAGAAAACAGCTTGGAAGAAAAGAACAAGAAATCTGCGACCACCGTGAAAGCAAGAATTGATCATTACAATTGACAATGACAAGCGTAGGTCGCTGAGAAGATCATCGATGTGAGAATCATCCCAAGTCTAAACCACCGGCAATGAACGCTCTGTGAGGGATGATAAAGACACTTCGAGGTTCATGATCCCAAAATTCAATGACTTTGGGATCATCAACTCGATGAACTTGGTCCATTAATTGAAAAGAAGCAAAATGCGGTGGTTAAGGAGCCGATGAAGATGCTCGAGAAAGGTATAAAGACTAATGGATGCACCAAAGACAACCGAGGATTCACTTGCCTTAACTCGCACCACAAAGATCTCAACCTCGGTCATCACAGGCAAAAAAGCGGGTTGAGTTCCACCGAGATCAAAGTGCCTCGACTCGAATGCAACAGGAGTTACCGAAGGTGTAAAGTTCGTGAAATGTCCGGTGATTGAAAAGCCCGAAGAGGGCTATTTTTCATTGATGTCTATGGAAACCCGGCATTCCAAAGGTGGAGTGATATTGATTAAGCAGAGTGGCTACAATGCCGAGCTACATACCGATGGCCTCTCAAATTCGTGACTCGCAAATGTCAAGTTCAGGCCGACTTAAACGCCAAGATAAGAGAGCATCCCGACAGGAAACACTCATCACCAAGAAAGTCAAGCTTGAAGCAATCGGGAATCCATCCGACCCGACATCATTTTGTTTTATCTTTTGTACTAGTGATAGGAACCATGTAATGTGATGAATAAAAGATGTATGTTTTGATAAAATACTCGGTGTTCCTTATTGTATTCATTAGTATATTCGAGTAAAGATAGCCATTTGCTCACTTACAATCGATCAAACACTTAGGCTATTTGTATATCGAAATAAGGGAGACTGTTGGGTTCAAGAATACCCAAACCCCTTAATCTAGGATTTGAATAGAAAATATCCCAAGTGTTTAGTCCGTTAAACACTAATAGGTCATCGAGTGCATAGTCTCTCAGCCGAGTCATCTTCGTGATACCAAGAAGAGGCAAAGAAGAAGTCTCCACCGAAGGCGGAACTTAAAGGTGAAGACCGAGTCAAGAAGATGGTGGATTCAGCGAGTGATGACAACAACTCATCAATCCCTAAGACTCTCTCCAACTACTTACATCAAGACAAACCAAGTAGAAGACCAAGGATATGAAGATCAAGAATGAGCGGATAAGGCGGGATAAGTTTGAATCGATAAGACGAAGTCCTTATCAACCAAGTCAACTTTCCCCGAATGGCAACGATCGGGCTCGGTGTCATCACCGACCTTGAAAGCAATCTTGTCTCTTACCTAAAATAGTCTTTTAGAATGAGACAAATACATCAAGATTTTGTCTTCTCGTATGATGTCGGCTTGTCACTTAGAAAGAGTTAAAACTCAAACTTGTATAAATAGATAAGAGATGGAGTAAAAGATTAAGCTTGTGAATTGTAAAACACACACACGCTAGCCATCTTTCACTCCTCCAAATACAACTTAATCCGTGAGATAGCTCGCTGGTACTTGTAGGTTGTGCTCGACTTAGCCCGAGCTTAGGAGGAGTCACCAACCTTTGTCATTTCAATCCCAAGTACTATTCCAAGTACTGGGTAATGTATTCTTGTTTTGATTTATATCTAATAAAGAATATTATGTTGAAAATTAATCAGTGTGTTTTTCATATATCTTTTCAGTAATATATTCACTATTAACTTGTTTTACATACTTAACGATTTTTAAGATAGTGAATAGAGAACAACAGATATTAGTGTTAAATCATATATGATATGTAATATCACATGTGATATTAGTGTAAAATCATATATAATATACATAACATATCATATATGATTTAACACTAATATCACATGTGATATTCAATTTAGTGTTTAATCATATATGATTTTTTTCATGCAAATATGAGTAACTTAAAAAAAAAAAAAAAAAAAAAAAAAAGATGAAAAACATGAAAACCCGATTTTTCCCGAAAGTATAACAAAGTGCCCGCCATAGAAAGATAATTAAATGCTCGTCATGACGGTGTAAATATTTTCGTTTAACGATTAACGGCTTAAGAGATATTTAATTTATAAAAATAGGTGAAATAATAAAATGTCTCAGCCATCGATTTCTTTTTAGATGGATGTTGGAGATGAGTCCTTTGGTTTGTGAGAAAAGTTTGGTATGTAAAATAACTCTCCTCTTAATTAACCACATTAAATAATTTTCTATCATTAATGGGTATTTTAGTCTTTTTATTATCGATTACATTACGTCTTATTATACAAACCAAATATGATTAATAATTACAATGAATCATTACATTACACTCTTCATTCCATTACATCGTTTATTTCATTTAGTTGACATTTCATTCCTTCTTACCAAACGAACCCGAGTTGGCCAAGCCTTTTTTTAAAGCTATTATAAAACCTTACACTACAATGTAAAAAAGCTTTTACAAAGGCTTGATAGAATAGTAAAAAGCTTTTTGATAGTTTTACCCGCTCTTAAAAAGTTTGCTAGGAATAAAAAATACTTAAAGAGATTTTTCTTAGTATATAAAAGGATTTGAATGTTTAAGCAACATGACAAGTTTATCTATTTAATATACTGTTTGTTTTGGAACAAAATGAAACAAGGTGCTGCCACAAATGAAGCAAAGAAGATCACGCCTATATATTGCATATATAATGGGCCGGCACTCTGTTTATTTTAATTAAGTATTTTTCTGTCAACTAAACATTTTCAATACTCATATGACGCAACTCACTAATGGTACTTAAATTGTTATTATTACCTAAATTTGTTAAAATATGAATTTTAACAATATGTCTATGCGTATTTCATTCATCATGGGCTATGTTATACAAACCCTCCTTATATTGTCACATCAAGAGTTTTTGGTCAAACTGCATAACCCGCGACGACACCAGACAGTTCTGGATGATAAGATCCAACGACGGATACCTTCCCTATGGAAGGGTGTGGATAACTCACCCTTTCATTTATACATGTCTTTAGTAAAGAGTAATTATGTATGAAGTGTTCAAGTTTTCATTTTCATTTGTGTTATACGTATCAAAACTAAACTATTCTTATAGTAAAGAGTAATTATGTATGAAGTGTTCAAGTTTTCATTTTCATTTGAGTTATACGTATCAAAACTAAACTATTCTTATAGTAAAGAGTAATTATCAAAACTAAACTATTCTTATAGTAAAGAGTAATTATGTATGAAGTGTTCAAGTTTTCATTTTCATTTGTGTTATACGTATCAAAACTAAACTATTCTTATATTTTAAAATCAAATTACCACCAAAAATGTGACACGTGTCATAAGGAAAGTACACTTTTACTTTTATTCTACCCAAATAACCACCAAATTTATGCAACCGACGGCCACTCAACCTACTTTTACTCGACTTGCATTTATCCACGCAAAAAGTAAAAAGTAAAAAAGTAAAAAAAAAAAAAAAGTACAAAACTACTTTTAACCGTGTACCTCCTTCTTTCTTTTCCAATGTACATGGAAACCCGATCGAATGCAATAACCATCGGATCATACACAAGAATTCATCGATACATGATTATCAATCCAAATCGATTATCATTCTCAAACTTAAACACAAACACAAACACAAAACAAAACATATATTGTCACCGATTGAGTAGATAGGATTTTGTTTATGTCCAATGGATTCATCGTTTCATCGCGTTGATGTAAGTATCATATTTAGATGTAATAAATGTTTAATCCTTTAGTTAGGTTTGGGATTGTTACGCATCGATTGTACTTTAATGATCAAGTCTTTGGGTATATCAATTTTGGTTGAAAATAGTTGGTATCTTGTATTTTTGTACCAAGAACACAATATACCCATGAAGACCGAATAATCTTGTAGCTAGTATCATGTATAAATTAGTTTTATTTTTAATATTTTGTTTTTGTTAACCTAGGTTTATGATTCAAGGTTAGTTTGAGAACTAAGCTACACCTTCCGAAAACAATAGCAAAGAAGTTGGTCAAAAAGAGGAAAGGTATAACAAGTTTAAAAGTAGTGTTTTGGTCCTTGGTTGGATATTAGAACGGAGGACCATGATAATCTTGTCCCGAACTTTTGCTTCAACACCAAAGGATTATCAAAGATGCTAGTACCGATATGCCTTTTATTTTCGATATTGGTCACAATACATTAGAGTTTGGTAGGAGGAATTTTGTTTGTTAACCGGTTTCAAATTTGGAAATCCTTCTTTAGACCATTTGAGTAACAAATCTCAAATTTCCATAACCGTATTTCCTACTCTACCAAGAATAAAGGGTGACGATCTTAAAGCACTTCTTGAGACGGATAAGGATTTTAAAAGCTATCTCATGATGATTCAAATTCGTGTTTGTCTCAAGGTCGGCTTTAGAGTATGTATTCATGGGTAACGAGCTTAGGCACGTTATACCAGATGAGATTTTGGCTTTAGTGGATGATTTTTCTGCTTTTGATTCTTTCCCTTGGGGACAATATATTTGGCACGAACTTCACCTTAGGGTGTATAATGTTGATTCAAGACACCGTAAGGATATTTTGAAAAAATTGCAACACACGGGAAAAAATACAAGCCTCAATATTCTTTGAACGGATTTATTTTCGTCTTTAAGGTTTGCAAGCTTTTCTCATTTATTGCTTGTCTCATGTATTGCTTGTCTCATTTATGTCATTGCAAAGTGTAAATGTTGACCCAACCCACCCATACCATAAATGTTGACCCAACCCACCTTTTAGTATCTAAATGCTATGTTTGACTCCCAAATCTACTTTTAAGTTTGGTTTTAATCAACTCTATAGTGCAACCGCATTGTTATCGTAATATGTGGTCATATGGAATAGAATACCTCATTTATTGTGACGCTTATATGAATCTAATAACATAATGCAATGACGCAATTTTGTCCGACTTTTGAAGTACATGATTTGAGATGTTTTCTCATCCGAAACTCTTAGATTAGAAACATATGCTTGACTAATAGTTGTCAAACACAACATGTTCATATTAAGCGCAAACTTGTAGTCAAGTTTGATATATCTTTGTTACGTTGGCATATACAACTTGTTACGATCCGGTTTTATAAACTTTACACATCGATTATTTTAATTTAGTTTACAACTAGCCATTAAGTTAGTTTATTTATTTAACATTAATGGTTTTAAAACTTTACGATCCGGTTATTGGAACTTTTTCCGAATGCTACAAATTGGTGGCACAAAGACGATGATGTTGTACCCCGTTGTGTTTCATGGAGTAATGGTATAACATTTACAAAAGGTGATTGTGAGAGGCTATTCTATTCTAGAGAGTCAATTAATACACTTGTCCCCACCGAAAAGGAGATCAATACATCATGGTGGACATGTAGTTTAGACTATTTCAAGAATGGGTCAACAGAAGATGCATCTCATAGACCTTTAAAAAAGAGGAAGGTTATTCCGCGTACACATGTTCACACGGAGGTTCACACGGAGGTTCACCGTGAGGTACATGTTCGCACTGAGGTGCATAGCTATGAAGGATTGGATGACCCAGCGCTTGCAAAGAAGGTTGAGGATATTGAGCGTGCATTTGGGAGTCGTTTAAGTGCACTTGAGAAATATGTGAAACCTCCCAAGGATGCATCTTTTATGCAGATGTCGAGTGTATCTGATAATCCTAGTGAAGTTGATCAAGACTCAAAGGTTTGTTGTTTATAAAAAAAAAAATTTTTTGCATTGAATGTGTAAATAAGATTACTATATATTACCTTATTTTTGCAGTCCTCTAGTAGATTATCAGAAAATATTGAACCTCGAGGTGAGCTTATAAAGAAGATTGAGTATATTGAAGCATTTTTTGGGAGACGTTTAACAGCACTTGAGCAACACGTTAAGAATGACACTAACGAGACTATGGAGCCTTGTAGTGTACATGATCATGAACCAAATGTTGTTAATACTGCAAATCAAGAAAAGGTAAGTTCTTGAATTTTGTTTCCTTATCAACATGGCGTATATTATTACAAGAAGGTTGTTAAGGGCTAAGATTAGTTGAATTTTTGCATCCCTCTGTGAACGAGACTTTGGAGCCCTCTGTGAATGAGACTTTGGAGCCCACTAGTGTAAAGGTCGAGAATAGGTTTAATGATAGTGTGGAGCCCACTAGTGGAAAGGTCGAGAACAGCTTTAACGATAATGTGGAGCCCACTGCAAATCAAGAAAAGGTAATATTACTTTAATTTTGTTTCTTTCTCTTATTTATATGTATGCAAATTCTCTTGAACCCGACAATGCAAATGAAGAAAAGGTAATATTATTACATAACGAGACTATGGATATTATTACATAACACTCGCCATACAATAACGTTATATTTTATTTATACTTTATGCAATTTCAAATGCATTTGATAATGATGTCAAATTGCATCCCGACATGGATATTCAACATGATCCAAAGGAAATGGAATATTATAACGGTGGAATCAACGGTTTGAACCCGAAATATTGGATTCGAAATATAGAAACATGTTTGACACACCGCTTGATAATCGTGTAGTCGGTTTTAACCATATTCACCGCTTGACACACCGAAACATGTTTATTTGATCATATATCGCTTTACTTAAATAGAATGGCTTGATTACTTGTATTTCTACAGGTAGTAGAGGAACAAGAGGAAGAAGGGGCATTGAAGAATACGGGTTATCCGCTTCAGGAACAAGATTTAATGGCAGTGGAGACTCTTATGCAAATATATGTATTTAATACTCCTGAAAAGGTAAATTTAACATTAAGTTTTTTGGTTTTAAAATCAAATAACCCAATCTTTTATTCTAATTTTTTAATATAGGAAAAGACAATGATTTGCGTCTCCTTCAATGAAGGATCGAGATTTTATTCCTAGTAATGATGATAAGGAGAAATTAGCAACGAAGCATCCCGATTCTGTTCCTAGCAATGATGATTAGGAAAAATCAGCAATGAATGATCCAGATTGTACCCCTAACAATGACGATAATGAGAAATTAGTTCATATTTACTGTTATGGTGACGGGCAGGCATCTATTAAAAAGATACCGGATAATTTTGCCCGAGAGACTAGAGCGAGCAAGTATCTTCAAGACCCGTACATGAACCAGCCTTCAACCACTCCACAAAAGCCTAAAGTCCGTGCTAGGAAGAAGAAATGTGTAAAGCGCCACCGTTGGTTTCACATGGTGGTGAAGTGATTCCCCGTGGAATGAGGTAACTTATTTTACTTATTATTTATTTCGATTTTGTAACGTTGGTTAAGTACTTTGGACTAGACAATTACAGATGATATATCTGCAGGATCTAACTCGTCCCTCTGTGTTCGCGACAATTAAGAGTGATTGTGCCAAAAGAAATTATGGATTTTTGAATGAAAAGGAGGACAGAGATTTTATTTTCCATGGGGAGGAGATGGCATATATGCATATCATAATTTTTGGGAAAGGTTGTTGGGCATCGTGAAGTATAGAAATGGATGGCTTTACGATACGGTAAATTTCATGTTAACAATTTTAAGATTTATGGATAATGTTAACTACTTAGCTAATTTATTATTTTATTTTTATTTTTTGGCAAGATCTTGATCTATGGATAATGTTTCTATGGCATTTTAGACCGCCGATGTCGATTGGGCAATGGCAGTCCATTTTTAGCTCCATGATTCTTACCAACAGATGCCGTGTTTTTATGTCGACGGAGTAACTTATGGTCTCCCCGGTTTGCTCAATCTGTGGAAAAGGTGTGTTTAAGAAATTTTGATAGTCGATAGTAGTATTTCATGGTTCTAATTGATATGTAGTATTTCTTAGATCACAATCGTGCATGACCATAATAACTAACCTTTAGTTTTCGCGATGATCACACATAAGTCATTATCAGATATGGTTGAAAAGTCATTTTCTAGTAGTGTAAGGAAATTCCTAAATAAGGTAATGTGAGGTCGTTTTGGAGCTTATTTTCTAGTCGAAAAAGACTTTCAAAACCAAAAGCAAACTACAACAACAAAGTTAGAATAGTGGTAATCCTAAAAAGTAACTTGGTGATGGAAAGGGCATCTACACATATTAAAAATAAGTCATTGTTGTGTGTTTTAGGGCCATTTTCATCGATGCGTAACAGGAAGTTGTGCAAAAACATATTTTTAACTCGACTTTATACTATGCTAGGGGTGATTATAGTGCACTAAACTGAAACTAGAATTAGATGGGCATACAAGGATTTAATAAAAACAAAGTTTGCACAATTTGAGTACCAATTAGACTAAGAAAAAGGGCCCATAACAGCAGTAATGCTTTTGTCCCGTGCCAGTGCAGAAAAACAGTTAAGCTCTTTTTTTTACCAAATCCTACCAAAACTTATGCAACCTTTCTCTAACATTCACACTAACCTAAGACTCCTAAAAGAAGTTTGACTAGGTAAGTCAAAAGGGTTAAAAACAATTATTTCACCCTTTCACAGCCTTGACCCAAACAGCCCCTTGTGTGAGTTTCTTTGGAGAGACAAATGGAGCTTGGGAGCTGAGTGTGCTTCTTTGGAGCAAATCTGAGCCCTTTGATACAAAATTTTAAATACAATATCGTTTTTGTTGTCTTATGTTTGTTCACCAATATTGTAGGTCTATTTTCCTATCAATGAAGATAATGTACATTGGGTTCTGGGAGAACTCCATCTACGCCCGTTGTCATAACAATCTATGACACCTCTCCCGCCTCTAGTTGAAAATCGAGAATGGTGGGTCAATATGAGGAGATGTTTTCAATATAAAATTCCAAAGTTTTAGAACAAACCAAGTAATGGAAAAGAAGGGCATTGATCCAAAACATTACTCCATCACCTTCCCAGATGGGATAATGTGCCAAAGCAAGGCCCTCTTTATGGTGATCATGTATATGGGTGATGATAAACTTGTATAGGTTGTCGAATAATCTTCCATTGGCGGTCGATAATACTACTTTGGCGCTTTGGCATATAGGGAGCGTTTGGTAGATTTCTTTTGAAGTACAAGATTGAACTACCTTTGGCACAAATTGATTGAAGTCAGGGTTGAAATGTGGCTACCGAAGGTGAGAAGTCGTAGTAGTTGGTAGAAATAACTCATTGATGTACAAGTTCAAATAACTCAACCGGTAGTTGCAAATGTATTTTGTAGTTTGGCAAAACTTTGGTACTTTGGTAGTAGTTTGGTACTTTGGTAGTTGAAACTGTACTAGTAGTTGCAAATGTATGTTGAAACCGTAGTAGTTGGTAGTAGTTGAAACCGAGCATAATCTATTGTAAACGAATGTTGTATGTTTTGTAAACCAATGTGACATATGTATTGTTGAAAACAATTTTGTTTAATCATCTCATCCGCTTAAATCTGTTTGTCTCATTCAATGTGACATATATGTTGTTACCATTAACGAGGTGAAATTATATGACGAGTCGAAATTAGGTTTTGTAAATAATGATATACTATTGCATGTAACATTCTTATTGTTAGGTTAGGTGTTGAGATTGCGTTTTTGTATTGCGGAAAACACCGATAATCACTTTTGTGATGTGATAAGTAGACTAGTAACTAAATAAGGTCGCAAAGTAGTCAAGGTTTACTCGAACTCGTGTGTAGAAAATAATGTTGTGGTTTAACTTAATGTGAAGTTAATTAAGAAGTTACTTTGGCTATTTGACTTTTCAAGTTACTTTGGATAATGAACAAAATAAGTGTTATCAAAGTTATATGTATAAAAATTTCATGATTGATTTCCTTTTAGGAAGTTCACTTGGTGGAAGTATTAGAAGTCATACTAAGAGATATTATTATTTACCAAATCCTACCAAAACTTATGCAACCTTTCTCTAACATTCACACTAACCTAAGACTCCTAAAAGAAGTTTGACTAGGTAAGTCAAAAGGGTTAAAACAATTATTTGCAAAAGATATCGACGCTTGTGTGCATTCTATAGCAGATTGGTACAAAAGTTTTGCCGTCCGACAAAAGATTCTTAACTATGGTATGCAAGTGAAATGTCTGTCTTTAGTTCTGAAAATATTGCTAACCATATTAACAAGCTGTATTTTTTATTTATGTATGATCAATACATGACCCACAAGTTCCTAAAAGTGACCCACTTTAGGCACATTTAAAAGTGACCATTAAAACAAAATCTAAAAACTTACCCACTTCCTAAAATTGACCCACTTTAGAACAGCAACATGTCATTTCTAAAAGTGACCCTTAAACGACATAAAAATACAAGACTTTCTAAAATTAACCAACTCCCTATATTAATCCATGTTGTCAAACCAACTTTCTAAAATTGACCCACAAGTGCCTAAAATTGACCATTAAAACCAAATTCCATTACAATGTGATTAACAAAACTGAAACAACATCTACACTAGAATTGCATATACAAAATGGCAACAAAATCAATAAGGATAAACTAAATACCATAACGTTTCATTACCAGCATAATCATTTCAGTACATAACTTCAATGACTAATTATCATCCAAATAAGTACATAACTTCATTACCAAATATTCGTAAACCATAACCCAAACTATATTTACATAAGAGTTATATATAAATATACCATAGAAACCAAATTACTTACTAATGATCCATACCCAAAAGACATTCACATAGTTAGACCACTTGAAAACCAAAAGCTTCAACACAAAAGTGACGATGTCACTAAACACCACCAAGTCTTCATCAATCTCCATGAGGGTCACGTTATCTTGCTTCGCTCAATCCCATCACGAATCAAATCAATGTAAGCTTCAAGCCCTTGCAAAATATCACGATCATCTACATTCATCTTCACCGACATGATAAAGCATCCACCCTTTCTCATGGTTTGGGCCAAGATAATGGAGCTCCCTAATCGTCCTTCACGCTCGCAAGCACATCGCCTAGTTCTCTCGCATATTACTTCCAATTTGACTAGGCGAGCTTGTGCTTCCATCACTTCACCGTTAAAGAGATGCTTGAACATGGTTGCAATATCATCGAACCACTAGCGCGACGCAACTCATCTAGATTTGGGGTTTGGTTTGCCATTGATTTTGCAAGGCGGTGATTTGGGATTTGGGGTTATGTGTACAAAAAAATAGATGAAAATTAAGAGATTAGGTAGGGGTTCAATTATTATTACGCGTATAAATAGACAAATCCAACACATTTTTACTCTCCCCAAAATTAATTAAAGCATAAAACCGTGATCGAAGAGAATGATTACAAAAGATAACTGAAGCCACAACATTTGAAAAAAAAAAATGAAACTTACAATAGAAAATCTTTACACTATGAAGTATGAACTAATACAAAAATAAAAGAATGACACAAATAACCTTATATTTCAATTACTTTCAAACCCCCCCTCCTCCCCAAATTTGCTATATACAACCAAAAACGAAAAAAAAGGTATAATGTCCGCTTCAATCTTTTTTGACTATAATCCTTGTTAGAGACCATAATATACTAATAACATTAAATACCAACTAATACATTACACGATCTTGGATGACCCACAAGAATTAACACATGTTAACTAAAAGCACTAGAACCTAAATTACAACAAACAAGGCAATGAAACATAACCATCATAAATTACAATAAAAAAATGCCCATCATAAATTATTGTTATCACCGTTATTGGACACATAAGGAAGAGCACTAGAACCTTCATCAAATTCATCATGAGTCGCATCCTCAAAATCATCAAAAGCATCCTTGGTGTAAATAGACTAGCTTTAAACGGCTTTTCATGCGGTGATCTTAAGTAAGTTTGATTGAGATTCTTCATTTTCCCATGCACTAACCTCTTCCAACGACATACAATCAAAACCTTTCTTTCTCTTATCATGGTTTTTTAATTGTGTTGTCACCTCCTCATCAAACTCATCTTTACGCAAGTTTTTGTGATAGTAATCAACTAGGAATGCTTGAGGAGTATGGGAAACATATACCTCAATTTTCCCATGTAGTTGAGCCAATTCATACATCTTCTTAACATCTCTATCACTTTCCACTATAGTCAAACCTTCTTCCAAGCTACATTTTGGTATACAATAAAACCAAGCCCAAATATCCTCTTTTATTTTTTCTAACAACATGTCACACATTTGGGAATACGACAACGTTTTAGACATAGATAGTTTAATTTCAATAATTTTTCCACCGCGCACCTTAGGGAAAGACGAGAATATGCTTTTATTGAAAACTTCAATACAATATCATTAGAAATATTAGACATCTTGTTTTTAATTGAAAAATCCGAATAAACAAAAAAAATTCACCAAAAATAAATGCGTAAACGTTACCGAAATATTAGTGAAGTGTACACAAATTCTTCTAGTATTAGTGAACAAACACAAATGAAGTGTGTAAATAACAAAAAAAAAGGATTAATATAGTGATCTGAATGGATATTACCTGATGGATAATAGATCTAATTCAAAGTCGAGTGGTCGAGTAGCTGATGGTCGAGTATCCTAACATGTATTAATTACAACAACTAACAACTATTAATTGATTACATTAATATTGATGTATTAATTACAACAACTAACCTGTTCCCAACTAACACATAATATAATTAATGTGATGGGGTATATGATAATTATATAAATAGAGGTGAGAAACATATGATAAGATTACCAAACCTTAAAAGCTATGCAATGAATTCACCACCAAATTACGAGTGGGAAGAATTACTTGATATAGACGACTGATCTCCGATTATCCGCCACAACACAAAACACAATATCCTCTCAAGTTGATAATTATGTTGAAAACCTCATTAGAAAAATACCCGGTCCCGCAGTATTCGGGATGGTGTGGACGATGGTGTAATGATCACACATGAGTTTATTAGGAAAGTTGTTGACGATTTGGTTGAGGATTCGGATTTTAAAAGTGGTCCATGGGTTAACGCGGTTGAGTTTATGAATGCCGATGGCGGATCATTGTTGGTTGTTTTGCCGATATCAAAAATTTCTTAAAAAGGGAAACTTGAAAAGGTTGTTGCTATAATCAAGTCTTGTACTCCAAATGTTTTGGGTGATCTAAAAGTAACATTGAAAGACGTTTGTGGTTTATGTCGTACAATACATCACAAAGTTGTTAATGATGAGAGGTTTAAAACCAATTTACCATCGAAATGTCTTGATACTTCAAAATGTTTCGTATTTTCTCCCAAACAATCGGCAATCATTATCTTAACATCACAATAAAAAATTTGGTCAAGGTTTTATCCAAGGATGAGGTTCTTGAAAGTGGCAACGGTGATGGTGGTACTGGAAGTGAAATATTTATGTAACCATTGGTGTTTGATCGAATGTATTTTCACTTAACGAATGTAGTTTGTTATGTGTCTAGTTACTAGTTTGGTTGTAGTATAACTTATGTTGTAGTATAACTTATGTTGTAGTAAATCAATTAATTCGAAATTTTAGTTTTTACATATAACAAATTTACTCGTTAATTCGAAATGTGCATCAACTATACATTAATTCGAAATTTTGGTTTAAAAATTAATGTAGTAATTAATGCACTGGATACTCGACTACTCGACCGACGGCTACTCGACCTATGGTTGGGAAGATGTGGTAATTAAATGTCCACATAAATATGCATTTAGTATTGCACCTACTACATGTGTGTGTTAGTTTTGATATTAAGTGATATGAATAAATATGTGTTTGGTTTAATAATTAATGTAGTAATTAATGCACTGGATACTCGACTACTCGACCGACGGCTACTCGACCTATTGTTGGGAAGATGTGGTAATTAAATGTCCACATAAATATGCATTTAGTATTGCACCTACTACATGTGTGTGTTAGTTTTGATATTAAGTGATATGAATAAATATGTGTTTGGTTTAATAATTAATGTAGTAATTAATGCACTGGATACTCGACTGCTCGAGTCGGCGGCTACTCGACCTATGGTTGGGAAGATGTGGTAATTAAATGTCCACATAAATATGCATTTAGTATTGCACCTACTACATGTGTGTGTTAGTTTTGATATTAAGTGATATGAATAAATATGTGTTTGGTTTAAAAATTTATGTAGTAATTAATGCACTTATACTCGACTACTCGACCGACGACTACTACTCGACCTATGGTTGGGAAGATGTGGTAATTAAATGTCCACATAAATATGCATTTAGTATTGCACCTACTACATGTGTGTGTTAGTTTTGATATTAAGTGATATGAATAAATATGTGTTTGGTTTAATAATTAATGTAGTAATTAATGCACTACCGATACTACTACTCGACCCACTTATATTCAAATATTTCTCACAAACACTAACAATTTATTTAATAACTAGATTAACGGACATGAAATTAGATGATAGGACATGAAATACATTGTTCTCAAAATAAAACAACAAATTAAAAAGGAATCATCCGAGACCCAACCTCGTCACTTGAAGTATATGATTGCTCGTGTCCAAGCCCCATTTCCCATCGGTATTCAAATTCTCGTTGTTCCCGCTCCCTACGAGCGCTTCCCGCTCCCTACGACGCTTCCTCACGCCTCGGCTAGTTCAAACTCAATGAGTACTTCCATATCTTGTTCAAGTAGTCGGTTGATCCTCGCTAACCCAAACGGATTGGGATCGTATTCCAAAGGTGGGTTATTTGCCCCTTTTCAAGTGGGACGTTTGCCGCTTCATTTTCATTTGGGATTACCGTAACGGAACTTGCGGTTGAACGCTTGCTACTTCATTTTCATTTGTGAATACCGGGAAGAGATATTCAGGTGAAGCGTAAAAAACATGCTCATTTTGTGGTGGACTAGGGAATTGTTGAGAGAAATCTTTGTGTGACATTTTTGAAAATCCGTGTGTGAGTTGAGTATATGAGTTGTGTATGTGTTAAGTGTATGAGATGATTGTATGACTTGAATGGGTATTTATAGGCTAGGTTTTTAAATTTGAACTTGAATCCAACAACAAACAAATTCATACATTAACCAAACAACTTGACAATACAAACATTAAAATTAACATATACAACTTCTTAATTCTTTGTTGAAAAATACAACCACTAAATTAACCAAACAACTTGAAAAATTCAAAAGCTATAAATGATAACCATGACAAAACCAACAACTTCTTCATTCTTTGCTTTCCCCTTTGTGCTTCTAACAATTGAGCTTCTTGCCTGTTTCTTGCTCTCAATAGACCTGGAATAATTGTTACAGCACGATGGCACATCGGGGGATCAAGCCAATCTACTATACCCTAGTAAACAAGAAAGGTAACATATTAATGATTTCAAATTGTAACCCTAGTTTTTACAAAATAACACTTACATGATCTGGGCATCCATAAAACGCCTTCCGTGGTTTTCATTTGTCCAAGATGTAATAACGTTCGTTCTTCTACCGCAAAAACAATGCATCATGGCTCTAGAATCGCAAAAGTTTACTCTAAAATCAAGATAAGAAAAGTAGAAGAATAAGATGTATTTTGTGTGTGGGTGGGGTGCGTATTTATGTAACACGAAAACAAAAAGTGACGTTGGAATATTGAATGACTAAAATACCCTTCAACTAACACACATATGTAGTAGATGCAATATTAAATGCATATTAATGTGTACAATTAATTACTACATTTACCCAACCATAGGTCGAGTAGCCGTCGGTCGAGTAGTCGAGTATCCAGTGCATTAATTACTACATTAAGTTTTACATTTATTCATATCATTTAAATTCACAACTAACACACATATGTAGTAGATGCAATATTAAATGCATATTAATTTGTACAATTAATTACTACATCTACCCAACCATAGGTCGAGTAGTCGAGTATCCAGTGCATTAATTACTACATTAAGTTTTACATTTATTCATATCATTTAAATTCACAACTAACACACATATGTAGTAGATGCAATATTAAATGCATATTAATGTGTACAATTAATTACTACATCTACCCAACCATAGGTCGAGTAGCCGTCGGTCGAGTAGTCGAGTATCCAAAGGCACTACATTAATTACTACATTAAGTTTTACATTTATTCATATCATTTAAATTCACAACTAACACACATATGTAGTAGATGCAATATTAAATGCATATTAATGTGTACAATTAATTACTACATCTACCCAACCATAGGTCGAGTAGCCGCTTTAATGTCGAGTAGTCGAGTATCCAAAGGCATTAATTACTACATTAAGTTTTACATTTATTCATATCATTTAAATTCACAACTAACACACATATGTAGTAGATGCAATATTAAATGCATATTAATTTGTACAATTAATTACTACATCTACCCAACCATAGGTCGAGTAGTCAGTCGGTCGAGTAGTCGAGTATCCAGGTATTAATTACTACATTAAGTTTTACAACAAAACTTACATTTATTCATATCATTTAAATTCACAACTAACACACATATGTAGTAGATGCAATATTAAATGCATATTAATTTGTACAATTAATTACTATAGGTCGAGTAACCGTCGGTCGAGTAGTCGAGTATCTACTAACTTAAATACTACATTTATTTTACGTCATACAACTAACATACATAATTTACACCAAAGAGCTATATATATTAATGTACTTATTAGAAAGAATTAGATTGTTCACTCAAAAGAAATGGGAGAATCGGGTACTGAATTTAGTGTATATTTGGTTAACGGAGATGTGACTTTTGGTGTTTGCCTTAAAAGAAATATTACTTACAATCAACTGGTAGCTATTGTGAAGAAAAAGTTGTTACAAAGTGTGTCCACATTGTAGACGATGATGATGTGAGATTTTACACAAACGAAATTTGCAAAGGAAAAGGTACGCCACATACTATTTTTATTGCAAAGATTGAGCAATGCTCGGGAAATCCTTCTTCTTCTAGTTCTTTGGGTATAGATCTTAACGTTCCTTTATCTCCTTTCGATTTAAACCCACAATACACTATTTACAATGATTCCCGAATACCAAAACAAGAATATTTCAAAAATCACCGTAATTTAAACCAACAATACAATATTTACAATGATTCAAAATTACCCAAAAAAGAAAATTTTGATTGCCATAATGATTTTATGGCAAGAGAAAAGTTTGAGCATAATTGGCAAATGAATACTTTAAACAACATTCACAATCCACCAGATCCACAACCTATTATAAAAACTCCAAAAGGAAAAATTGATCATGCTAGATGTATTTTGGAAAAGGGTGAAAGATTTGATAATAAAAAATGTGTTATGAATAAAATTGGTTATAAAGCTCTTTTAGATGGTTATGAATTTAAGGTTAGAAAATCAGATCCGGTAAGGTATGATGTAATTTGTGTGCATGAGGGTTGCGAATGGAAAATAATTTCAAGTAAGTGCAAATTTAGTAGTGAATGGGAATTAGGAATGGTGAACGACCATCACACTTGTTCAAAAACAAAAATAGGTATGCATCACCGTAATGCTACGAAAAACTTGTTGGGTCATTTACTAGTACCTAAGTTCAAAGACAACAGTCGTATATATACGGCAAAGGACATACAAAACGACATAAACCTAGAATTCAACATCGATATTAGTTACAAACAAGCATGGAGATCGAAGAATGTGGCATTGGATACGCTTGAAGGTTGCCCGAAAGCATCTTTTGAACAGCTTACGGTTTATTGTCATAATTTAGAATTGACAAATGACTGCATCAGAACACATATTGATACCGATGATGAAGACCGGTTTAAGATGGTTTTCATAGCTTTTGGTGTAACGGTAAGCATATATATATTTTTTTACTATTAAATTTATTTTTTTGAGTATTATTATCATATAACTAATCGTTTAATAATTAATTAGATTCGAAGCTTTCTGCACCATATGCGACCATTGTTAATAATTGATGCAGCTCATCTTAAAGGTACTTACCTTGGAACAAATCTGTGGCGCTTGGAATGGACGGAATAATCAAATTATACTTGTTGAACGGGTGTGTCTCGAAGTGAGACCGGTGAATCGTGGACATGGTTTTGTCAAAATTGAGAGAATGCATTGGTGAAGTTCCGATTTAACTATCATATCGATCGACATGTAGCAATACAACTGCATGTGAATCTGCTTTCCCGAATGCATTCCATGGGCATTGTTGTAGGCATTTGATGATGAATTGTAACTTGAAGAGTAAAAGCATAAGGCTTTATATTGGAAGATGTGCAAAGCCTACTTAATCGATGATTTTAATAGAGCATTAGAAGAGGTTAAGGCAAAAAAAAGAAGCCTACGACAAACCGATCAAGTCGGGGTTGAAAGGTGGTCTAGGGCATATTCACCGGTAATCGTTACAATTACATGACATCTAATAGCGCCCGAGTCAATCAATTCGTTAACAAGAGATGTCCGAAAAGTACCCATCACTAACCTAATGGAGTGGTACAGAGCCCTTGTCCAAAAGTGGTACTTCAATCGTCGAGAAAATATAAAGGTACGCGGTTTATGTAATTTTTTCCTAAAAGTAAACTATTTACCTTATTTATTGTTTTCCAATCAAAAATACTAACGAATATTATAATTTAGATGCACAAATGGATGAACTAAGTGATTGGGCAACCGCAAAAATAATGAGATCGAATGTTAAAGAGCGCCATTGGATCGTGGCGGGATTGAGATGAACAGATTTACCAGTCGATGATCGACAAAAATACATATAGTGGATTTAGGTCAACGCTCATGCACATGTAGAAAATGGCAAGTTTCGCTTTGCCTTGTGGTCATGTTTTAGCGGTTTGTAGAGTTATGGGAATGACGGATTGTAATCATTTGGCAAAAGCATGGTTTAGGAAAATTGAGCTTAAAGCTACGTATCAAGACTTGGTATATCCTGTTGGAGAAGTTTCAAGTTGGCGGTGTCCTAGTTACTTGCAAGTTGTTAAGCCACCACTTATGGCTAAACCCCAACTGTAGACCCAAGAACAAAGATCGATTAGATCCCAAGGAGAGGAACCGTACGCTTAAGTGTGGAAGGTGTGGTAATGTTGGACACACCCGACAAAGTTGCCGAGAAACATTGCCAAAGAAAAAAGTAAGTTATGTATTGTTATTTAAAGCTCATTATTTAGGATACAGATTATTAACTCATAAATTGATTTACACAATTTTTAGGCAAAGCTACCTGCTAGAAGAAGATCACAGCAAGCAATGCCAAGCTCACAAGAAGAACAAGTCTACTCACAAGCTGTTAATTTGGATGACCCATAGAGTGGCATACTTTAGTTTTTTCTAGTGTGTATGGCAAACAACATTAGACTTTTAATGAAAGTTGCAAGTTTTGGGCTTTAAAAGCTGATTATTTGCTACATGGTTCAATTGAAAGCACAAACACAATCATCAAACTTTCAATATCACAGTTAACAAACTTAGCATAGCCAAAAGCAACACAAATAAGTTTTTTGCCCAAAAAACAACAGTTAACAAACACAAAACACAATGAAGCTTTTGCCCAAAGGTAACAGGTCACAATAGCAATCATACCTACACAAATATCTTGTGCTTGAAATAGAAACGGGCCATCTGTTCTCGATATGCAAGGGCTGTCTGGACGGCATCTTCAACAACCAATGGCATCCCATGAGATAATCTGTTTAGAGAACAAGAAACAACAAATTAAAATCATGCATAAAGATAACTCAGATTGGACTAACAAGTAACAGTTCACATGTACTTGACTCACAAGTAACAGTTAAAATGACTCAAATACTTATGCAAAATTATTTGCAGTCATCAAAATGCAGTCATGATGCAGGCATTGATGATGCAAAAGTAGCAGTCATGAAAAGCTGTTTTTTTTACTAAAATAGTGACTAAAAACAATTTGATCCTACAATATATAAGGCCACAATCTCAATTGCATTTTCATCACAAATCTATAACAAAAAACAAATAACTGAAAAAAATGAGTGGTAAAAGAGTTACGTTTGAGCATAATCATGATGATAGGGAGTGGTCAATAAAGGTAGCAAGAGAGGTAATGTTTCCTGAGATATATGAATTGTATGGACCAAATGTCGAACCAAGTTACCGACACCGGCAAGTGCTAGAAGAACTAAGAAGACATATATACGGTCAGAACAAGAAGAAATTATAGAACCAAGTGGCGGTGTTAAACTTAAGCAACCACATACGCAATTTGCGGGTCCTAGTAGCAAGAACACTATTGTTGGGAAGCAACCTAAAAGAATGAGAATCTAACAGGCAAGTCAACCATTTTGCACGAGTGTAATGATGATACAAAGAAAAAGGAAAAGAGACTAAATGTGATTTCCTAGTTCCTGAAAGTGATGTGTCTGGTTACATGTATGAATATATGATGTATGTATGCAGTTGGTTTAAGTATCACTTAAACCAAATTTAATAAAACTGTTGTAACCAAATCTATCAATGAAATGTTTTATGCTTATGCAACACTGCTGGTTACATGTATGAATATATGATGTATGTATGCAGTTGGTTTAAGTAACACTAGGTTAATCATGTAAAGGTTAGTGGTATACTATATTGCAAATTGGCTTAACGTTGTAGTCGTGATAGTTTAGACCATTTTACCAAATGCATATGGGATTTATACTCGAGGAGTATTTAAGAAAGCCTCACCGGATGATATTATGCGCTATATGAAAAACACGAAAACTATCATGGGTTCCGGCATGCTTGGTAGTATAGATTGTATGCATTGGGAATGGAGGAATTGTCCAAATGCTTTCAAAGCGCAATTCCAACGGGGATCATGACATCCGACAATAATGCTTGAAGTAGTCAGATCTCAAGATTTGTGGATTTGGCATGCATTTTTGGTATAGCGGTGCAAATAACGACCTAAATGTTCTATATCGGTCGAATTTGTTTGACGACCTCATTGACGATCGCGCCCCGAGGCCCGCTCACGGTGAATGGTCACACATACACCAAAGGATATTACCTAGCGATGGTATTTATCCCACGTGGTCTACTTTTGTCAAATCATATTCGATCGCCCAAACCAAGCCGATATAAATTTTAAGAGGCTCGAAGGTGCAAGGAAAGATGTGGAACGGCTTTGGTGTTCTTCGTGGTCGCTTGGGGATTATAGCACAACCCGCACGTGTTTATCGTGTGAGCAAAATACGAGGATTATGTATTGTTGCATAATATTGCATAACATGATACTAAGACCAAGATTTCCAAATAAGTGAATTTAACGAACTATATGTTAGTCCGGCCGCAAATATACAAGAAAATTGGGTCGAAAGATGCGATCGGCATGCAAAGAAACGAAAGGAAATACGTGACAAGGAAGTGCATACCAACCTTCGACATGATCTTGTGGATCATCTTTGGCAACGACACCTAGAACTACAACAACAAGACGATATGTAGTCTATTTATTAATGTATTGTAATTTAATTTATGTATTGTAATTTTATTTTATTTATGTATTGTAAGTTAATTAACCCATGATCTCAATATCATGAACACACGTACCAGATCAGCGCCAATTATTTGTTTTGTGCTCAATTATTTGTTCTGTGCCAATTATTTGTTTTGTGCCAATTATTTGTTCTGTGCCAATTATAGAGCAAGTGAAAATGTCAATTATAGATGTATACGAGGGGTGGAGCAAGTGAAAATTCTAGATGTGCTCAATTATAGAGCAATTGAAAATTCCCAACAATAAATACCCACATTTAACTTCAACCCAATTCAAATTTTATCAAACCTTTCACATACACATCAATTTATCTTCCAAAATGTCACAACAAAACACAAACGATTGGTTACTTAACAACATATTTCAAACCGAGGTCGCTTAATTCAAGCTCACTTTCACCCGCAACACCATCATCCGGCCGTTCTTTACCGGTCCAACAAACTGAAAACCCGATGCCGATGCCGATGCCATATCCGCAATATCCAAGCCATAACCCGATGTCGGGTTTCGCACCATACGCCAACCACCCGCAAAAACCCGATGCCATATTATCCACAACCCACTTTCGCACCACAAATGAACCAAGATCACTTCAACCAAATGGCTTTTTGCACAACAACAACAACAATACTTCAACCAAATGAATCTCGGAATTCCTCGCAACCGACACAAGTGATGCCAACACGAAGTTTACACGACACACCACCAAACTCACCACCACTATCACCAACACAAGAATCAAAACCGAGTCTTCTCCGTCGGAAAAGGAAAAGGAAAAGGAAAAGGAAAAGGAAAAACCGAGACCAAAGAAAACCGAAATGTCCATACCCGTTGGCAACCAGAGGATGAAAACTTTTGGTCAAACGTGCGTACAAATATCCGAGACCCAAGACTCAGATTGACCGAAATTCAAAGTCGTTTGACACAAGTTACAACCGAATACAACCGCTTGCACAACACGAACGTACCAAGGATATGATCACGGAAAGTGGACCACGCTGCAAGGTGCTTGTAGCAAGTTCGCCGAGTTGTCGATGAAAATGAACGTTTGAGTGGTGAAACGATTCGAAGTGGCTAAATCGTTGTTACACAATATTCAAAGAAATGTGGGGTATCGCTTACCCACTATGAAGCATGGGAGGTCTTGAAAGACCACCACAAATGGCGTGGTGCCAAAACCGTTAAACCCGGAAGACGCGTCGGGACTCGAGGACCTCAAGAACCGAACGAGCTATTTCGAGACGATACAATCCCATCGCCCTCCCGCAAGCCAAGACCTTCCAAGAGTATAAAATCGGACTCTACGCTTCGGCGGGTTCTTCGTCCATGAGAGACGCTTTCGGAGATGATCCAAGATCGCAAATCGAACAAGAGAAAAAATTGATTATATCACAACTCAAAAGAAATTGGAAGAATTGAAGTTTCTTAGTTTTAGCACCGAGGATGACTCGGGAAGATGCGGCGGTGTCGAACAAATCAAGAACGATATCCGAGCACGATACTTTGCACGGGTCGAGCTCAAATAATTAGCGTGTTTGTCATATCGCCTTTATTTAATATTTGTCGATCGTATCGTTTTTTTATGTAATCGCTTCGTATCGCTTTTTAATTGTAATCGCTTCGTATTGTATTGTATTTTAGTTCAGATGTTTTTTTTTCGTATCGTATGTTTAATAAAATGTGTTTGTTTATTTGTATTGTAATTTTAATTTATGTTTAATAAAATGTGTTTGTTTTAAATTAAATAAAATGAAAAAAGTGGGGCCAATAACGTACGTTATTGGTGTGTTATGAAGGAGGTGTTTTAGTTATTGGTGTGTATTGGGAGGGTATGATGCATGGCGATGATGCCAAGATACCAATAACGTGTTAAATGACCTCACCTCACCTAGCACTCTAATGGAGCGTCAATATCTCCCATGAATTAAGCTTTAATTTATGGAAAGTCTCTATTCTAAATTCAATCGACTACATATCAACAAGTTTGACACTTTGATTTGAAGGTTTTTTGAAGATTAATCTGGTTGAAGATTATTTTGATGCATCAGGTTTCATTTTGTTCATTCGTGTAACAGCCATATCTTTTTTCTTAATTGTATTTTCTTTTCTTTTCGGAAGCAATTGCTGCAAATTCTTTGTTGTTTTGACGATTCATAAAGTTAATTTGAATTAATTGATACCGTGTTGATAGTTTGAATTCTTCTATAAGGCATATGTTATATATTTAAGGAGTACATGAAAGGTGTTCGACGAAATGTCTTAACTAAAAATTCAAAAACTCTTTCAGTCATTAAACTATTAAATGATTTTACATGCTTACTTTAATTCTTTAAACACGTGTAGAAGTTTATGCTATAATATTTGTGCTCACATACATTCGGTTTATATTCAATGTGGCAAGAATGAATAACACCAAGAATTGTTATGTTTCTCTCAAGAAATACTGATTTCGGTTAAGAGGTTGAGTTTAAGGGTTTGCTAATCCTCTACGGAATCTTGAGGTATTTTCCTAACCTTCGATTGCATTTTCAAGAGTACAAACATGTTATCCTGCTTCTAAATGGTAAGTTGGATGATATCATTGCCTACTTCATTCATCCATGATTATGCAGTTTTAGGATATATGGGCTCTTAGATTGCTCATAGATTGCTTACTCATGTGTTAGTTGCATTTTCGCTTAATATTAATATGCTTAGCGTCATTATAATTTTTTTTTATTATAATTATTATTTTTTTTTTAACATTGAAAGAGGATGATTCTGGCGGTTATTTGATAGAGGGTTCAATTTCGGTGAAGACGTAGGATGATTAGACGCACTATGAACTCAAATGTTTTGATTAAACTCACTATGACCAGAGATGTTTTTCTTCCTATAAAAGCGGATGAAGATACTTCATTTTTCATTTCTTCAAATGCAAATGGTTTCATTACAAAGTTACATGCTAATGCTACAAGTACTTAATGCAGGTTGCAATGTAGATTTTGAGCTCTGGATGATAAAAAGAAGGTTGGATAGGAAGCTTAAAATGATAAGTTGAAACTAACCAACTTTTATAGCAAGTATGAACATTTAGATATATTGTGGAGTTAAAGTTTTTTTCTATAGTCCGATAACTTGTAAATATTCCGGAATAAGGAGTCATTGTGACGAGAAGGGAGCGTATTTCTATCTAAGTGGGATATTTGGACATCACACTCACATTATATAAGTAAATCTTCTTCAATGTCACATCACGGTATGATGCATCTTTTTGGAACAAGAGTTATTAGTAGAAATTGAGTTTGGTTCGTTAAGATTTTAGCATGTATTGATAGGTACTTTTAAAGTTCAAGTTAGTTTCATTTTGTGAATACTGGAATTGTTTATATGGTATGGCTGTTACAATGGTTACTATTTTAACATTTTGACTTTTGTTATATATTCTTTGTCCATCCGATTGTATGTATGTGAATACCATGATGTATGTTTATGTTATGATTATTACCTATGTTAAAAACATAAAGGTCAGGGAGATAATCACTAATTAGTTTTTGTAGCTTGTAATCTACTCGTGGGGGTATACCATATGTGCAATACAATTGATATTTTTTTGTAGTCTGTTTGTGTAGGTAGTCTTGAGGTTGTCTTGAAACACCGAATATATGCAGTTACAGTAGCACGTTATATTTGTTTTGCTTTTATCTAATTACGGTTTACATAAATTTTTTTGTGCTTTTAGATATGCATTACTTATACCAGTAAAACTACTATCATCACAGTGTTGAAACTTGGTCGTTCCAACAAGAGGCTTTCATTGGAGATTAATGGAAGACAATTTCCACTACATGTCAGACATTCCATGAAGGTTTTGAACAACAAAAGTGTCAATACTACTTTGAACGTTGTTAGCATGAAGTGTGCTACACAAAAATTTTGACATGGTCATTGTTTTTTAATAAAGTATATACACTATATGTTTCTACATGTTACTTCAAATATTTGGATTGTTTTTACAAACTTTTATAAGCCGTCCGTGATTTATCACGGGTTTATAAGCTAGTATCACTATACTTCTATGCAAGGACTCCTAGGCTAACATGGTTGTGTATGAGTTAAGTACAGGTTATGAATTCCAAACTAAGTAGGAAAAACACTAGCCTACATCATTTACCTATACACTATTAAAGACAACATTAAAGAAATAAGGCTTAAAACTATGTAAAAAACAAATTTAAACAATCAGGCTTCAAAAAATCACTAACCTGTAAAGAAATAAGCATACAAAGACGCATGAATCACCAAATACCCCACCCCGCTGGGGACGTTACGTGCATTCCTAAACTTAATGTCAGATTCTAGGGATCGATTCCTTTGCTTGTAAACACATCGCCTTCTAGAACTACCTGCTCCACATTCCTCCACGCAAATGGGTAAATATCATCGGTTGCATAAAACAAAGGCATTGAGTCTTGAAGTAGATTCGTTAAAAAGTAGCAACTAACCATTGACCAATCTGCGGAAGATGGTCCGAAATACCACATACCATACCCAAAGATCAATGTGTCAGAGGCAATAAAAGATGTAATTCAACAAAACTTTACATATAGCGAAAATAGTTTTATCCAAAATATACCGTAAATGGTTATTTTAACGCACTCGTCAAGTAACCAACGTACATGTTTATCGTCAAGCCCAACTAAAGCATCCCGTAAAGTACGATCAACAAGAACGCCACTATACCAAGGAAACTTGCAACGAGTCCGCCTGGGTAATCGTAAACTTCTCCAACTCAAAAGTACATGAAATTTTATCGATACATTTGAATGGACGGCTTGGTTCCTAAACAAAACAAAGTTAAAGTTGAATTATAAGACTTAATTGAGCCAATATCGATGTTATAGTTGCAGATTCATAAGGTAATATCTCTTTCCACGGTTCGAGATCTTCACACCTTTGAATCATGAATGCATCAAGGACATTTGTACGTTTTTTTAGTGCATCCATGCTAGGGACGTATAAAGGTAATAACTAGAAACTGATTAACAACAATAAAAGCAACTAACCCATTTTCAGAAATACCCAAAAGGCAAACACCCAGTTAGATCTAACAATGAATCAAAAAAAAAAAAAAAAAGTTAGAAGAGTACCATCGGTTTCACGGTGGAATGAAACAATAAATTGAGTGTGTGATTATTGAGTGTGTATGTGAGATAGCTACAATAAATCAAGGAAAGTAAAAAAGTAATCGGATAGTAATTCAAAACCTAGATCGGATATCCAGAAAGTTAATCGGATATCAAGGATAGTTAAAAAGTCAACGTACCTTTATGTCACATCCTGGCCGCCGGTTGCGCAAGCCGCCGGTTGAGTAGCCATGATTGCTCAATCGTAGAGGTTATCTTGGAAAAGTGAGAAGGTAAAGGTGTGTTGGTAGTTGGGACACGTGTCACATTTTGATAGAGTCATGGAGTCGGTGGTTCATGCATGACCATTTTGAAGATTGAGTGAAAATTTGACCATGAGGGGACAACCAAAAAGATTTTAGACTTTTGGTACTTTTCTCCACTTACAATACCAACTCCTTTACACTAACAACTAATATGGACCAAACTTAAACATATAAGAAAAGAACATCCAGCACATTAAGATAAAGTCCCCGACTATCAAACCCCCAAAATGCATTATCAATAAGAGCAATCACTCGGTAAAAATCAGTGACGAGTTACAAAACAACCAAAACCTTGAAACTAAAGACGTAACCCACCGAAAGCTCCAACCAAACACCCCGGGTGCCCCTACAATCTAACCGACAAATACAAATGTGAAAATAAAAACGACGACCGAGAAAAACCTTAAAGCGCATGAACACCGCCAACTAAATGCCATGTTGAAACGAAAGGTAGAGACACTTGCACGAAGACTATAGGCAAAACAAACACTTATAGATCACGCCCTTCACCATGACCGAACTACCTTAAAAACCCTTCCTCAAAACCTCATCCACAATATTACCTAACCCAAACCAAGATTCTAGAACTAAGACCGAGCGTAACGGTGACCGAACATATCACCGTCACCTCAGCACCACATCAACTTTTTATACATTCACAAGATTTATCTCCAAACAGTTATAATCAGGACCACCAAAAATATTTTTTACATCGTATCACATATATAAAACAAAAAGTAGCGGTATATATAAAAGTTTTACAAAAAACAAAAAAGATTATAAAACAAGAAGGCTTTTTTTACACAAAAACATTAAAATACAAGTTTTTCTAACTTTTGTCTCATGAGCACATGTTAAAGAGAGTTCACCTTGACTATCATCTTCTAAATGACCAACAGCCACTGATTGGTCCACATTATCCTCCAGCATCAAATCCCACAACAACATACTAGTCATTCAAAAGGTGACACCCAAACTATGAGACTCTTTTTAACATGTGCACCTAAGACACAAGTTAGAAAAATCCTTAAATTAATACCACTTATTTCATCTCTTTTTCTTCTCCTTCACCTCCTTTTCTTCCTCTTTCTCCATATTTGGAACCACTACACCAAAAAGTTCAAACACGAAAAGCATTTTTTTTTTCAACCCAAATTCAGTCCGAGAGCACTACATGACCAAACCATGCATATGGTGATGTTCTTCAACGAAAAAGCGCACAAAACTACGCACCATGCATGGTAGTGGTGATGTTATAGACTTATAATGGACCACGTCCACGTGTAGTAGTGCCCATGACGCATGAAAGTCGTTCTTGTTACGACCATCCTAAAAACAAAGATCATAAACAATCTTTTAGTCGAACAACCACCATAACACCACGAACCGAACCAATCTAATAACTCGTTTAAACAAAATAATTTTGTTACCTTTTAATTTGTTTAAATCACATGACATATTTAAGCGGAATAAGTTACTAGAAAAAGTTTTGGGCTTGGTCAATCAGCTAAATATATTTACTTCTTTTCAAAATACACGTACTAGTCAAATAAACTCATTTAAGATTAGAGCATCGCTCTAATGGTATCACTCCCTTATCGAAACGTCCAGTTGATTAGTAAAGGAGAGCTTTTAGAGAAATAGGTCTTGGGTTAATCCCAACTCCTGACTAAAAAAATCAGTGAAACATGTACTCATTGTCTAAAGTTGAGTCATTGAAAAAAAGTCGGTCGACATTCAAAATAAATACACAAAATCCGAGTTTCCTCGCAAATTTAAACATTCATGGAGAAAATTTCGTTATTACAATCTTATGGCCAACGGGTATGAAGTTGAGCCATTATTTTAAAAAATATAATTTTTGGTTTTCTTTCCGAAATTAAAAAATTGAACAATCTTCACAAAACAAAAACAATATGATAATCTAGATTTTGCTTTCCAGTGTTTTAAGGGTTGTTTCAGCTAAAGTCAATGATATGACGGCTTTGATTTGGTCTTTTACAATTTCTCTTTTCGGATTTTAGTCAACCCATCGAGGCTTTTACAAAATTGGGTAGATGTCACAATCGCACCTTATATATTTCCTAATTTTACAACCTACCTCGACATTTATGGTATCCGTAGTTCCTAATTTCATCTTTTTCTTTCGTAAGCCTCTTACGCTTAGGCCCCGGGGACTCCTTCGTGGTGTTTGGTTGCCTAAATTCGTATACATTAGGCATATGATTATAGCATTTTACATTTAAAAGAGTTTGATAGACTATAAATAGACATGGTGGTCCATGACAAGTACTAAATGTTTTTAAGTTAAGATGTCTTAGTTGAAATCACCAATTGATCATCAAGTAGTGTTGTCTACTTTTATATCATTTCACGGTTGAAAAATTGCAAACTAAATATAAGTTAATATTGCCTATTTAGATCGTGGTGCACAACAATGATTTTTATTAGTAAAAATTTAAACTAAATCGTATCTTGTGCATCTAATCTAATATCTAAAATAAAGTGATGCTATTGTATTTAGTCAAACACTAAAATATCGGGCACATAAAATTAAATAAGCAAATGCATGTCCATGGTCTCCGAAGATTATTTTGCAAATCTTTCTGTGGGAATTATTTTTTAACTAATTCAACATGAATGGTTTGGTTGAACGCCAAAAGCAAAAACCAACAATCACATTTGCATATTTGCATATGCAATTTGTCCTTTACTTTAGAGTTTAAATCTGTGCTCAATATTTAGGTTTATAAAATCACTTTTGAAGTAGTGAACCTATCCGTATATCCGTGCATAACGGTGAGATTTGTAGCAACAAATAGTTATACGAGATATTGTGCTTAATTGTTTTATGTAACATTTAGCAATTTTCGTTGATAAGTCTTCATCATCTTTAAAGATGATGACAACATCTACATGTTTCACTTTAACAAATTCATATTTAAATATGGATCGAGATTGAGAACCGATTGTGATGAATTTGTACACACACACAAAAATGATAAATTTTATAAATATTTTTATCTGGATAAGTAAATAATAAAAGATTGAAATTTAAGTTCTAAAATAGTAACTTGGAGATAATACATTACTTATTTTTAAGTTTTTTTTTAAGATTAAGAAAAAACATTTTTAAAATTGAAAAAGTATCAAAACATAGAGCATTTAAACAAGCGTCTTTTGGCATACTGGCATCCAAAGTGTACAATGACGCCTCGCATAAAGATTAAGAAAAAACAATTGAAAAAGTATTAAAACATAAAGCATTTAAACAAGCGGTATTTTGACATACTGGTATCCAAAATGCACAATGGCGCCTCACGCAATTGAATCCACTCGCCACACTAGTAGCCACAGCATTCGTCTTGAGAACATTGTTATTCTTGTCTAGTTGGGTAGTACTTGCATATCTCAACCATGACAACAAACAATTGTGGGCCTGTCTTTTTACCTTTCACGCATTTATATGTATAGTTATGTTTGTTTTTTTAACTTGTCAAAAAAGAGATAAACAAAACATGATTTTTTTTTAAGAACGACATCACATTTGAAATTTGACTCCGAGTTAAACTATCTAAACGGGCAGGTTTCGGGACCCGGATCACTAGGAGAGACCCGCGAAGAGAAACCCATAAAACTTATGGATTCACACTAAAAGGATTTTCTTTATCTATTACGAGACTTGAACCCGGAAAAAACTCCTCCACAAACTTCAAAAAAAATTCAGGTGGTTAACTAAGCTAAGTGAGTTGGTTCATAAACAAACATGATTAATAAGCATTACTTATTGGAAAATTAAGATGGAGGTTTGTCATTGAATACTGCATGTTGTAGGGTTAAATGAGTAACATAATAATTTAAGTTGAAATAAAATGGGTAGTTTTGTATTATAAAGAGGGTATATTTTGTAGGGTAGAACGCAATGGCATTACGTGAAAAGTTTCTGATCGGATTTAAAAAAGTTCGAACGAGCCGAGCTTAAACGAGCTCGAGCCCGAGCTCGAGCCTCAATTTTGGGCTCATTTAATAATCGAGCTCGAGCCCGAGCTCAGACAAAAGCTCGAGTAGGCTCATGAGCCTCAAACGAGCCCTAAAATTATATACGTGATATTGTCTATACGTATAAACGAGCTTAAAGTAGTAAACGAAACTCGAGCTTTATGTAATTAACGAATTGAGCTCAAAACATCATAAAATTAGTCGAACCGAGCCGAGCTCGAGCTTTTGAAAATTTTCACGAAGCTCGAGCTCAATGATAAGGCTCGAACGAGCTCGAGCCGAAATCGAGCTTTTATATATATAAACGATGCTGAGCTTTAACGAAATGGATTTCGGCTCTTCGCTTCCACCCTTAATATTTTGTGATGTGTTGTTGTAGATGGGGGAGGACGTCCAAATGTACAA
Source organism: Chrysanthemum lavandulifolium (assembly GCA_022545495.1). Classification (NCBI taxonomy): domain Eukaryota; kingdom Viridiplantae; phylum Streptophyta; class Magnoliopsida; order Asterales; family Asteraceae; genus Chrysanthemum; species Chrysanthemum lavandulifolium. Next base: position 241,358,130 of record CM040243.1, on the reverse strand, counting down.
CTAGTATTGTCATGGTTTACACCTATGTCCTCCTATTAACCTATATACGCTAGCATGGTCCATCATCTATTTACTTTTAACCTTTCCTTTTTTATAAAATAAAATAGAAATGGTAGAGTATATTATTTTGTGTGGCAACTATATTAACACCAATAAATCTGTCAACAAATTTTGCAATTAGTTAACAACATAGTAACATAAATTTCACAAGGTTTTCACTTATTTTATCCGTTAAGCTCTAGTTACAATGCAAATTCAACAATTGGTTAACAATATAGTAATATATTTCATAAAATTACTGTATTACTTACTATTCCTTCAAGATCTAGTTACAATACAGTTAGTTAGTTAGGACATCATGAATGTATGTGAAATGATTTGCATATTCAAAAAATTTAATTGAGAAATTCTAACTTATGTATTAAAGTTGTACTATGTCTATATTATGTTTTAACTGATTGTACATTGAAATGTGTAAATTAACATCTCATGTGTGAAAACGTCTCTTTATAATTTATACCTAATTCTATTAGGTTTAAATTGGCAAAGAAATTATGACTCAACACAACATTTTTGAGTATTTGTTGGATTTTTTAAAAGATTTAACTCAAACAATAAACACATGTTTCAATAACTATCAGCCTAATATTATTATTGAATCATAGATATATTCATCCAAAATCTCACATTAACCGATCAACTAAATATTTACGATATAAAGTGACAACACCTATATTCTTTCAAAATACAACTCATCCATCCTTCTAAATTTGCTTTAGATTAGTACCACATGCATATAGTAGTAAGGCTATGCGCAATGGACCGGTCATCACTCGGTCGGTTGCGTCGGTTGAGGTCGGTCCTCCCTTTGTGGAGGTGTCAGTCGTGTTCGGTTGTGGAGGAAAGAGACCCAAACTCGATTGGCTTGACAACCGAGTATAAACAACACTTTACCCTTTTTTTTTTTCAAAACTTTACCACTTTTACAACATTATAAATACCAACCTCAAACACATTTTTAAACACACATTTCAAACACAATTCAAACAACTTCTTCAATAATCATCATGTCACAAAGAAAACTCCCAACTCAAAACCCGACGATCCCGACTTCCCAAAATTCCCGAACTTGAATTTCTCACCGGATCCACCGTTTCAATTAACCGGTTTAACACCACCACAAAATCGGGATGTTCGTTTCAAGCGGTGGTTTTGATTATCAAACACGACTACCACAACCCAACCTTAATCAAAACCCATTTCGTCAATCGTCCATATTTCCCACCGGGTCGTCCGAGTATCAATCAAAACCAAGCACCAAGCGGTTCGTCATATCATCCTAACATGGATTTCACAATCTTCCAACATAATCAATCGCTTTCACCGCTTGATGTTGTTAATCTTGATATGGATTATGAGCATTTTATGGAATTCCTCCCGCTCAATGCTTCACGCCTCAACAATACCCGACTCAAGATGCTTCGATGGGACAAGGTTCGGGCACGGTTCATACCACGGTTCTATTCGTGTTGAAGGCGATGTCGAAGAGACGTCACCGTCAAATCAAAGAAGGTTACAAACGGGCTACAAAGGGGAAGCGGCAAGGCAAGAATGTTGCAACCGCACCGCCGTACCATGGACAAAAGCGGAAGAAGTCGCGCTTTGTAGAGCTTGGGTCATGTGTCGAAAATTCGGAAAGAGGAACTCTATCAACCGGAGTGGGTTTTGGGATGAGGTGATAGCGTGCTTTGAAAGTGAAACTGGTTCAACAAGAACCTACGACTCCATAACGACCAAATGGAAGGGTAGGATTCGTTAGGTTGGTTTCTTTTGTGCAATTATGGATAATATCAGGATAATCACGGGCGGTGAGAATGACGAAGACGACTATGAAAAGGCTTGTAACGAATACCGTGTGCTTACAAGCATGAGTTTACATTGAAGGAGTGTTGGAAAGTTTTGAGAGGCATTCGCTTGAAAACCGCTGAGATGCCTAATTTCACCAAGACTAGCTCGGAAGAAATCCAAGACTTGGAAACCACCCTGGGTCAACAAAGGTCCTTTTCATCCCCAAGACGTGGATGATTCGAAGAAGAAGAGACTGAGAATCACGACCAAAAGGTCGTGACGCACAAGAAGAAATCACACGAGGCACCCGCTTCATTTGTTACTAATATGGCCAAGAACTTTTCAAGATCAAAAGTTCAAATAAGGAAAAACCAAGAATATGGAGCGGAATACATAAAGTTGAAGCGAAGAGATGGAGCTTGCAGAGAAAGCGGCAAGCGAGAAGAAGTTAAAAGGAGAAACTTGAGTCTAACGTCAAGAACTTGCAATGGCAAAGACAATCAACCCGGACGCAAGATTTAATTTTCTACAACACACCTCTCGACCCAAATACGCCCGCATCGACAACTTCAAGAACTTGAACAACTTAGGCGCCAATCGTTAACGCGTACAACTTAGATTATTAAGTTGCTTTTAATAAGTATTGTAACGCTCTACGTTTTATTACTTTAAGTTTTAATTATTGTTGAATGTTAAGATTTTTATTAATGAATTTTAATTTTGTTTTTAAAAATATTTGAATTAAAAAAAAAAAAAAAAAATCTCGGTCACCATCGCAAGAATCTGTGTCCGTCGTCGCGTCGTCGGAGAAAGAAAGGCGATGTACGACGACGACTTATAGGCCGCCTCAAGATAAATTTTACTAGTTAGTACCAATGAATTTACATTTGCCTATACTTTTCTTCCTTACATCTCCCATTAAAATATTGTTTAAGGTATTTATTAAAGATGTAGACAACACAATTTGATTAAAGTCTCTCTCTGTCTATAATTGACAACCATTTCTTTTCTTGTAGTAATACATTTATATATTTACAACTATACCATTTTTATACACCCTCTTTCTATTCTATTCTATTCTATTCATCACACACCCCCACACAAACCAAAAACGACGCCGTTTCGCAACACTCACCGGATCTGTTATTTTTCCGGCGACATTTCCGACCAAACTCCGGGCATTTTCATTTTCCGATGGGAATGCCCGAACGATGAGCAAATCTGATAACTACAACGAAGAAGAAGAGGAAGAAGACTGTTTTCACGAGTCATTAGATCGTATACTTTCGTCAACCACATGCTCATCGTCTTCATCTTCTGATAATGATGACGTCAGCCCTAACTACGAGGTGTGGATCTCTCAGCCGTCGTTATCCGTGGAGGAACGACGGTTGCAGCTGCTCCGTCGTATCGGACTTAGTGACTTGAAGCTAGGTAAGTCTGTTTCAGCTGATCAGTTAGATTTAAATGATGATGATGACGTGGATGATGACGTCATCAGCCGTGTGGTTGTTAGATCTAAAAGTGTTGATGATCATGATAATAGTACTATTCGTTTAATTGTAGATAATAATAATGATATAAAAAAAGTTTTGGATAAATCGCCTAGTGTTAAAGGTAAGCCTCCTACTGGTAAAGGCGTGAGGCGAAGCGAAGAGATTGTGAATGTGGATGAGAATGTGGATTGTATGATTAAGAATTTGGATAACGGGGAGGAGTTTGTGGTGAATGATGTAAGGGAGGACGGGATGTGTGGGAATTTGAAAGAGGTGGGGACGGGTAGGCATTTGACGATTGAGGAGTTTGAGATTTGTGTAGGGCATTCGCCGATTGTTCAGGAGTTGATGAGACGGCAGAATGTGGAATCCGGGAGTGAGATGTTGGGGGTGGACGAGAGTGGGAGTGGGGGGAGTGGGAGTAATAAGGGGAAGAAGAAAGGTGGGAGTTGGTTGAAGAGTATTAAGAATGTGGCGAATTCGGTTACCGGTGGTGGTGGGGGGAGTAAGGAGAGACGGAGTAGTGATGAGAGAGATACGTCGTCTGAGAAAGGCGGGAGACGGTCTAGTTCTGCCACGGATGATAGTCAGGACGCGTCGTTTCATGGTCCGGAGAGGGTGAGAGTGAGGCAGTATGGGAAGTCGTGTAAGGATCTTACGGCTATGTATAAGAGTCAGGAGATTCAGGCTCATAATGGTTCTATTTGGACTATTAAGTTTAGTCTAGATGGTAAATATCTTGCTAGTGCGGGTGAGGATTGTCTCATTCATGTTTGGCAAGTTGTTAGCTCCGATAGGAAAGGCGATCTTTGTTTGATAAACAGGAAGATGGAAATTGAATGTTTTATTGATGTCAAATGGGTCGCCAGAACCAAGCTCGTTGTCAACCAATTTGGAAAGTGTGCCTGAAAGGAAGAGACGAGGAAGACTATCTATGCGAAAGTCTATAAGTTTGGAGCCTATCGTAGTGCCGGATGCTGTGTTTGCATTGTCGAAAACCAAGATGTTCCTTTATTGGACATTTGAATGACGTGCTTGACTTATCTTGGTCCAAATCTCAGGTTAGCCAACGTTTCTAGTTTATCTACGTTTATTATTGTAAAATAGAGGCATTGAGATTATCTTCTATAGTTCTATTTAATGCATATCATGAATTCTATCTGTTAGATAATCAAAGCAACCTAGTTTAGTTATATTAGTGTTAGCCTTGATCCTAACTAGACTTAATTACAACTAGATAGGGTTTATTTAATGATTATAAGGCACTAAGGTACATGGATATGTTTATGGTTTTGGTCGAATGATTTGGAAAAATAATCGTTTATGGGGCAACTTCATATCTCCCCTCCTTTTAGTTGGAAATTTTATGTATACCCAAACATGCATTAAAAACATTGTACATTATGCCTTCAATACTTGCACTTTGGGTATATATGAAATTAATCATGAAAGTAGGGTCGGGTCATATATGAATGTTTGGTTCAAAATGCAATGATGTGTGATGAAGGGTCTTAATTTGCTTTCAGAATTATGTGATGTATATTGTGGGGGAGTGATAATTGCGAGGTTTTATAAAAAAGACAGAGATTATGAGGTAACGAGAGACCATTATTGGTATTGGCTGTGAATATTAAATAATACATGATTCTGTCTCAGAATAATGGAATATAGCTAGGAATTATAGAGGGACAGAATGAGAGACTACTTAATAGAGTGGGTGAGATCGCTAGTAGTCATTCCTTATTATGTAGCCATTCTTAGATAGTTAGATTACTTAATTGTGTGAATTCGGCTCTCATAACTTACCTCTGTGGACATGTCCTTGTACCACCTAAACACATAATGTCTTAAGTCACATACAGTATTAGCATATAATCTTGTTAAGCTGTTCAACCTGATTTTCTTTTGAAACTTGTGCATTGTTGCTGTCAACTAACAGTATCAAAGATTCACCTGTCATCGTACATGCTACAAAAATCGTAGATGTCATTTGCAAAGCTTAAAGTCAACCATTGCGTATCCATTTCACGAACAAATGTTTCCTCGAATACAAGACTTTATATTAGCTAAGTTATATATCAGGATCCGGAAGAAGTGTCTTATATTCCTTTTCAGCTGAAAATGATCTAATTACAGCTGTGGATGAACTTTTTAACGAGTCTTTTAGAATGTCTGGGAATTCCAATTGCCTACACATGGTACTTTGAAGCAAAGAATTTCAATAGTATATAGATGGCCTAGGAAACTGCATTTGGTTGATCGTTTCTTGTGGGCTTGTGGCCGTCAAAATCATTTGGTCTACAAGATTTATGACCACAAGAGGGTACTGGGACGGGAGAGTCCGGGACAAATGAGCAAAGTCTTAAATTAATTAGAACCTGTGTATTGGTTATCTGGGGCATGATTTTAGTGTATTTAACCTGTATGAAAAAAATGGATATATTTCATCTAAAAAAGATAGACTAAAAGTAGAATATCATTTATTACCGTGATATGAAGTACATTTATTTAAAAAGTTGTAAAGAAGCTGAAATGTTTGCATTCTATCCAAAATGGGGTATCTTGAACTCTCGAAGTAAAATATTGTTGCATGGGCTGGTTTATCATCATTAATGGCTTGCTAAAGGATCTTCTAGTACATATAGTTTATGGTAAAATTCTTGTTTAGGAGTGCTGTTTGGATGCTTACAAATCCAGTGCGATATGCTTAAACGAATCGGGTAGCTTCTTGTTGGATATGGTTGATATAAAATGTCTTTTCATTAATAAAAAGCTGACTTTGTTCCTTATTAGTACGAAGTAATATTTTTTAAGTAGTGCAGAATCTCAAGTTCTCAACTATATATGTCTTATTTGTAGAAAGAGCTGTGAGACATGTTGTCGATTATGATGGTGCTATTTCCGTTACATTTAATTATATAGATTAAGGTGTATAATGGCCTAAACATGTGTATTTTATGAAGAAATATACATGAGAGCTTGTATTGACGGTAAGTTTTAATCTCAGCATTTGCTCTCATCCTCCATGGACAAAACAGTACGGTTGTGGCAGTTGTCTAGCAAGTCATGTTTGAAGATCTTTTCTCATAGTGATTATGGTAAGAACAAGTTACACGTGATTTATGTTCTTACCACTCAGAAAAAATCTTAAATCCACAATCCCCATGTATATTATACAGGTGATGCTTTATGACTAATTGAAAACTCACCATCTTCCTCTTTTCTTCATTGTTGGTTCTTGATAGTGACTTGTATCCAGTTTAATCCTGTTGATGATAGATACTTCATCAGCGGATCCCTAGATTCCAAGGTTCGCATATGGAGCATTCCTGATCGTCAAGTTGTTGACTGGAATGATCTGAAGGAGATGGTCACTGCTGCTTGCTATACACCAGATGGACAGGTAGAGCCATAATTCAGTTACAATCTCAACTTTATGTTCCAAATTTTACTTGATGGCTGAAGAAATTGTTTGTTATTCCTTGAAGGCTGCACTAGTTGGTTCATACAAGGGGAGCTGCCGATTATACAACACAACCGGTATGCTTATTTTCTGCTTGCTATTTGAGTCTTCTTAATTTGCTTATATTCTAATACTTTTTTATATATATATTTCAGAAAATAAGTTGCAGCAGAAGGGTCAGATCAATCTACAGAATAAGAAGAAGAAGCCACACCATAAAAAAATCACTGGTTTTCAGGTGATCAAGCTATTACATGCTAGAGGTGGCCCTTCTGACAAATTCACATTACCTTGTGAATGGGTCGATTTAGGTTGAGTTTTATTTCAAACGGGTCGAATAAAAAATTAGTTAAATGGGGAACGGGTCAAATGGTTGCAAGTTGCCCAAAATTCTATTTTTGTAGCACGTAATCTCCTAAACTGTTTAATTTTCAGATTTAGATTATTTTTGAAATATTATCATCTATGTAACCATAATTGAACCTTAAATTGTTAATAAAAAATAGCAAAAGTGACATTAAAGTTTGGGGATCAAACCAGCCGCTATGCCTTTAGGGTCATGATTCTTTTTGGTTTATTGCCATTCACTGATGACTAGAATTCGGTTACAGTTTGCTCCAGGAAGTACATCAGAAGTGCTCATAACTTCTGCTGATTCTCGTATTCGTGTTGTTGATGGTTTTGATCTGGTTCACAAGTTCAAAGGTAAACAAAGACTTAGCGTTGTGGTTCTTACATGACATACTTTTTTTTTTTTTTTTACTATTATTCTAAATTTTGTTACAGGGTTTCGCAACACAAACAGCCAAATATCTGCCTACCTGGCAGCAAATGGAAGATATGTGGTCTGTGCCAGCGAGGATTCTAATGTCTATGTCTGGAAACACGAAGGTGATTCACGTGCCAGTAGAAGCAAAGGTGTTACCGTTACTCAATCCTATGAGCACTTCCACTGTCAAGATGTATCAATGGCTATCCCATGGCCTGGTATGACCGACACCTGTTGGGGTTTTCAAGACAGTGAACCCAACATGTTAAGTGGGGACCATGACCGGTTAGACAAGATGTCTCGGACTAACCATCCTCCGTCCTCAGAAAATGGAACCAATGGAAAAGACGGTTCACCATTAACTTCTGGTTCTAGCAGCAGCCCACTTCATGGAACCATGTCTAGTGCAACCAATGGTTACTCTTTTGATAGGATGTCTGCTACATGGCCAGAGGAAAAGCTTGTTTCGCTGCTACTAAGAACCGAGTCCTCGCACCAGTGTTGACTTTTCAAACGGGATGAGCCCAGGAAAGTCCGCGTGGGTATGGTGATTGTGACAGCTGGACTACGTGGGGAACTTAGAACATTCCAGAATTTTGGAATGCCAGTTCGAATATAAGTGGATTGTTGTACAGATAGCTTCAAGGATTTGTAAAATTAGCAGAAGGGTCTTGTTTTCTTTTTGTGCTACTTCTGCCTGTTCAAAGTCGGAACTGATGAAGGAGCCAGTTCTTGTAGGAAAAAAATAGAGGTGTCAGAAAAAATAACCGAAAAATGAAGGTAAAAAAAAAAAACGGAAACAAAAGAATACGGTTCTAGAAAGTTACAATGAATTGTAGAGTCTTGGAGATATTAATTTGCATTTTTTTTACGATTCAATTCTTGTGTATTCAATCTTGTGTATCTTCTTAATTTATTTTGTGTTGGTGGAAATGAATGAATTCTTGATTGTGTATACATTATACAATACCCTTGTTTTTCTCCTTTTTCCCCTTAAGGTGTTACAAGCCATCAAGTTGTCAAAAAAATTGGACCCTTGACGTGACATTAGGGACCGAAACTGGTCCTGTGATCGGTCCAACACTATTCGGTTATAACTCGTTGTATGGTTAGACAACTCATTTCATTTGACTGATAAACGGTTACAATTTACAAATGAAGAAACAAGCAAATGCTATAATTATCTTCTAAATAAAGGGTTTTTAACTTGTCTGAAATTGGGCATTCGACCAGATCGACCGACAAAACCGAATCCAAACCGACCGGACCGAGGATGGCGGTCCGGTCTCGATCCTCATTTTTACCCTATTTCGTCTCGGTCCGAACAAAAACCGAAATCTTGTCTATTTGGACCAGACCGATCGAAGATCGGACCGACCCGACCGACCATTTTTGGTCTCGGTCCGGTCCGCTTTTACCTTAATTCGGTCTTGGTTTTGTCGGTCCCATCGGTCCAAAGATACTGAGGACTCATAAAAGTAAACATGTCGTATTTTTATGCGGGTTCTTGTATACTTTTCATGGATTTTGTGTATTTTTGTGTACTTTTGTTATGCTTGATTGACGCCTAGCAGCTGAGTTAAAACTCTAAATAAAGTAGTGATAGAGACATAACTCACGTCACCTAAACTCATGCCTAAAACATTCATCATGTGACACATGTAATATGATTTTCTCTCATAATTTTCACTTTTGATTTTAACACACGTCACGATCTTAAAGTTAGGCATGATTTAGGTATAAGTTTTAGTCATGCATATCATTTCCTTAAATAATCCTGTGAGGAATGAACACTACATTAACTATATGCATTTGAGTGCTAAGTGGTGGAAATGTAGCTCATGTGTGGAAACTCAATGAACCGGGTGTTACTCAAACTTGATGATGCCTCTATACAATTACCTCTGTGGCTCGGGTGTGAGCAACCAGGTAAGGTGTTTGTATTGCGGAAATGTAGTCAAGGTTGGGGTTTTCCATGAAGTCCTAGTTCTAGGATCGTAATTGTTACTTTGCTAGACTAGATGAATTGGTGAAGTGTATAGTAAAGCTTGTTATGGTTTAGCTTGTATTATCGATAGTATGTTCGCTTTACAAAGATATTGAGACCGATTTGGGCATGTCCATTCGGATCTTAGTATTGCTCTTGTGTATTTGTTGATTTTGGTTTTGAAATAAGAGTTAATTGCATTTTGGTCCGTGGTATGGTAAGTGCGGGTTTAGTCACTAAAAGCTTTGAAAGTCAATGATAATCACTCGTTTTAAAGTTTGGATCGCATTTTGGTCCCGATAGATGTGAAATGACCAATTACCCTTGTTTTCTCCGAAGAAAAAGCAAAGGGTATTTTAGTTATTTCATTTTATCCGGGACCAAAACGCAATCCAAACTTCATAATGGGACTATCATCGACTTTCAAAATTTTAGGAACAAACCCGCAATTGACCATACCACAAGGACCAAAAATGCAATTAACTCTTGAAATAATATAAGTTCACCTTTAAAAAAAAAGAAAAAAAGTATCAATTAAAATAACAATATTATCCAAAGTCTTTGGACTCCCATCCCAAGCCCATAACATTGGAGGTAAAAAACATAAACTTTGGGCAGTGCACCTTAAAATCCCCAATAGGCATGTGCTGCAATCTAAATCTCATTTTCTGATTGGTTACTTCAAACATAAAATTATCCACTTACTAAAAATGGTAATAAAAAAAACACAACCACCAACACTATAAATAGTAGCATGACCCAATATTCACAATCATCATAGACATTCATCCAAAATAAATTCCCTCCAAACACCCTATTCAAACTCCAGTTAGCAATGGCTCTCCAAGCTACACCTTTCTCTGTCCAAAATCTTGCAACTAATTTGAAGGACTCGACCCTCTTCGGTGTTCCACTTTTGGATAACCGTAAACTTGATATCACTTCATCTGTGTTGAAAAGCAAGGTATGTAAATAGTTGGAACATACTAATATACTACTATGAGTTTGCCTAACATGTAACATACTGGTACATGCTAACAACCATTTGATGCACAAATTTACAATTATATAAATAATTTCTAGTTAAAATAAGTGATCCAATTATTTTTATTCTATCATTGTTTGCATTCATTAGAATAAAATATAACAAAAGAATTATCTGATCATTAGTATCATATCAACTCCTATCATTTATTTATTATAATACTTGTTCATTATATGGTTCATAACACTTGTTAAAAACATGTATATACACACATATGTATCTGCAATCTGCTACTACAAGACCTGAATTTTTACTCTATGCAGATGGAATTCACCCGAACAAAAGTTTTCAAAGCCCAAGCTGTAGCCACCACAAGTGCTCCAGCAGTGACCAGTGCGGCACCAGAGAGTAAGAAAACATTACGAAAAGGTAGTGTCATTATAACGGGAGCTTCCTCTGGTTTAGGTCTAGCCACAGCAAAAGCTTTAGCAGAAACCGGAAAATGGCACGTGATCATGGCATGTAGAGACTTTCTAAAAGCAGAAAAAGCAGCAAAATCAGCAGGGATATCAAAAGAAAACTACACAGTGATGCATTTAGACCTTGCCTCATTAGATAGTGTTCGCCAATTCGTTGCTAATTTCAAGCAATCGGGTCGTCCACTAGACGTATTAGTATGCAATGCAGCTGTCTATCAACCAACAGCTAAAGAACCAACCTTCACAGCAGATGGAATCGAGCTAAGTGTTGGTACTAATCATCTTGGTCACTTCTTACTTTCAAGATTGTTGCTTGATGACATGAAACAGTCTGATTACCCTTCAAAAAGACTCATAATTGTTGGCTCGATTACTGGAAACACCAACACTTTGGCAGGAAATGTGCCTCCAAAGGCTAATCTGGGTGATATGAGGGGTTTAGCTGGTGGTTTGAACGGGCTAAATAGCTCAACTATGATTGACGGAGGTGACTTTGATGGTGCGAAAGCGTATAAAGATAGTAAGATTTGTAATATGCTTACAATGCAAGAATTTCACAGAAGGTACCATGAAGAAACTGGTATCACATTTGCTTCATTATACCCCGGTTGTATTGCTACCACGGGGTTGTTTAGAGAACATATTCCACTTTTCCGAATGTTGTTTCCTCCATTTCAGAAATTTATTACAAAAGGGTTTGTTTCCGAAGATGAATCTGGCAAAAGACTTGCTCAGGTATGTCACTAAAAGATAAGCTGTATAAGCATTCTCAAACACTGTCAAAATTGCTTGTATGTTGAGTCAAATCACAATAAACATACAAGTAGGTTGAAGAACATCCCTTAAATTAAAAGGGTACGTGTTTGTTGTTTTACTGATCTTAATTTGTAGGCTAGTTGATGAAAGTACATATTGTGTAGGTTGTGAGTGATCCAAGCTTGACGAAGTCGGGTGTGTACTGGAGCTGGAACAAGGATTCGGCTTCGTTTGAGAACCAGTTGTCGGAAGAAGCAAGTGATTTGAGCAAGGCTCGTAAGGTGTGGGAGATAAGCGAGAAGCTTGTCGGGTTGGCTTAAATTCACAATATTGGATGAAAGAAGGATGGAAGCTAGGTTTGGTTGCAAGTGATCACACGAGTGTAGAATTTGGTGCAATTTGTTTAACAATTATGTGATGTAAATTTAGTTTAGTTACAATAAGGAAATCACTAAGCTACTTTTGTGTGAAAAAATATGAAAAATCATGTCATAGATGATGAAAATGTTCAAATATATTTATGGATGTATTTCGCTATCGTATTTAGAGATTAGAGCATTGGGCGGATAGCTTGGTACCCCTCGTCGTCGATTGATCTTAAACCGCGAGTTTTATCACGCAGTGACTATTTGTTGTGAATGGTCAACCGTAACAAACTTCAAACACCGAACCAAATGCAATGAAGTCCAGGAGAGTATAGTGTTTCCCGGTCGTTATGTCCCAACGAAATGTGCGAGAATAATCAAACGAGTAGTGATCGAGAGGATTTGAACGGAAAAGAGATATGATTGATTATAACTAAAGAAAAAGTTTATAAATTACGGGGCTTAAATGCAAATTAAAGAAAATTAAAAGATAAAATATATTAAATAAACGCTATCACTATATTTAAACCGATGTTTTGATTTTTCTTTTATAAAATTTAAATTAAAACTACGCGACGTCATGAAGAAAATGTGAAACTGAAACAATATTAATCCTAAAAATATAAAATGACATTTTTACAAACCTAATGATAAGAGAAAATTTTAAGAAAAGAAAATTATTTTAAAACTATTTATCTAATTATTATTAATTAAAAACTATTTTTACTTATTTAATAATACCCTAAAATACAAGAAAATATGAAATAAAGCTAGAAAATGAAATTATGACTTAGAAAAATCTAAAATAACTAAAGAGAATTTTCAAAACTAATTTTATATTTTTATGATTATTTTGTATTTTCTATGAATTAAAACTATTTAAAACTACTTAAATTGCTTAAAATACAAATTTAACTAAGAAAAATCTGGAAAAATATTTTTTGACTTTTATATTTATCTTAACCTAGGAAAATGAAAATTATTTTTGAAACTTTTCGATTTATTTGTATTAAATGCTAATTAAAAGGCTTAAAACTGCTTTTAAATGAAAAAAATAGCAAACAAAGCTAGAAAAATATGAAAAATTCAGAAAAGTCTAAATTAATATTCGATTCTATGAAAATATAAAACAAGTGGCACTGTGTGTGAGAAATTGAAGCGAATGCAAAGTGCTTATAAATAAGCACTTGTATTAAGCAAATGAAAACCAAAGACCACCAAAGTGTCACAGAAGCTATAATATACTAAAAATACCCAAATGCAACTAGTTACAACTATCCTAAACCTCTGAGATGCAAACTGCTATGATTATGATGATTGGAGTAAAATGCTAAAAACAGGTTTTACCTACTACTTAGCAGCTTGAAAATAAGCTACTCCATAAGCTGGGACTAAAAAACAGAAGTTGAGGCCTAAAGAAGGCCTGGCTAACTATCTATAAACCAAAAATCAGACCTAGACAAGCTCTTATGAGCTTGTTGAGAGCTCAGACAAACTCATGCACACTCGATTTACATCGAGTGTGTGCATGAGGACTTATACCCATTTTGACAAGCAGTTTTGAAGCTTATAAAAAATTTACAAAAATCTACAAAAATGAAATTAAGAAAATAGACCAGTTGAAGTTTTTAAACCCACAATTTCACTTGATTTGATCCAAGAATGAATCAATGAAAAATCACCCTAGTTGGGCTGAGACTGGATTTTTCATGGTTTTGACTTTTGAGACAATTTTGAAAAGTTGACCAAATTGAGTTTTGATCTTAAACCATGAGCTGATTATGATGTTTTAAGGTATAATAAATCTATATTAAGCTACCTCTATGAATTCTAAACACTAAACAAGCTTTTGATTTCCAAATATTCTAACAGACATGAAATGAGAACAGATTAAGATGGATTTTGACTTTGAGTGATGTGCAGGCAATCTAAAAACTACAATGATTCAAATGACCTATTTGAGACTGAGTGAACAGATTTGAAGCACAAACCAAAGCTTGAGATCAACCAAGCCAACTGATCCAAACACCATTTTAAGACTGTTTTTGCAATTTAAACTGAGCTAACAACTGAGTTAGCTTAAGCTAACTCTGAAACTGAATCAAGCTATCTTAATAACAGTTAAATGATCATATCTAATACTAAAGCTAATAGTGAATAAAGACATATAAAGATTATGCAAAAATACACTAATATTGAAAACAAGTAAAGTACTCACAAGCTATCCAGCTTATTAGCAACTCAAACCAGAACCAATCCTACACTAAACTAGTCTAATCCAACCCATCCAAGCTCTGCATCAACCCATAACCATTTCCATGCCCATTTTGCTTCCTCAGTTGACTTTTGTTGACCAACATGATATTTTGCTTAAAGCTGATTTAGAAGCTTCCCAAAAGCTATGGACAACTCAAATAAGCTTATTTGAACTTAAAAGGAAGCTATTTGAAGCTTGAACATAAGAGTTTGAAACTGAATTTTGCAACAGTGATCTTGAAAACATAAAATGATATTAAAACCTTGAATTAACACTTAAAACTGGATTACAACTATAAAACAACTTTAGTTTGATACATAGAAACAAAAAGATTACATCTTAGAGTTTAATTAAAACATAAACATAAAAAACGACATACTTAAAAATTTAAAACTAACTACTACTCTCTACTCTTCTCCTCTTTCTTCTTTTTATATGCAAAAGGTCTTGCAACTTGTTTCTGAGCACATCCCACTTGTTTCCAGGACCATTGGATCAGTTGAAGCTATATTGGCCGTTTGATGTAATTTTGGCGGGAAAGTGGTTTTAGCCAGTGGGGAGGGATTGAGTGTTGGATTGAAGAAGCATTTAATGTTTCTTGGAGTTTGGTGAGGTGGAGGGATAAGGGGAGTGGGAATTGAGCTGGAGTGATGGGAGAAACTGGGTTTGCAGGCATGGTGGGTGGGGAAGAAGACTTGGAGGGAAACAGGTGGGTGTGTTTGTTTGACTTGGGGGTTTGACTGGGCTTAATATATTGAAGGGGGTCCAAAATGGCAGGGGGTCACAAGGTTAATATGGCAGGGGTCCAAAGGAGTTATGACAAGGTCCAAAAGGCTTGAATTAATACAAGGACTTGTTTTGCCATTTCTGAAAATACAAGGGACCAAGGCTGCCAATTTTGCAAAGTTGTTTCAAAGGATTAAAAATGACAAGTTCCAATAGTACAAGGACCAAAATAGACATTTTCAAAATTCCAAGGACTATTTTTGCCAAATTTGAAACTCAAGGACCAAACTTGTAATTTCTCAAAACTTTGACATTTTCACCAAAGGACTAATTTTGACAAGTTATGATTTAAAAGGACCTTTGGTGATTTTTCTTTTTGAAATAAGTGCTCAGGACTATTTCGACAACTTTTGAAACTTGGGGACTAAAGCGCCAATTATTCAAACTTAGCTCATTTTTCATCGATTTTAAACATTTTGCATCCGAAACATATAAAATACAATTTTGAGATATTTTCGATATTTTGATGCATTTATGAGCATTTTAAGTGTTTTGATTCAGATTGACCTAAAATGATGAGTATTTACACACTCATCAATCCCCACACTAAACTATTGCTAGTCCCTAGCAATCTTTTGAGAAAAACTTAATGGATTTGAATCTCTTTACCAAAAGCCATTACTTCGAGTAGCCAAATGTTTCGAGTTCAAGTAAGAACCATGGTACACCGATAACCATGTGATTTTGAGCAAACCACCGACTTCCAACGGATTTGATTTGTCTTTACCGAAGCCGTTTGCTTCGGACTAGCCAACTCTTAGATAAATTATCAATATTATCTTTGGTGAGTGATTACCAATTATGGTTTTTCCATCGCCTTTACCACAAGCCATAAACTTGCGGGCTAGCCAACTCTTCACTAATTAAAGATATGGTGAATTGAATACCATACAATTTTGGGCAAATTGCAAGTCGTAACGGATTTGATATATCTTTACCAAGAGCCGTTTGCTCTGGATTAGCCAATCCTTATGTGTGTTAGACATGGCGGATGATAATCAGTAAGTTGAGTAAGTGCAAAACACTTACTCCAAAAAAAATTTGGCCAAAATGGGGAATTGGGTGGTATAATTACATGATAAAATTCGTGAGAATTCCCCACACTAGAAATGAATATTGCCCTCAATATTCAAAGTACCACCAGTTATGCCGAAACCGAGAACGTAAAGGGAAATACTACGGCCATTATTTTGAAAGATTTTTTTTTTTTTTTTTTTTTTTTTTTTTTGACAAACATATATATATACAACATGTGGGCAACTCCCCACACTAGGGTGGGACACACGGTGAAAACCCATGTTTAACTCATGTTTTGATTACCGAGTCGCTAGCTTGACTCGACCCAATTAATTGGTTCATGGGAAGTAAGTAGAAGAGACAATCTCCATCGGACTTTCATTCAAGATGTTCGACAAACATTTGAAGCACGTGAAAGTTCCACACCGATGAGATATACATAGAACCGCTCAAAATGATAAATGAAAATGCCGGGGTCAAAGATAGTGTCTTCATTCCCGAAGGAGTGAAGATGAAGAGAAATCATAAGATATTTGAGGAAAGGAAGAAAGATTTTGATAACAATCAAGATCCATTCTTCATCCTCAAATGTAGACATATCGGGAGGAAGGGTGAGGGTAGTATCATCAATAAGCAAACTCGTATGATAGAGTACACCTTCCTCCGAGCCAATATCATCCTCAAGATCAAAATAGAAATGATCATGTTCCGGAGGAGATATGTCATAAGAGAGTTCACCGGAGAACTCTTCATGGAGAGAATCATTCACATGAAGTGAAATTGTGAACTCTTGTTCCATTGTGGGCTCATCACTATCCTTGGTCCGAGTATCAAAGAGTGGATTCTGAATTAGAGTGAATTCGAGTCGAATTCAAATAGAGGATTAGTGAGAGTTGTTTTGAATGCTTCAAGAACAAAGTGATTAATATTCTCTATTGACCGTTGGGATAAGAAGTGAGTGAGCGATCATTATCAAGGAGACTTTCGGTCTCTCCCGGATCGGCTTCAAATCAAGGAGACCATCATCACTTCCCGATGAAAGTGGATTGATGTGAGTGAGTTCATCGGTGAACTCCTCAAGAAAATGATCGACGATCGATTGTGGAAGAGATGCCTCAACATACTCGATGTCTCCATATGATGCACAATCTTCGCTACAATTGGAGAAAGTTTCAAAATAATCTTTAGAACACTCAAGAGGGAAGGGATATCACACATATGATCGAATTTCCTGTGACTCTCTCGGGATTGGGATAAGGTTCTCAACACTAGACTTTATGAATTCGTCCGATTCCTTTTCGTGAACAAGTGTCAAGATGCTCATCCCCATGTTCGGAGAGTGAGTGGGAGCTTGGTGTGATAGCAGTTGTTTGAGATGGAATCTCAACTGCCGGGATATCAATTGGCGAGGAGTTGAGAAATATTATCTTTAAAAGGATAAAACTCTCCTCGTCATCATCATACATACCGCCTTAAGAAATTGGGAACGCTTAGAGCCGCATGCTCTAGGATTAATAATTCTTCCCTAGAATTGCGAGCCTCTCGTTCTTGGCTAGCAATTCTCCCATGGTCTTTTCACCACTCACTTGATTCTTAAAGTTACTAATCATATCATCAAGTGTTTTCATTGCGGTTTCAAAATTTTGGGAGATTTCTTGAGACAACGGCTCGGTGGAGTTTGAACCGTATGGTCTTGCTGGAGGTTGGAAATTGTCAAACTGTGAGAGTCATGATTGTTACAAGGAAATGGATTCCTATTTGACAATCGAGCTGAAGTGGGGACCTCCACAGTTCTCACATAAGAAACTGCTGAGTATGGACCGTGAATTATATGGATATTGGTCATAACCAAAGTTCGAGCATCACCGAAAACTGCTCATAGACAAATGTGTTTCCGGATTGACACTCAAATCCTTGGTGAGGACCTCTACAAAATTCATAGTAGTTATGTTGATTATCCAAGATAAGTCGGGCATGGTGGGTAATTGGAAAAGTTTGAGGAGTCGTTAAATGAGTTCGGATTATGATCATAATCAAATGAATTCCTCGAACCACAAAACAAACAACTCCGTTATGAATATCATTACCACATTGTACACACGCACACCAACGATGTGGTGAACCAAAAGAGGCTCACCACAACCGACACAAGGAATAAACGATTTCATTTGAGAGTTATGAGAAGGAATTGGTTCATTCAAAGAATCTTCAAAACCAACATGGTGATCCGAATGACTATCAAGTCTTGAAGAATATTTTGAAAAATCCGGAGGTGGAATAAGTGGTGTGCTCGAGAGCTAGCAATTTCCACCACTTCCGTTATGGTCTCGGTTACGGTTCTTGAGAAACGTGAAGATTAGGCAAGTCATTCTTGCTAGTCACGGTCTAAATTACGCATGTTTGCTTTTAACCGTAAATTGTGAAAGTTTAGGATCAATTTTAGACGGCTTAGAGCAATCGAGGGTTAGATCTTTGGATAACCGTAGGTTGGACGATTTAGCACCTCCATTATCGGAGGAAGTACCGGTCCTTTGTCACCCCGGTTTCTCGTTCCATTTCCCTCGCAGTAATTAATGGATCATCACGAACAACACGAATTCTTGACATTTGTGATAAAGTATGAAGCTTTTCAAATTGCCCGAATTCGTCGTGAGTCGAGAGATTCCATGAGAATAGAAAAGTTAGAATCAAATGGATGAGGGTAAAGGATAAAGAATCAAAAAGGTAAGAGGGTAAAGAGGAATATTTTGGTATTTTGAAAACATGATGTAAAAACAAAGAATGAAAATCTTTTTGGGTTTTGTGTTTGTTGAAAACTTGAATAATAATAATAAAAAATGTTTTGGATTTTTGGATTTTTATAAGAAAATATAAACATATATAGATGGTATGAACAAGGAGTGAATATTCGGATCACTAATCTGCTAAACGTAAGATAATTAGCACAACACTAACTGCTAAACGTAAGATAATTAGCACAACTCCCAAGCAATGGCGCTAAAATTTGATTGTGCTAAACCGTCAGTTATCTCACACAAGCTAGCCACTGTGAATGGCTAACCGTAAGAAACTTAAAGCAGTTCGGACACAAAATGCAATGAAGATCGAGAGTATAGTGTTTCCCAGTGTCGTTATGTCCCAACGAGTGCGTGCGAGAATAATCAAACGAGTAGTGATCGAGAGGATTTGAACGGAAAAGAGATATGATTGATTATAACTAAAGAAAAAGTTTATAAATTACAGGGCTTAAATGCAAATTAAAGAAAATTAAAAGATAAAATATATTAAATAAACGCTATCACTATATTTAAACCGATGTTTTGATTTTTCTTTATAAAATTTAAATTAAAAACTACGTGACGTACAAAAGAAAATGTGAAACTGAAACAATATTAATCCTAAAATATAAAAATGACATTTTACAAACCTAATGATAAGAAAAATTTTAAGAAAAGAAAATTATTTTTAAAACTATTTATCTAATTATTATTAATTAAAAACTATTTTACTTATTTAATAATACCCTAAAATACAAGAAAATATGAAATAAAGCTAGAAAATGAAATTATGACTTAGAAAAATCTAAAATAACTAAAGAGAATTTTCAAAACTAATTTTATATTTTTATGATTATTTTGTATTTTCTATGAATTAAAAACTATTTAAAACTACTTAAATTGCTTAAAATACAAATTTAACTAAGAAAAATCTGGAAAATATTTTTTGACTTTTATATTTATCTTAACCTAGAAAAATGAAAAATTATTTTTTGAAACTAATCGATTTATTTGTATTAAATGCTAATTAAAAAGGCTTAAAACTGCTTTTAAATGAAGAAAAATAGCAAACAGTGCTAGAAAAATATGAAAAATTCAGGAAAAGTCTAAATTAATATTCGATTCTATGAAAATATAAAAGCAAGTGGCTGTGTGAGAAATTGAAGCGCAATGCAAAGTGCTTATAAATAAGCACTTGTATTAAGCAAATGAAACCAAAGACCACCAAAGTGTCACGAAGCTATAATATACTAAAATACCCAAATGCAACTAGTTACAACTATCCTAAACCTCCGAGATGCAAACGCTATGATTATGATGATTTGAGTAAAATGCTAAAACAGGTTTTACTACTACTTAGCGATTGAAAATAAGCTACTCCATAAGTGGGACTAAAAAGCAAGTTGAGGCCTAAAGAAGGCTGGCTAACTATCTATAAACCAAAATCAAACCTAGACAAGCTCTTATGAGCTTGTTGAGAACTCATAAAACACATGCACACTCGCTTTACAGAGTGTGTGCATGAGGACTTATACCCATTTTGACAAGCGCTTTTGAAGCTTATAAAAATTTACAAAATCTACAAAATGAAATTAAGAAAATAGACCAGTTGAAGTTTTAAACCCACATTTCACTTGATTTGATCCAAGAATGAATCAATGAAAATCACCCTAGTTGGGATGAGGCTGGATTTTCATGGTTTTGACTTTTGAGACAATTTTGAAAAGTTGACCAAATTGAGTTTTGATCTTAAACCATGAGTTGATTATGATGTTTTAAGGTATAATAAAGCTATATTAAGCTACCTCTATGAATTCTAAACACTAAACAAGCTTTTGATTTCCAAATATTCTATGAGACATGAAATGAGAACGATTAAGATGGATTTTGACTTTGAGTGATGTCGGGCAATCTAAAAACTACAATGATTCAAATGACCTATTTGAGACTGAGTGAACAGATTTGAAGCACAAACCAAAGCTTGAGATCAACCATGCCAACTGATCCAAACACCATTTTAAGACTGTTTTTGCAATTTAAACTGAGCTAACAAGTGAGTTAGCTTAAGCTAACTCTGAAACTGAATCAAGCTATCTTAATAACAGTTAAATGATCATATATAATACTAAAGCTAATAGTGAATAAAGACATATAAAGATTATGCAAAAATACACTAATATTGAAAACAAGTAAAGTACTCACAAGCTATCCAGCTTATTAGCAACTCAAACCAGAACCAATCCTACACTAAACTAGTCTAATCCAACCCATCCAAGCTCGCATCAACCCATAACCATTTCCATGCCCATTTTGCTTCCTCGATTGACTTTTGTTGACCAACATGATATTTTGCTTAAAAGCGATTAGAAGCTTCCCAAAGCTATGGACTGACTCAAATAAGCTTATTTGAACTTAAAAGGAAGCTATTTGAAGCTTGAACATAAGAGTTTGAAACTGAATTTTGCAACAGTGAACTTGAAAACATAAAATGATATTAAAACCTTGAATTAACACTTAAAACTGGATTACAACTATATAACAACTTTAGTTTGATACATAGAAACAAAAAGATTACATCTTAGAGTTTAATTAAAACATAAACATAAAAAACGACATACTTAAAAATTTAAAACTAACTACTACTCTCTACTCTTCTCCTCTTTCTTCTTTTATATGCAAAAGGTCTTGCAACTTGTTTACGAGCACATCCCACTTGTTTCGGGACCATTGGATCGATTGAAGCTATATTGGCGTTTGATGTAATTTTGGCGGGAAAGTGGTTTTAGCTTGATGGGAGGATTGAGTGTTGGATTGAAGAAGCATTTAATGTTTCTTGGAGTTTGGTGAGTGGAGGATAAGGGAGTGGGAATTGAGTGGAGTGATGGGAGCCGGGTTTCTGCAGCATGGTGGGTGGGAAGAAGACTTGGAGGAAGCAGTGGGTGTGTTTGTTTGACTTGGGGTTTGTGGGCTTAATATATTGAAGGGGTCCAAAATGGCGGGGTCACAAGGTTAATATGGCGGGGTCCAAAGGAGTTATGACAAGGTCCAAAAGGCTTGAATTAATACAAGGACTTGTTTTGCCATTTCTGAAAATACAAGGGACCAAGGCTGCCAATTTTGCAAAGTTGTTTCAAAGGATTAAAAATGACAAGTTCCAATAGTACAAGGACCAAAATAGACATTTTCAAAATTCCAAGGACTATTTTTGCCAAATTTGAAACTTGAAGGACCAAACTTGTAATTTCTCAAAACTTTTGACATTTTTCACCAAAGGACTAATTTTGACAAGTTATGATTTAAAAAGGACCTTTGGTGATTTTTCTTTTTGAAATAAGTGCTCAGGGACTATTTCGACAACTTTTGAAACTTGGGGACTAAAGCGCCAATTATGCAAACTTAGCTCAATTTTCATCGATTTTAAACATTTTGCATCCGAAACATATAAAATACAATTTTGAGATATTTTCGATTATTTTGATGCATTTATGAGCATTTTAAGTGTTTTGATTCGATTGACCAAAAAATGATGAGTATTTACACACTCATCAATCCCCACTAAACTATTGCTAGTCCTAGCAATCTTTTGAGAAAAACTTAATGGATTTGAATCTCTTTACCAAAAGCCATTACTTGGAGTAGCCAAATGTTTCATTCAAGTAAGAACCATGGTACAACGATAACCATGTGATTTTGAGCAAACCACCGACTTCCAACGGATTTGATTTGTCTTTACCGAAGCCGTTTGCTTCGGACTAGCCAACTCTTAGATAAATTATCAATATTATCTTTGGTGAGTGATTACCAATTATGGTTTTCCATTGCCTTTACCACAAGCCATAAACTTGTGGGCTAGCCAACTCTTCACTAATTAAAGATATGGTGGTGAATACCATACAATTTTGGGCAAATTGCAAGTAAACGGTTTGATATATCTTTACCAAGAGTCGTTTGCTCTGGATTAGCCAATCCTTGTGTGTTAGACATGGCGGATGATAATCAAAGTTGAGTAAGTGCAAAACACTTACTCCAAAAAAAATTGGCCAAAAATGGGGAATTGGGTGGTATAATTACATGATAAAATTAAGTGAGAATTCCCCCACACTAGAAATGAATATTGCCCTCAATATTCAAAGTACCGCGGTTATGCGGCCGAGAACGTAAAGGGAAATACTACGGCCATTATTATTATTATTTTTTATTTTTTTTTTTTTTTGACAAACATATATATATATATATATATACTACATGGGGCAACTCCCCACACTAGGTGGGACACACGGTGAAAACCCATGTTTAACTCTTGTTTTTGATTACCGAGTCGCTAAGCTTGACTCGACCCAGAATTAATTGGTTCATGGGAAGTAAGTGGAAGAGACAATCTCCATCGGACTTTCATTCAAGATGTTTGGACAAACATTTGAAGCACGTGAAAGTGCCACACCGATGAGATATACATAGAACCGGCTCAAAATGATAAATGAAAATGCGGGGTCAAGATAGTGTCTTCATTCCAAGGAGTGAAGATGAAGAGAAATCATAAGATATTTTAGGAAAGGAAGAAAGATTTTGATAACAATCAAGATCCATTCTTCATCCTCAAATGTAGACATATCGGGAGGAAGGGTGAGGGTAGTATCATCAATAAGCAAACTCGTATGATAGAGTACACCTTCCTCCGAGCCAATATCATCCTCAAGATCAAAATAGAAATGATCATGTTCGGAGGAGATATGTCATGAGAGAGTTCACCGGAGAACTCTTCATGGAAGAATCATTCACATGAAGTGAAATTGTGAACTCTTGTTCCATTGTGGGCTCATCACTATCCTCGATGCGAGTATCAAAGAGTGGATTCTCGAAATTAAAGTGAATTCAGTCGAATTCAAATAGAGGATTAGTGAGAGTTGTTTTAAATGCTTCAAGAACAAAGTGATTAATATTCTCTATTGAATTTGTTGGGATAAGAAGTGAGTGAGCGATCATTATCAAGGAGACTTTCGGTCTCCCGGATCGGCTTCGAAATCAAGGAGACCATCATCACTTCCCGATGAAAGTGGATTGATGTATGGCGGGTCCTAAAAATGAGGTTTTGGTTTGAGTGACTGGGGAGGATTTTTTTGAGTGTGTGAGTGAAAAAGAAGTGAAAAGGGGAAAAGTTGAGGTGACCTTGAGATGACAGTTTGATTTGGGCCACTCCACCCATGCTCTTATAATAATAGTTTAGTTACAACTCTTCGATTACGCAGTCTATCACTTCCAACTAGTATAAACATGAATAAGATAGCAATACCAAGTTAACAACGAAGAAACTTGTTTTAAAGAGAAAAAATAAACTTGTAACAATCAAAGTAATTTTTTGTAAGGAAATTGTAGTTCCCTAATTCATAACGGTTTTATGATCAATGATATAGGAGGTTTAAGCAAGAACACATAAGATAAACTTTTCGATGTATAATTCTTTATTAGAGATGAATCAAAGAATTACAACGTGTTTTGCGAAATAAACATTCTATTGAATGACAATAGGTTAGCTTTCTGACCAAGAAAACTCAAACAAGTGTTAGAGTTTGCAAGTGAACTCCAAGTCTCTGATAGGATCAGGGACAATGACGAGTTCAAGGTTAAGAGTAAAATGTTCTTCTTTAATGAGATACAATAATTAATATGGGATAGATAATATTTACTCCGACAAACATTCTATTTATATAGGTAGACAAACGAGGAAATCACCTGTGGTTTGTTGAAACGTATTAAGCATTTAATGGTTAGGTACAACCATACAACTGCTATTAAATGGTTTTATTCTTGAAAATACAACAACCTTACTTTTGTGAACAATGTTAGAACTGTTCATTGTCTTTTCATTTACTCGTACTTGTCTTGACTTTTTTTAGGTTGTACATTCTCCTCCTCCCATATGCCTTTTTGAAAAAGTCCCATCTAAATATCTAAGAGATATTTTGAGTTAAACATTGATGGGTTGATCAGCGAGTTGATAGGATCATCAGAGCATTGTCGATAGCTGATGATCTTTTGTTCTTCAGATTCTGGTTCTTATACATATACTAGCTAATAGTGATAAGCTAGTAAGTGTATCTTCAAGCTGTCTTCGATTTCTTAAGGTTGTTTTTTACTTGAACTTTACTGATGTTGCTCTCTGATTTTATTATTAGCGAGTATTTTTATAATTGGTTTAATTTATGTTTAAATATAGTTAGAGATCATTTGGTACTGAATTGGCCTATCATATATTGAAACATGGCAACCATCGTAAAACTTGTAAAAAATGAATTTTTTTTATGGAAAACGACGTTATTGTTAAACAAATGCAAGACACACTGGGAACTAAAAAGAATTATAGAACGCTGTTAAGTTATAGGAATGATGTGTCATTCTTATATAAGAGTCTGTAAGTTGCACATGTTGTGCATTTTTCGTCGCCCTGATCGAGCTGAGGGCATGGGATTCACCCATGTCATTTGTACTTCAATATTTTTTGGTGTAATAGAATTTTACCGGGGTGAATTAACCCTTTTACCCCCAAAAAAAGAATTATAGAACGCAAGTTTTCGTTAATCTACGATTCACACTTTTGATAGAAACGGCGATGCCTCATAGAAATTTTTAGGCATAAAATGTGTTGGGTTCAGTATGTACCCAAACTGTTAGGAATTGGAAATTCCATGTTAAAGTTTCGGTCACCCCAATTATAGTCTAGCATATGTTAGCTTGTAGACTTGTAGTTATTTATGGTATTTAGTAGTTAATTAGTTAATTAGTAGCGTAGAATAGTTTAGTGCAACACCGTGGAGGAAGGACGGGTCTTTACCCACTGTATGCCTGATCCACAGTCCGTTAGGAGGACGTATTATGTAAAACTATAAATACCCTCTACCTCCCAAGGTAGAGGGTTGGACCTTTCATTCTAATCTAACCTTCCATGTTTTCTTTCATTTTCTCTCTCTAGAAAGGCTCCCATCCTACTTTCTCTCTCTAAAACCTCTAAACTATACGCCCTATTTGATATGTTATGATGTGTTTATAAAATCCAATATGTTACAAATGGTATCAGAGCCATGGTTTGATCATTCTTCTTTCATGTTTTTGGATTTCTAGTGGTTTTATATGACTTTTGGGGTTGAAAAAGTTTAGTGGTATTTGCATCATTTGGACCATTTCTAGTGTTAAAGTTTGAATTTTGATTGTACTTTTGTGTTTAGAATCATTATAAGTGCTTAGGTTTGATTTGGAAGGCTTGAATCAGTGTGGTTGGATTGTTTTTGGATTGCAAAGTGGTGCTTTTGAATATGTTCTTCGTAGAGACTTGTAGTTATATTTCTTCGTAGAGACTTGTGGTTATGTTCTTCGTATAGACTTGCAGTTATGTTTTTCGTAGAGACTTGCAGTTATGTTTTTCGTAGAGACTTGCAGTTATGTTTTTCGTAGAGACTTGTGGTTATGTCCAGATTCAATGTATATGTCTAGAGACTTGTAGCCTATTTCAGTAGAGACTTGGCGCCTATTTTCGTAGAGACTTGGCGTTGAGACTTGGCGCCTATTTTCGTAGAGACTTGGCGCCTATTTTCGTAGAGACTTGGCGTAGAGACTTGGCGTAGAGACTTGTAGCCTATTTTCCGTAGAGACTTGGCGCCTATTTTCGTAGAGACTTGGCGTAGAGACTTGTCTTTACAATTTCTAGCAACTTGTCTCTGTTGTTACTAGCGAGTTGCTCTTTAGCGACTTGGCCACTTAGCGAGTTGCTCTTTAGCGACTTGGTTCAAAGCGACTTGTGTTTAGCGACTTGCTTCATAGCGACTTGTGTGTAGCGACTTGGTTCATAGCGAGTTGTCTCTAGCGATTTGAGCATCTAGCGACTTGTAACTAGCGAGTTACCTTCATAGAGGATTGTTAGAAGCGGTTTGACCATTTCATCGATGCGTTTTGTTGACTTTTCGACAAAACTTCAAACGGCTATAACTTTTGATCCGTAACTCCGTTTCGTTCTACCCATCAAAGCGACCGTGAGCGAGGAGAATGGCACGCCGAATGAACTAAAGGCCTAAATCCGCTCCGAACAGAAGTTATTGAGGTTTTAAGTTTTAGACCTAAATTTCTCCGTAAAATCGTGCATCAACCAACCCAAATCTCAACCAAACAACATCTCGCTAATCCTACGAACAATCATAAGTCCTAACACACAATTGTCTATCATTGTGACAATCCATCATCATCTTAACACGTTCCATTGGTCATTGCTTAACGGTTTGGTCTTGATTTTAGTAAAATCCATGAAAGATTCTATTTCTCGGTTTAAATCATAGACTTGTAAAATCCCGTGGATTCATCAACATCATGTCTTACACTCCTGATTTAGTGATTTCAGAAGTACTCAAATTGTATGATGCTGTAGACAACCATGAGAATATTAGCTACACTGAACGATTAAAGATGATTGAATCAATCAATAATGATTTGAGTTCTTCATGCTTTGAGTCCAATGAGAAAGATTTACACCTGTTCAGGCTACATAATTCCATGCAAAAGGAAAGTAGCATTGAACCTTATCAACAACTTCACTCACACCTCATGTTACTCACACCGATAAGAATGGAACGAACATGTACTGCCCTCTTCCGTCAGGACTTATCCACATTAACGAACTTTGATGTTAAACCTAGAAATTGGAGCTACAACTTGACAAAGAGAAGGTTCAAAGGATAGTTCGATCTTTGCATTTCAAGTGATCTACAAACACTTTCAATCATTCATTAGAAGAATTCACATCGACTATGATCAAGGCGTGGTGAAATGTCCTTCAAGAGACACACTGGAATGGAAATTAGCGTGTTCACGAGACACTTATTCATCTCATGGATAATGTGGAAGTATATTGAGGAAGTTACTCGAGACGGATGAAAAAGTGGATGAGTGTGCAGTGCGATTGAGAGGTAGTTGTGATAAGTTGGGTAATGTATCATTGAAAGGTCGGGTGTTCTTTGGATGCGAGAATGTCGAGACAACAATTAATGATGTAACCACTCTTGATTACTCTAACACACAAGAAGTAGATCTTTGAAATCGAAATGGGAATGAATGTCGGGCACAATCAAAAGATTATAGTGTTGAGTTGGGTAAAGCTCGGATGTTGGATCGATTGACCTTTGAATCTGAGGCTCGAGATAGATAAGCTTGACAAAGCCGGTGGTCGATGATTCTTGTTACACATGATGTGG
The DNA here is from genome assembly GCA_022545495.1 of Chrysanthemum lavandulifolium. Classification (NCBI taxonomy): domain Eukaryota; kingdom Viridiplantae; phylum Streptophyta; class Magnoliopsida; order Asterales; family Asteraceae; genus Chrysanthemum; species Chrysanthemum lavandulifolium. Next base: position 241,329,912 of record CM040243.1, on the reverse strand, counting down.
ATGCGGATATCGGACCGACAATTGAACATGTGTCATGTAATGAGGTACCCTTAACTATTCAACATAGTTGATGAGTGTCTAAATACTCATCATTTTTATTCCTTCTACACTGCAAAAATAGTCAAAAACACTCTGAAAAGTCTTAAAAAGACAGAAAAAATATTTAGACTGTATTTTATGCAATAATTGTCAAAATCTAGTCCCTGGTTATTCAAAACAAGTTAATTTTTCATAAAAGGCCCTCAGGGATTTTCAAGTTGTCAAAATTAGACTTATAAAATTCAATTTTGCAAAATGGCAACTTTAGTCCTTGAAGTTTCAAAGATTGACAGAATTTACCTGTAAAACCCAAAAATTGTAAACGTATTAAATGACTATTTTGCCCTCAGCTTAATAATTACGAGAAACTTACAAAACACGTCCATCTCGTTAATCTCATTTAACACTTAATTTATAAATAATCTATGCAAGATTATGAGAAATAAAATACATTTATGAATTATATATTTATCACATATCATATAAATTGCTTGGACTATTGACATGTACATATTACAAGTAACATTTAAGCCAAATAAAACTAAGACAAATGTAATTTAAGTAAATGAATCAATATTGAATTTGTCATTTATTTCCTCCCCTAATCATGCCCTAAATAACGCCCACTCTTCCCTTGATCGGCAATATAAGCCCCAAGACACCCCATATCTCCTCCAAAATAAACTCATTTTATCACATAATATCCCATATTTTGCTCTCCAAATAACACACACTAAAACCCTAATTCATCTAAGCAAAAGTGACGGCAAACACATCATCCCATTCCATTTTGTTTCTGTCGACAAGGAGAGGCTCAAAGAAGGTTGTACGAGGTTCGTGTAGGGGCTGAGTTCGTGTGTTTGGTACGAAGGTTTGCTTGGTTTGTGTCCTTGGGTTAGGTCTGCTGCTGTCGTGGGTGTCCTAGGGAAAAGGAGGTTGTGGACATGGTGCTACTAGACGTGAGTTCTAGGTTCGAGTGGTTGCTGTATTGTCTCTTGGTCGTGGACTTTATGGACGTGATAGGCTGCTCTTGGCCGTGGGTTTTGGTTGCTAGGTCGTGGCTTATATCTCTTTGATTCCTTGTTCTTTATTCATCCCATACACGCTACCAAGGTAACGCATGAAATCATCATCTCGTCACCTTTATTCCTTTGTTTCATGATTTATAGTCATGTGGTTTTCCTCCATGCATCTTCTTGATATAAACGAATATGATTAGCACATAAATGATGATTCTTGGTCGCATAAAATCATGGTAGCTTGGCCTTGAATCATTTAACCACAACCATCCGAATCTTGCATGTGCATAAAATTGATACATAAAACTATGAACTTGTCACATAAAATAATGAATGAGAAGTCCTTCATGTCATCATAGATATAGCACCTTGTTTTGAATCTGTTAGACCCTTTCATACTCACGACATATAAATGCTTCACCTATTTCATGTCACGTTAAAATGGAATATTAAAACACATGTATAACATAGCCTAAGTTTTGTGTCGTGTGTGTATTATGAGATGTCTTTATAAACTATTTTGGAAGTAGAGTCAAGATGCATGTACTTGGGTCATGAATTTATGCACGCACACCATCAGATATTGCATGTTTTTATTTTTAAATGATAACAAGTATGGTCCATGTATGTAACGTCTTTTGGGGGGGTAAGTTTAAAGGTGATCGCGAGAAAAACGGTCGAGTCATTTTGTATTTTGAAAGCATGACAGGATAAGTGGGTCGGGTGCTAGTCGAAAGATGTGATGAATTAGTCGTAAAGGTTAGCCATTTGAACCGCGAGCGACCTTAGAAATGGATCGAAACATGTATACGTAAAATTTTAATGAAATACGTAGAAGACAATTTGAAAGCACTAATTTCATTGATTTATATATATACCTATTTTCATTTTAGACCTTAAAACTTTGATATTTCCGCATGCAGACCTTTTACTTTTATAACATGTCATATTAGACCCTAATCTTTGGAAAATTGACACAATCAACTCTAAACTATGATATTGGTAATATTAAGCTTTAAGTTTAATAGTTGTCATTGAAATTCGTAAAGTGACCTAAAATAGAAAGTTGCCTAAAATAGAAAGTTGCTTAAAATGGAAAGATTACTAAAAGTGGAAACCTATTAAAAATGGAAAGCCGTCTAAAACGAGTAATCTGATTCTTAATAAGCGTTATATAATTCATAGGTTCCGGACGGCAGGATTGATTTGTCTTGCGACTTTACCTTTCTATTTCGCTTGCTTCGAATAAGGTACAGATATTCTGACCTTGTCTCTAAGGTTTCTCATGATTCGTTTATATCTTTCGGTATTAGTTTTGAACTGTTACATTTTGCTCGAGCCTTCTTATTAGGGCTTCCTATAACTTTGCTATGCTCCTTTGATTGAATCTCCTATGTGAACTGTTTGATATGAACCTCGATATGAACCTATGATATGGACTTTTATATGAACCTTTGACATTTGAACCTTTGATATGAACCCTTATGTTATGACTTTGCTTTGACCCTTGGTTTGATACAGGCCAAATATGTTTCCCTAGCCATGAAGGTAACATGGCCTGCATTAATGCACCAATGGCATGACTTTAGTGTGGTTGAGTGATGTTCCACACCGTCCCTTTCATTATCGATTATGAGCTCGATATATATTGTATAGCTCGATATATATTGTATAGCCACTATCATCTGCAGGGTGTATGGATGCATCCTAGATTTGTTACAGATCGATATGTTATGCTATGATATGATTTGTGCGGTGAATGACGTGGTGTGCATACAGCGTCTTCACGATCTGAAGCTAGCTACTCCATTGGTTCTTGAGGTCTCCTCCTATTGGTTTGGTATTTCGAGGTCACCCCTCCAAATACAATGGCTACTATTGGATACTATTGGCGACTATTGCCACTATTGATATTGGTTTGTTTTGTTGGCTCGGGATAGATTTCTGACAACCCTTACACTGTTGATATACTTATATTGTACCATCTGTTTACCCCAACGCACCATATTCTGTATTGACTGCCCGTTACCCTTATGTTACTTATTCTTCTACCATTCCATTCACGTACCGGGTTATTATTATTATGGTTATTGAATTTGACTATGCTTTTACATGTTTTAGGTGACAATCGTTTGCCTGCTACTATATGATTAATATGTTATTATCGATTCATCTATTGACATGCTAATAAGCGACAAACGACTTACCATCTTGTTATGTGACTCTTTGATTAAATCTAGTTCATGTTAGTGTATAAATGATTGTTTTGACCGCTTATCATGTAAACTCTATTTTGTTAACCTCGTGGTCTATGAATATCATTAGTATCTTTTCCGCTTATTGTTGATCGCCATGTGTACATTCTTTGTTTATATTCTTGTATGATTGGATAAATGGTTGAATTATGTGGTATGGCTTGTTAACTTGTCATTTTGCTCGCTATGTCCTTAAGTCATTCAATTGTAGTGTTCATCTTGAGTTTATGTTTGATACGTGTGGTTACCATGTCTCGCTCTTGATAGTATTTACTTGTAGTGATACTTGTGATGTTATTAGCGTAGTTACTTGACTTGTATGATTTCCATGCTAACTTTCTAATTTAATTGCTTCCGCTTGCGTTTAGTTTTCCATTTGGTTTAATTATATCCTGACTTCCTGAATTGATTGTATGCTATTCTTGTTGAGTGAATACGGCGTTTGCTATGTTTGATTTTGTTTCGGTACTTGTATGTCGGTCTACTTATATGTGATTATGTATATGTCGTGGATGCCTTACCCTGCTTCGTTCTCCTTGTTATCTGTTCATTCTGGATATCGGTATAATTATGTTCTGCAGGATCCTCATTGACTCATTGATTCCTTTCCGTTGCGACCTTGTTATCGTTCCTTATTTCATTTCGCATTTCGATTTTATGTAGCTTTCGTTTTGTTATATCATTCCTTTGGGCTTTTAAGCTCGGCCGCATTTCTTTTCTCTGCGGGTTTTAGGTTTGAAGATGGGCTTGTTGGGTGAGAGTTGGATTAGTCGAGTAGACCGACCTTAGCTACTTCATCATTTTGGATTTAATTTGAAGAGTTATTGTTTTCGTATTTTATTTCCGTTTTGGACATATTGGATTTTGTATTTTCCTTGTAAGTCATCCGTTATATGACTTTGTAATTTATTTTATAATGCTTTCGCTTGTAAAATTTTATTTGTATGTTCTGATATGACACCAGAATGTGACACTTCTACCCTTGTCGGGTTGGGGTGTTACATTACCCCTGGACATTTTTAATTTGAAAATTAATATTTTTAGTCCTTTGGTAATTCAAACTTGTCAAAAGTGGTCCTTATAATAAACTTTGGAAAATTATGATTTGGTCCCTCAAGTTTGGTGGAATTGCAATTTTGGTCCTTTTGTATTATTAACCCACGCCAAATAAAACCCTTGAACCCTGGCCAAAACAACCCGTGACCCCTTTTGTGAACCCTCCTATTAATAAACACCCAAGTCAACCGGTCAAACCTTTTCCTCCAATACCACCGCCTCCTTCACCCACTTCTGCAACCCACTCCTCTCCCACGCTTCCGACTCACAAATCCACAACCTTATCCCTCCACCTCACCTAAAGCGACCAAGAATCATTAAATACATCATGCTCCTTGCACTCAATCGAACCAAGTGGTTTAGCCACTTTACATTTTCCCAAAATGAGTTTCAACGATTAAGATGATATCAAAGCCTATCCAATGGTGGGATTTAATCGAATTGATCAAGGATGCTTTTGGATAGCTATATAAAGATCGAAGACACCAAGAAATAGTTGTCACTAGTTTTAGACCCTTCATAGTGTAGATTTAATTTATTGTCATTTCGGTTTCAAGATTAAGTGTTTATTGTCAATTCTAGTTTGTTTCAAGCCATATGTCTTAAATTTCTTACAGATTGTGTTAAAATTCCATGTTAATGAAATTCAAGTTTTCAAGTTTCTTTGTTAAGTTCGAATCAAGTTAAGTTTTAATTAAAGAGGCCTATTATTTGTTTCTATAAGCTCATATAAGCTTAATATAGCTTAGTGTGAGCTTATTGTAGTTCATATCTGTTCTAATTCAAGAATCCTGGAAAAGTCAACAAAAAGTCAAAGTAGCTCATAATAAGCTGTTCTGGGTGGATAAGCAGTTATGGAATAAGTTGGATATGGGTTGAAATTCGAGTGAGTTGGAGTGGTATTGAGTTTAGAATAGTGGTTATTGGTTCTAGTCAATCTGCATATAAAATTTGGACTTAAAGTGAGTTTTAATTTTCGGTTGATCTTAATTTGTTTTATCTGCACTAGCTACTCATTGTTTGTAGTTTATTATCGTGTAATCTAGTATCTATTAGCTTAAGTAGAGATCTCACTTCTATTGTAAAATTGCATTAAGTTTAGATAGAGTAAACTGAATTTAAGTTTTATATAGAGTGTTTGGAATTGAGAACTGATCTATGTTAGAAGTTGAGTTAATGTAAGGTTATTGCTGCAATAGTCTCACCCTAGGTTCAATAAGGTCATTTAGGACTTGGTTTTGCACTCATTTATGTTCTTAAGTCAAATCCATTTGTAATCTGCTTCAAGTTTCTTATCAGTTGGATTCTAGGAAGCTCATACTTGCACGTAGGCTTAGAATCATTTAGGTTAATATAATCTCAATTCATTTCATCTTATAACATCTCATACAATCTGTTTTATTGAAGCAAATCTCATAAAAGTCAAAATCTCGTTTACACAAAGAAAGTCAAAAGTAGTAAAACCAGTTTTTGCAAAACTTTGTGAATTTCTCATGTATTCAATTCTGGTCACAATCAAGTGATATTTTGGATTTTACGAGTTCAGTTGGTCAAGTTTCTTAAACTGATTTTTGTTGAATTTTTAAAAGCTTATTTAAGGTCTAAACGAGCTGCTCAATAAGCTAATTATGCCCTGTTCACACTCAGCTAATACTGAGTGTGAGCAGGCACTTTTGTAGATCTTGCACAGGATTCAAATAAGCTTTTTAGGGGCTGAATTTTGGTCCATGTACTCTTTGGTTGGTAATCTAAAAGCTCAAATATCTGTTTCTCACTTTAGCTTATTAGTGAAGCCTTTGCATTAGCTTAAACTTAGGGGATAGGGCCGTTTGGCATAGTAGAGTTAGAACATGTTATGTTGCTTAATTCCCTCTAGCTTTTGCTTATCAGGTTCCAATCAGTTCCAGTAGCTTATTTCCAGTTAGTATAGGTTAGTTTTAGGAGTAGGTAGCTTATAGTGGCTTATGTTGCTTCTTGCTTATTTTCAAGTGCTTATTCATATTAGTAGCGTGCCCAAATCATTGTTCATGTGCTCCAAAATAGTTTCTGTTATTTTTCCTAGATTCTCAGTATTATTTTATACTTGACTGGAAGTTTTCATAATTTTCCAAGCTTATTTGCTATTTTTCTGCATTTAATTTCATTTTTTAGGCTTTTTAATTAGCTTTTAATACAAATAAATTAGAAAAGATCGAGAAAAATACAATTTCAATTTTCCTAGTTTTATAAAAATCAAAAGTGATAAAAAGTATTTTTCAGATTTTTCTCACAATTAGTATTTTCTAGCATTTTATTAAGTTTCAATAGTATTAAATTCATAATAAATAGAGAAAAGTCAAAAAATGTGATTCCGGTTTCTAAAATTCTTTTAGTCATTTAAGATTTTTGAAAAATAGTTTTGTATTTTTCTAGTTTATTTTCCCGATTTTTAGTATTTTAAGTCTATTTTAAATCTTTAAAATTAGTTTTAATTCAAATTAAATCAAGAAAATCCAAAAATTAGTTTTAAATTTCCAATAATTTTCTTGCATCATTAGGATTGTAAAATGTATTTTCCATATCCGTAGGTATTTTACTTCTTTATTTTCACGTTTTATTTAGATGCGTTAGCGTAATTTTATTTAAGCGTGCATTTTAGGTTTTAATCGTTAAACGATTTTAAATATAGAATTAAAATGACTTCAAAGTCTTTTATTAGATTTAATTTCCTTAGTGTAATCAATCATAACCTTTCCTGTTCAATATCACCCGATCACGAATTCGTTCTATTACAGTGTTCACACCTCGTTGGGACTTAACGACCCGGGGATACACTAAACTCCTCTGGACTCAATTGCTTTGGTTTTAGACTGTTTGACTTTTATTACGGTTGACCATTCACAAGTGGTTGACTTGTGTAATAAACCTGACCGTTTGGGACCAATCAAAATTTGGCGCATTCCGGAGGTGTGATGCGTTACTCAATTTGAAGCATCGTTGATTGTTGAATATACACCCATTGTATATTTACCATCTTTGTCCATATTTTCTTATTTTCATATAAAACCAAAATTATCGTTAAGTTAATTCGTTTGACTAAACGATTACCAAAAATATTTTCATTATTTGTTTTACAACATGTTTTCAAAATACCAAAATATTCCTCTTTACCCTCTTACCCTTTTGATTCTTCATTTCTTACCCTCTGAACCCTTTGATTCTTTCTATGTCTTATCCTCACCTTCTTGGTTGTCAATGGTGTGGTGGCCCTCATAATGATGATTATTGTCTCGGTTTAGCATGGTAGAGTCGGAAATGGGTATGTCTATAACAAAGATTCCTATTCTTACCTTGACATGGTGATTTATTCCATCGACTACCACATCATGAGATTCGAGACATATTCATGTGAATTTTGTGGAGGTCCTCATCAAGAATTTGAGTGTCAAACCGGGAACACGTTTGTCTATGAGCAGTTTTCTGGTAACACTCGGGACTTTGAAATTACCAAATTCCATATTATTCACATGACCGACCACAACAATCATTTTGTTGTGAGTCTTGTGGAGGTCCACACTTTAGCTCGATTTTCAAACAAGGAATCCATTTCCTTGTAACAATTACGACTCTTCAGATCATGACCAACCTCTACGGTACCAAATGAATCGAGCACCACCTCACCCTAAGCCACTTCCTCAAAATCTTCTCCTTGATCTTTTGGATTTAGTGAAGATTTGAAGGAATGTAAACATTCCCAAGATAATCCAAATCAAAAATCCATGGAAGAATTGTTAGTCAAGAGCGGTCGCTAAATTAGATTCCCAGTTGTCGGTGAAAACTCTATTAGGAAATTAATTGAAATACAAAAAGCGACCAAATCTAGTTGTCGATTCCGTTTCATTCTCGATGGCGGTGATGATGAAGATACCCTTGATATTCTACAATTTTATAAAGATTCATCAAGTTCATCGGTTGAGATTCCATCCGTGGAAATACAGGGAGAAAAGAATATGGTGAATCACTAGCGGTGAAATAATGGAACTTGTAGAATCCATAGCGCTAGTCCTTCTCAACTCCCTCGATCTGTTGTTATCACACCCGAGGTTCACACTCACTCTCTCGAGCATGGGGGCGAGCATCTTGACACTGTTCACGAAAAGGAATCGGACGAATTCATAAAGTCTAGTGTTGAGAACCTTGTCCCAATTCCAAGAGAGTCACGGAATTCTTGATCATGTGTGATATCCTCATCCTCTTGTCTTCCAAAATGATCATATTGAGATGTTCTCGATTCGATGAGGACTATTCTTTATCTTGTGGAGACATAAGTTATGTGGGAATTACCTTCGAGCTTGTCGACAGGAGAAGAGAATGATGAAGAAATAATCCAAAGCGAAGCTCTTCGTCTTACATTATTGAATGTTAATCTTCTCATTTCTAGAATCGAGGCTTTAAATGAAAAGCCTATTTCATCTCCTATCCCCATTAAGGATAGTGACATTCTTTCCGATGATTCTATTCCGAAATGAAAGCCTTCTGTTTTGATAATATGGGAGAGAAGATTAGTGGCGGTACCACTTCTCATTCTCATAATTCTCTCCCGATCATGAATCATTTACTTTTGAGGAGTTCGCGGTGAACTCACTCATATCATATCTCCGCGGAGTATGATAATTTCTACTTTGATCTAGACACACCCATAATATGTCTTGATCAAGCGAGCTTAATCGATGAGATTCATGAAACTATGAATTCTCCTATTGAGGATGAAGAGTTAGTCATGATTTTTATCATGATTTTCTTTCTTTTCTTCATATATTACATCACTTCTCCTGTTCTTCACTCCTTGAAATGAAGACATTATCTTTGATCCCGCATTTCCATGTACCATTATCTTGAGCCGGAATATATCTCATCGGTGTGGAACTTTCACGTGCTTCAAATGTGTGTCCAAACATCTTGAATGAAAGTCCGATGGAGATTGTTTCTTCCACTTTGCTTCCCATGAACCAATGAATGCGGGTCGAGTCAAGCTAGCGACTGGGGAATCAAAAACAAGAGCACACTATATGGGTTTTCACCCGTATTTCGACTTCTTTCTATTTTCTACCACCCTAGTGTGGGGAGTTGCCCCATTGTTGTATATAAGTTTTCAAATAAAAAAAATCAAAAAAAAAAAAAAAAAAATTCAAAAATGGCGTAGTATTTCCTTTTCGTTCTATGTTTCGGCATAATCACGGTACTTTGAATATTGAGGGCAATATTCATTTCTAGTGTGGGGGATTCTCACGAATTTTATCATGTAATTATACCACCCAATTCCCCATTTTGGCCAAATTTTTTTTGGAGTAAGTGTTTTGCACTTACTCGATTACTGATTATCGATCCGCCATGTCTAATAAACAAAAGGATTGGCTAATCCAGAGCAAACGGCTCTTGATAAAGATATCTCAAATCCGTTGACGGCTTGCAATTTGCCCAAAATTGTATGGTGTTCAACTCACCATATCTTTAATTAGTGAAGAGTTGGCTAGCCCGCAAGTTTATGGCTTGTGGTAAAGGCGATTGGAAAACCATAATTGGTAATCGACTCACCAAAGATATTTTATCTAAGAGTTGGCTAGTCCGAAACAAACGGCTTGTAAAGACAAATCAAAACCGTTGAAAGTCGGTGATTTGCTCAAAATCATTTGGTTATCATTGTACCAAGGTTCTTACTTGAACTGAAACAATTGGCTACTTGAAGTAATGGCTTTTGGTAAAGAGATTCAAATCCATTAAGTTTTCTCAAAAGATTGCTAGGGACTAGCAATAGTTTAGTGTGGGGGATTGATGAGTGTCTAAATACTCATCATTTTTATTCCTTCTACACCGCAAAACAGTCAAAACACTCGAAAAGTCTCAAAAGATGAAAAAATATTTAGGCATATTTTATGCAATAATTGTCAAAATCTAGTCCTCGGTTATTCAAAACAAGTTAATTTTTCATAAAAGGCCTCGAGGATTTTCAAGTTGTCAAAATTAGACTTATAAAATTCAATTTTGCAAAATGGCAACTTTAGTCCTTGAAGTTTCAAAGATTGATGAATTTACCCTGGACATTTTAATTTGAAAATTAATATTTTTAGTCCTTTGGTAATTCAAACTTGTTAAAAGTGGTCCTTATAATAAACTTTGGAAAATTACAGATTTGGTCCCTCAAGTTTGGTGGAATTGCAATGTTGGTCCTTTTTGTATTATTAACCCGCTGCCAAATAAAACCCCTTGAACCCCAGGCCAAAACAACCCGTGACCCCCCTTTTGTGAACCCTCCCTATTAATAAACACCCAAGTCAACCCGGTCAAACCCTTTTCCCTCCGATACCACTGCCTCCTTCACCCACTTCTCTCGCAACCCACTCCTCTCCCACGCTTCACCACAAACCCACAACCTTATCCCTCCACCTCACCTAAAGCGACCAAGAATCATTAAATACATCATGCTCCTTGCACTCGATCGTAACCAAGTGGTTTAGCCACTTTACCTGTTTTCCCGCCAAAATGAGTTTCAACGATTAAGATGATATCAAAGCCTATCCAATGGTGGGATTTAATCAGAATTGATCAAGGATGCTTTTTGGATAGCTATATAAAGACCAGAAGACACCAAGAAATAGTTGTCACTAGTTTTAGACCCTTCATAGTGTAGATTTAATTTATTGTCATTTTCAGTTTCAAGATTAAGTGTTTATTGTCAATTCTAGTTTGTTTCAAGCCATATGTCTTAAATTTCTTCTGTATTGTGTTAAAATTCCATGTTAATGAAATTCAAGTTTTCAAGTTTCTTTATTAAGTTCGAATCAAGTTAAGTTTTAATTAAAGAGGCCTATTATTTGTTTCTATAAGCTCATATAAACAATATAGCTTGGTGTGAGCTTATTGTAGTTCATATCTGTTCTAATTCAAGAATCCTGGAAAAGTCAACAAAAAGTCAAAGTAGCTCATAATAAGCTGTTCTGGGTGGATAAGCAGTTATGGAATAAGTTGGATATGGGTTGAAATTCAGAGTGAGTTGGAGTGGTATTGAGTTTAGAATAGTGGTTATTGGTTCTAGTCAATCTGCATATAAGCTGGACTTAAAGTGAGTTTTAATTTTCAGTTTGATCTTAATTTGTTTTGTCTGCACTAGCTACTCATTGTTTGTAGTTTATTATCATTAATCTAGTATCTATTAGCTTAAGTAGAGATCTCACTTCTATTGTAAAATTGCATTAAGTTTAGATAGAGTAAACTGAATTTAAGTTTTATATAGAGTGTTTGGAATTGAGCGATCTATGTTAGAAGTTGAGTTAATGTAAGGTTATTCTTTGCAATAGTCTCACCTAGGTTCAATAAGGTCATTTAGGACTTGGTTTTGCACTCATTTACATTCTTAAGTCAAATACATTTGTAACTGCTTCAAGTTTCTTATCGGTTGGATTCTAGGAAGCTCATACTTGCACGTAGGCTTAGAATCATTTAGGTTAATATAATCTCAATTCATTTCATCTTATAACATCTCATACAATCTGTTTTATTGAAGCAAATCTCATAAAAGTCAAAATCTAGTTTACATCAAAGAAAGTCAAAAGTAGTAAAACCGGTTTTGCAAAACTTTGTAATTTCTCATGTATTCAATTCGGTCACAATCAAGTGATATTTTGGATTTCTGAGTTCGGTTGGTCAAGTTTCTTAAAGCTGAATTTTGTTGAATTTTAAAAGCTTATTTAAGGTCTAAGCGAGCTACTCAATAAGCTCATTATGCCTATTCACACTCAAAGAAATCTTGAGTGTGAGCAGGCACTTTTGTAGATCTTGCACATGATTCAAATAAGCTTTTTAGGGGCTGAATTTTGGTCCATGTACTCTTTGGTTGGTAATCTAAAAGCTCAAATATCAGTTTCTCACTTTAGCTTATTAGTGAAGCCTTTGCATTAGCTTAAACTTAGGGGATAGGGCCGTTTGGCATAGTAGAGTTAGAACATGTTATGTTGCTTAATTCCTCTAGCTTTTGCTTATCGTGTTCCAATCGATTCTGACTTACTTCCAGCTAGTATAGGTTAGTTTTAGGAGTAGGTAGCTTATAGTGGCTTATGTTGCTTCTTGATTATTTTCAAGTGCTTATTCATATTAGTAGCGTGCCCAAATCATTGTTCTTGTGCTCCAAAATAGTTTCTGTTATTTTTCCTGGATTCTCAGTATTATTTTATAGTTGACTGGAAGTTTTCATAATTTTCCAAGCTTATTTGCTATTTTTCTGCATTTAATTTCATTTTTTAGGCTTTTTAATTAGCTTTTAATACAAATAAATTAGAAAAAGATCAGAAAAATACAATTTAAATTTTCCTAGTTTTAGAAAAATCAAAAAGTGATAAAAAGTATTTTTCCAGATTTTTCTCACCTTAATTAGTATTTTCTAGCATTTTATTAAGTTTTAATAGTATTAAATTCATAATAAATAGAGAAAAGTCAAAAATGTGATTCCAGGTTTCTAAAATTCTTTTTAGTCATTTAAGATTTTGAAAAATAGTTTTGTATTTTCTAGTTTATTTTCCCGATTTTTAGTATTTTAAGTCTATTTTAAATCTTTAAAATTAGTTTTAATTCAAATTAAATCAAGAAAATCCAAAAAACTAGTTTTAAATTTCCAATAATTTTCTTGCATCATTAGGATTGTAAAATGTATTTTCCATATCCGTAGGTATTTTACTTCTTTATTTTCACGTTTTATTTAGATGCGTTCGTAATTTTATTTAAACATACATTTTAGGTTTTAATCGTTAAGCGATTTTAAATATAGAATTAAAATGACTTCAAAGTCTTTTATTAGATTTAATTTCCTTAGTGTAATCAATCATAACCTTTCCTGTTCAATATCACCCGATCACGAATTCGTTCTATTACAGTGTTCACACCTCGTTGGGACTTAACGACCCGGGGATACACTAAACTCCTCTGGACTCAATTGCTTTGGTTTTAGATTGTTTGACTTTTATTACGGTTGACCATTCACAAGTGGTTGACTTGTGTAATAAACCTGACCGTTTGGGACCAATCAATAGTGCATCTGCTAATGTACCTAAACAAACTGATCTTAATGTTGAACATGATTCTGATAAATGTTCATTGGTTGAGGCTAAGACTAATAATTTCAAAACAACTAATATGGTTGATAAAAAGGCTTTTGATGAACTTTCAAACAAATTCTCAAAACTTGAAAAACATTGCATTTCACTTGAAATTGCAATACTAAGAAAAGAGGAAAGTTTTCAATCTATGAAACCATGTAAAATCCGAATTTCACGAATTTCGTGAATTTTTGAAATAAATGATTTAAAAGCTCACTTCATGCAAAAACTCGACAATCAACAATTTGAAAAACATATTTATGATATGCATGTGAAAAGTAATTTGGTTACAAGTAATTACGATGTTAATGTTATTGATGATATTCAAATGAGAAATGATGAATTAGCGGTTTGTGTGGCCAAATTACTAAAGATAAATGAGTCTTTGAGAAAGCATCACATAGAACTAAGTGACTCATCAAAGAAGCTAGAACTAAGTCAATGGAACAATCAAACTCTTTGATAGCTAAAATTGATGAACTCAAGCTCAAATTCGGAAAAGAGTTTAGCTATTGTTGCCTTAAAAATGAGCTTAGGAAAAGCTGTAGGAAAAGTGTGAACACTAAGTTTACAAAACCATCAACCTTGGGAAGCGGTTTCTCATCCCACTAGAGAACGATTCATTGTTAGGCGAGAGCTTGCATTTAAATCTGAAGAACAAAATTTTCAAAAACACGGTTTGCCTCCCAAGTTGATGTGAAACAAGTTTTGTCAAAACCAGTCACTTCACCTTATTTGCCTAAGAAATCACATGATTTGAATGACTTGTTCAAGAATTATGATCTAGAAGAAGCTAGAAAAAAGGCACAGATTCAAAAGGATGGAATTTTAGGTGCTAGACCTAGGGTGATGAACTCTACGAGATTTCAAGGCACTTGCTAGTAGTTTTAAACCATTACCTAGGAACACTCGACTAAAGACTAGGAATGGCGTGTATCTAAGAGTAGTTGCGTTTCGAATAAAGCTATTCCCATAGTAGATCACTCTAAGAACTCTAGATCATTTTCTGAATCCAAACATGTTGTTTGCTCAAATTGTCTGAAATGCATCTTTAAGGCAAATCATGATAAGTGTTTTTTGAAATCTCTAAAGAAAGTAAATGCTCATACAAAGGTTCAACCTGTTAAGTCTAAGATTTTCACTAAGTCATCTAGTGTGCATATGAAGCAAAACAAACCAAAAACTTTGCCTAGATGGATACCAGCTGCTAAATCTTTGGAGTCTAGGAATATCGATAAGTCTTCCACTGTGCATAAGAAGCTTAACACTCCTAGACCTTGCCATAAGTGGATACCATCAGGTAGAATGTTTAAGGATCTTTGGACTTGGGTGGATTCCTACCGAAAGCTTTTTTCCAATGGCAAAATCAAGGTTGACGGTGAAGCCCCAAAGGATTTGGATACTAATGTCACTAACCAATATATATGCAATCAAGTTTGTAATGTTAGTGCGGTATTCCTTACTCGATTCTGAGATACTTGATCCTTCACTACATGGACTCGCTTAAAGTATGGATAACAAGCGGTTGATATCTCATTACTCACGGGTTCAAGTTACTCAACCTTGATATTCAATACTGCTATGACGTCTGCTCACATCGATTCGAGCCTCGTTCTTCAACACTATGGCGTTTGCGAGATAACACTTGAGCCCCGTTCCTCATAGAAAAGAAAGGTGCGCTTGATGCGCTTTATCTTGAAGAAGAGAAATCTTCATGTTTATGTCCATTCTCATCGACATTCTTCATCAACAAGCTTCATGTTTCTCCCATGCTCATTCGGTCATCAAGTGGATCTCGTTCATTGGTGTATATTCTTATTCACTTGGTTAAATCAAAATGGCAACTTCGGATGCAATTTTGAGGGAGAAGAGTGAATTTACTACATGTTGATGGATGTTGATGGCAACTTCATGTTTCTCTCCTCCAACGCCTAATGTTTCACTTACTAAGGATAAATGGGATTTATTGTTTGGGATTCATTGTTTCAAGATATGTTTGATGAGTATTTCCAACCGCTAACGAATGTTGATCATCTAAGAAGTACTTCTCGGACTACTCAAAGCCCAATCTCAATTATTCCTCAAGGCGTTGATAATGACTATCATAATATTGCAGTTTCACTCATGAATAATGATCCGCTCTTTGGTATTCCTTACCAAATCTTCACGGATTATTGTTCATGAATAATGATCCGCTCTTTGGTATTCCTTTGCCAAATCTTTACGGATTATTGTTCCTCTCAATGTGCACGCTATAAATCAACCACATGAACTTAAAGGAAAATGACTACCTCATTCGCTCGAAGACATTATTGGTGAATCTTCCAGATCAGTCTCTACATGTATACTTTTAAGGAAGAATGCATTGATGTTGAGGAATCATTTGTTTCGGTTCATTCAGTAGGTCAATGTACATCCGATTGTATGTTGTTTTCACGTGTTGGGCATTTGACACAAGTTATTCAGAGTTAATCATTTATCACTTATTTGAGATTGAAGTTGACTTTCACAAAGGCGTGTTCTTATTTGATAACTTGCTCGGGCTTAAGAATTTAAGTTGAAGACTTGGTTTATCTAGTTACCGGCATCGGGTGGTTGGTTGAAGACACGGTTAACTATCACTATTAGGAGTTACGTTGTTTTACTCGATGTCACATCTTGATGACGATGTGGATAATCTCAAGAGGTGTTAATGTCTCATACTGTTTGAGTAGTGAGTACTACAGATTTGCTTGAAGCATAGATTCTCGACACCGTTCTTCCATCATTAAGTGCAAGCTTAAGATACAAATGCGGGAATTCGACTTGATTTCAAGTTTGGTATATCGGTTTTCTTCAACGATGGTCACTTCAAATTGTCTACATATGGGTTGATAAAGATAGTCGAGAGAGAGTTTACGTGCGATTGATTCTCACGAGATTCATTTGGGTTATTTGAGTTCTTCTCACAAGATTTCAAGTTCATGGGTATATTATGTTTCTTGATTACGAGGTATCAAAACCGTGAAGGGGAAGGAGACAAATATCTAAAAGCTCAACGAGTACACATGATGAACTTAACACTTCAACTGATTGAAGTTATCCCGAAAGACAATGGTCATAACCGTAGAAACTCGGTGTTTAACTCGTAGCCTTTGGTGTATTATTCCAACTATTTGGGGAAGTGGTCTCGGAGACTTTTGGTATGTGTTACTTGATGATCAATTGGAAGAAATATGAGAAGAACATTTGGAGCGTGAGATGATATTGCTTATCGACATCTTGATATGATTATGATAAAGTGCTTCGTTCTTGCTTCATGTACACCATGTAATGATGATTTCGATGAGATCGCAACCATCGGGGAGAGATTTGTGTACATCGAGGACACACAACATGATCACTTGATCGAGCTTAATCGCTTATTCGAGTTGACATCCGCAGAGAAGATCGGTGATTCAACGATTCTTGTGATGTCATTGTCTCTACTACGGTTGGGTACTTGTGTACATTATGTGCCGATTGGTAATATGGAAGATAACCGGAATGCACTTGGTAAAATGAAGATGTTGATATATTGTTCCCGAATAGACAAGCGGTCAATCTCAAAGAGTAATGTGTACATCGGGACGCATAACAGTTCATGTGATCGGTCTTAATCGTTATTCGGACTTGATAACCACCGAGACGATCAATGTTTCAACTTGTTACTTGATGTTCTCAAGTTCTTGAGGTGTTGAGTTTCATTCAATGAGACCGCTTTGTCTTCAACTCTACTTCTTAGGAAATGGCCTTTATTCGATGTTTGTCGGTTTGGGGAAGCTACCAAAGATTCAAATTGAGAAGGCTCATGTTCGACGATTTTCTTAGAAGCCTCGAATGCTTTGGTGGTGAAAGTTTAAGAGATGATGTCTTCTATCTTCTACAAAGTCTTTGAACGATTTCCTTATCTCGGTACTTGTATCATCATCTTCTTAAACTATTTCTCTATCGTTGTAAATAATTTTCAAAAGCAAAATACAAAATATAAAACCAACAAAAAACAAAATAGAAAAATATAAAATCATCAAAAGCCCATAAAAATCGGAAAATTGAAAAATACCAAAAGTATGTTTTCTCAAGACATGTCTTCAGTATCGATAACATCTACGGTCTTAGAAATGTCATTCAATAATGGCACGGGACTTTAGATGAAGTTCGACGAGAGGTGTATATATTTCTTTCTAAACATGTCTCAACATATGGCTTACGATTACTTGATGTAACCCGGACTTCAAAATAATGGCTTCTGATTATTTGATCAGTAACCCGACTTCAAAAAAATGTCTTGCGATTATTTGATGTAACCCGTGCTTAAAACTATGGCTTGCTATTATTTACGATAGCAACCCGCTTCTTCAAGAAAAGGAAAGTGTTGCGCTAAACCAATTTTCAAAATATTTCGTGCACTTATCCTAAAAACTAAATGAGGAAAGTATGTCAAGGATAGCATTTCCTACTCAAATATTTTTCCGTCTAAAATTCTTGGAAAAATATTTGTTTTAACTTAATGGTGGTAAATGAGTTGCTTGCAAATCAATCGAGTTCGAGTTTTAACAAAATTGAAAACTCAATCAATGACTTCGCGCTTTTAATCTTTTCGAAAATAAGTCATTGATTGAGGGGGAGAATGTTTTCAAATCTATATCATCTAACGGGCTATCTTAATTATCCTACGTGCTTAATTAAAAATGATATTTGCCTATGTCAAAGGACTAGGAATTTAGGATATGATTGTTAGGATTAGATGATTAGAGTTTGATTAAAACATTATTCCCATACCTAATATGAACTGATTGATATGTTGAATTGACTTGAATTAGTCGATTGTTGTTTGGGTGATGTCGACCACCATATATCTGTATGTGTGTTCACTAACGTATGCAGGTATATTGGTATATAAGAATGTTCCCGATCCGGATTCCACAATTGAAGATGATTGGATGACAAAAGGAAAGGGTAACTATATCTTGGGTTGACAAATGAAGAAACGGAGCTTAATTGAACTTCAATGGAGAGTTGACATAAATGCAACGTAAGAGGTCTCACTGCATCAACAGATGGTTTTCTTCTAAGTGATTGAAGAAACGGAGCTTAATTTGACCTCAGTTGGCATTAAAATGCAACGTAAGAAGTCTCACTGCATCAGCAGATGGTTTTCTTCTAGCCCTACAGCAACAACATAAGCTTCTCAACCACCTAACATATCTTTGTGCATGATAATAGTGATGATACCATTTTTTTAAATACAATTTTCAAATAATATTGTTTTGAAAAATGAAAAAATATTGGTTTTGAAAATATATTGGACTTAACTTTGAAAATCATCGGACTTCATTTTATCAAAAATTTAGTCACTCAATCGACGACTTCGGATATATCTTCAAAAGAGTTCGTTTATACATTAAAATGTGGTGATCTAAAGATTTAATGTTATGTCATGGTATGATTTTTCTTTTGAATCAAGGTCTTTCAAAATAAATTTTTTTCTGTTCTTGTTTGATTGTGAAATTGTTTTATTTTACTAAAATATCTCTTAAAAACTATCATACCTGACACTAACAATTTTTAATGTCTTAAATTGGTCCTTATCTGTCATTTTTCAAAATTAAATCTTGCCACGTCTTTCCCCACACTCTTTTAAATGATTTAAATCAATTGGGATCACAAATCTCAAAAGGTTTGAAATTTTTGATCGGGGGAGAGATCATGATTTAAATCTCAAATCTGTTTTAATGGAATCGGTTTTAGTCCTTTATAGGCACTCCTGCCTCCATGTGCCAAACGATTTCAAATACACAATACACATGTTGAGGAGGAGGATTTATCCAAAAACCAGATGAGTATTTAAACAAGGCCACTTTTTCTCCCATGTTTTCTAAACCTAATTAAATCACTTGGGATCCAAAATCTCAAAGGCTTTGATATTTTTCATCGGGGAGAATTTGTGATTTAATAATGAAAGTTGATAAAGGTGATCGTTTTGATTTAATTGTGCAGTCGCTCTCTCATATGTGCTAAGCGCTTTCGAATCTCGAAGCACATATTGAGGGGAGCAAATAAACTATCGAGTCGAAAGCTTTTTAGAGTGATTTATAAAGTACCTTGATTGAGTGTTCAAATGGTTTCTTAATGGCTCTTGTGATTGTGGATGTGCTTCAAATTAACTCTTGCCTCTATGTGATAAAATGATTTCAAATATCCTATGCACATATTGAGGGGAAGAATTTACCAAAGAAAATCAAATGGCTTTTTCTATGAAAATTGTGATCAAAGAAAATATTTCAAAGTCCTCTTGCCTCCATGTGCTAATCAATTTCTAAATCATATGCACATGTTGAGGGGGAGGTTTTTCTAAATGATCAAACTATTAAGGTACAAAATGCTTTGATCTCGTATCACAAGTACCTTGATTGTTTTCCAAATGATTTTCAATTGGTTTCGAGAAAGAATGAACTGTACCAACAGATGACCATTTTACTTTATGCATGGAGTTATAAGGATGGTGAGGTTAGGTATTAGTTCCCAAGATCCGCCAGCGGAGGGATCTACCTAGGGACAATCCACTAGATAGTGTAGAGTCCTTAGGTATGATGAAAAAGGAGAAAATGAGAAATGGGAAGAGTGCGGATGAGGCCGAGCTAGTCTTGGAACAAACCCAACAAGGTTCTAGTAATGAAGTCTCGGTAAGCTTGAAGGATTGAAGAATGAAAAGAATTGAATGTAAAGGGTGAAAAGAAATAGCCCTCCAACAATTCAACCTTAGGGCGATGTAGGGTTCAATACATTTGCTACTCTTGGTGGTTACCAAGGTAACACTGGTATTGAAGACAAGGCGTCATGGACCCAAAGGACGATCGCACTGCACTAAAATTCCCAAACTACTCAAGTTCCTCTTAAAGGGCTTGTTTCATTCTCACGGGAACCGACATTATCTATCGACTTTCTCTTAGAGATTGTTGATATTGAAGAAGGAGACCCTCTCCTAGTCTCCCAAGATAGGAACCAAATATGCACGATTGAGTCTAGAGCCAAGAGATCATCCACAATATCTCATTAGGACACTGTCTATGAAGACTCTCATTTCACACAATGTGGAAAGAGATTATATCTTTGAGTCCTCGCATTATCCTTGTGGTATTGCGGAACATCCGAGTGATATGCAAACATATTCACAATGAAGATGGAAATCCTTCTAGAGCCAACATCAAACAAGCTCTTGGTGGGTGACATGTGAGATCTTCTCGTAAGATCAAGCTAGTGACAATGGATAGAAACAATGGGAGATTCATTCTTGAATCAACCTTGGTCGAGAAATGGATTGACGAATACCTTTGAAAACCCGGTCGTTGTGCTCAAAATTCTTTTCTCTAGCACTTGACGTATTATATCTTTCAAAATTAAAAGGGTATTTATGATTGAAATTTGATTTTCTTATAAAACCTTCGTCGTATTGAAAAACTCTTTCTTCAAGCAATTGCGATTGTTTTCAAATCATTTTAATCAATCGGTAAATCTCAATTCTTTGGTTCACTCACTCATGTTGTCTTCTTTGAGGCGTTCGGTTTGAGAACGACTAGGCATTGCGAAACCACATCAAGGAGATTCTTGAATTATACGATCACGAGGTACTTCTCTTGATCAGCGGGAACCGTGGGCGTGTACCTCAATTCAGCGAAAGTGATCAAAGACACTTTCATGCGCTTTATTGCTAGCTGTTGTTTGCGGTACATTTGGACGGTTGCGAGATGATCGTAATTGAGGATTCAATCCAAAGCGGGATGCTCACAAGATCCACACTTAATGAAGAAATCATGACTTGTGCATATCTACGTAACAGCTCGGATATTTTTATACTATGCTTCGCTTTCTGCCGCAAATATCTTGAACCAAGAAAACCTTCCGCTACTCTGATGAAAAGATGTCATGATCCAAAAGTGTGAGCATGTCGGTCCGAAAGTCACAACATCACATGATGGCAACGCAATAAAGGGTGATCCAGAGATTTACTGTGGCTGATGATCTCAATAAAAGCTCGAAGATCATCAATGATGTGGATCAGTTTAAAGGCCTCCACTTAAAGTATAAATCAATGTGGACTTTGAAGAATCGCTACAAAAGCACAAAGATTGCGGAATTGAAGAATTGAAGTCTACGAGCTCAAGAACAAAGACAAAGAAAGAATGCTAGGATGCAAAATGTATTTCATGGGGTGACCTCCCTTGGGAGATTGTTAGGAATTGGAAATTCCATGTTAAAGTGTCAGTCACCCCAATTATAGTCTAGCATATGTTAGCTCGTGACTTGTAGTTATTTATGTTATTTAGTAGTTAATTAGTTAATTAGTAGCGTAGAATAGTTTAATGCAACACCGTGGAGGAAGGACGGGTCTTTACCTCTTGTATGCACGATCCACGATCCGTTAGGAGGACGATTATGTAAAACTATAAATACCCTCTACCTCCCAGGTAGAGGTTGGACCTTTCATTATAATCTAACCTTTCATGTTTTCTTTCATTTTCTCTCTCTAGAAAGGCTCCCATCCTACTTTCTCTCTCTAAAACCTCTAAACTATACGCCCCATTTGATATGTTATGATGTGTTTATGAAATCCAATATGTTACACAAACCCCTTAAGTCTAGGATTTGAATAGAAAATACCCTAAGTGTTTAATCCCTTAAGCGTTAACAAGTCATCGAGGCATAGTCTCTCTGTGAGTCGTCTTCGGATACTCGATGAGAGACAAAGAGAAGTCTCTCCACTCGGTGAGGCGGAACTTAAGGGGTGAAGGCGAGTCAAGAAGAAGATGGTGGATTCGGTGGTGATGACAATAACTCACCGAATCCAAACTCCTCATTAACTAGCATCAAGACAAACTAAAGGCGAAGATCAAGGCTATGATCGAAGAATGGCGGGACAAGGTGGGATAAGTTTGAGCAGATAAAAGAAGTCCTTATCAACCAAAGTTAAACTTTCCACAGAATCGTTAACTATCGGGCTCGGTGTCATCACCGACAAGAAGAAAGCGACCTTGTCACTTACCCAATATAGCAAATGTAAACAAAGACAAAATACATCGATTTTTGTCTTACAGAATTTGCGGTTTGTCCTCTAGGATAGAGTCAAAACTATACTTGTATAAATAGCATAAGAGATGGAGTGGAAGAATTTTATGCTTGTGGATAAATTGTAAAACACACACACAAGCCATCTTCCACTCCTCCAAATACAACTCTGTCCCTGAGATAGCTCAGTGGTTCCTTTGTAGTGGTGCTCAGACTTAGCCTGAGCTTAGTGAGGAGATACCATACTTTGTCATTTCAATCCCAAGTACTATTCTGCAAGTACTTGGGTAATGTATTCTTTTTGATTTGTTTCTAATAAAGAATATTAAGTTGAAAATTATTCAGTGTGCTTTTACTTGCATAGTTTCAGTCATTAATTCACAATTTGTTGTTTTATTATCTTTATTGTTTTAATACGATTGTGAAACGGGATCAACAAGTGGTATCAGAGCAGGCTGATTATAAAACCCTTTTTAAGCCTCTCAAAAACGTTTTTAAATCAGGATCCTAATGGCTGAAATTGATGTGCCCCGACTTGTCGACAAAAAGGGTGGAGCTTATTCAGTTGTTGCCCCTCGACTCGAAGTTGGTAAATTTAACAAATGGAAAAGGCGAATGATTTGCTATTTGACTTGGATGGAACCTTACTACGTAAAGTGTATTAATGAAGGTCCATTTATCCCAAAGATCAAGGTTTGCCTAAACACAAGCTCGATGAACTTAGGACGAGAGGAGAGTGGTCAACCAGGACCAAAGGCTCAAAAGCATCATCATATCTTGTCTTCTGATGATGTCATGGAGTCATTATTGGGCGTAATCTGACTAAACAAACTGGGACGACTGTTCCACGATCATGAAGGTCCCTCGGATACTAAGGAGAACAGGATTATGGACACGAAACTTGAGTATAACACCTTGTGGCTAAGGACTTAGAAACTTTGTCTCAAACTTACACCCGTTACAAAACTTTTTAAATGAGCTGTCAAATGATGGTGTTAAGTTGTCTAAACATGAAATCAATGTTGGTTTTGTCAATAGTCTCCACGAGAAGTGGTTGAATTTCTCTCGGGGACTTAGGAATGCTAATCATATCCGTAATCTTGAACTTCACGAAATATATGAGAAATTTGTCTACGAGGATAACCTCATCAGCAGACGATACCACGACTTAAAGAAGTCTCGGGAAGTCAAGAAGTCCCCGACCACCACTTTACCACCAATTTCTCCGATTTTTATTCTAACGGTGTGGTTCGATTTTCGGAAAATTCGGATGATGAGCGATGAGAGATCAAGTGAGGAGTACCTAAATGACACGAACATCGAATTTCAGAAAGGGCACTCCTTGCTAACTCTCGGAGGTTTATAAAAAGAAACAAAGGTTTTCCAATGCTAAAGCTAATGAGGACACTTAGTGCTTTAAGTGTCACAAAAGAGGTCATTTTGCCAAAGACTGCTTTTTAAAAACAATTTATGAACCCTCTTACAAACCATCGGGGTCAAATCGGTCCTCGAGCTTTAGCAAATTTCAACCAAAATTTATCGTCTCATCAAAATTTTCAAAACAAATCGATCATAATTAAACTGTTGATTTTGAAGCTAAGTACGGAAAGTCAAAGCTAAGCTAGCACCGCTTGAGTCCACTCCTCGAAACAACAAACACCGTTAAATATGCGGGGTAAAAACAAGGGCCTAGTTCTTGAAGTCTTCGATGGGATGAAGAGCCATTCTCCTCGGCGACGAAATGGTGCAAGTCGGTTACCGGTGGCCCTCTCGAGAAGAGGACAAGCTAGGCATTGGGAAGAATCATGCAGGGAATGGAGAATGGGTCAATATCACAATGAAGAAGGTAAATATTTTACTTTCTATGGATGATGA
Source organism: Chrysanthemum lavandulifolium (assembly GCA_022545495.1). Taxonomy (NCBI): domain Eukaryota; kingdom Viridiplantae; phylum Streptophyta; class Magnoliopsida; order Asterales; family Asteraceae; genus Chrysanthemum; species Chrysanthemum lavandulifolium. The sequence continues at coordinate 241,305,459 of CM040243.1, read as the reverse complement.
CTCGGATCGGCGATCCTTTATGAACTATATCAATGTTGACCTTAAGTTTGTAGAGGAGCAATGATTAAATCTTTTTCTAAATACAACAAGTTAAGTTTTGAATTAAACAAGTGTAGGGATGAACTTTTTTTAAAACAAGCCAAGCTTGAAATTTCACACTCTGATTCAAAACACCGAACTAGTTAAAAGAAATCGGGCCCTTCAAGATGAACTTAAAAGGAAAAAGAAATCATTGAAAGTTGGATTGCCAAGAATCCTAGAGTCTTTGATCTTGTGGGAGCCCCAATAGCAAGAAGAGAATCATAGGTGAAGATCATCTCCCGATTCTCATAACAAAGACCAAGGTCCAAAACCATTTGTTTACGGTGGCATGATTACCAATATGTTGTCATTACCCAAGTCCGGTGATTGGGTTAAGCGGGCTAATCACGAGTAAGCTTCCAAATTTCGATTACGGAAGAATACTAGAGCACAAAGCCAAGCTCTAAAGAGCATGCTTGGACTCACGATGTGCCCGTGAGTACTTGAACACATCTCCGAGTCAAGCGGAATCTTAAGCACCGCTTCCACCCCGAAACCTCTTAAGGGTGGAGCACTAAGCTATGAGCTTACTCCATTGAAATTCAACCTCATTCACCAAAAGAAAGGTCCGGACTTGGTTGAACCATCCCGAAAAGACCAACAAAACCAATCCAACAAGATTCAACTCCCACCGAGACTTCTACATCTTCGGTTCCTATTGAAGCGGACCAAATCCAAGAATCGGCGAACTTGTGAGTAAGTTGGTGACAAGATGGAATCCATCAAAAGGATCACGATTCAATAAAGGAACCAAAGTCAGCCTCCTCTAGTTCCTCAAAGTCAAAATCAAACACCAAACTCAGGCAGAAGTGCGATCTGTGCCATTATACCAGTCATACCACTGATAATTGCTACAGAATCCTTTTTTGAATGATCTGCAAAAAGGATGATCACAGAACTTTTGATCACTTACAATATGTAAGTTCATTCAGTGAAGCAAGACACACCAAAGCTGGTAATCAAAATGCTTCAACCTCCAAACAAGCTCACACGCATAGAGCAAAAACCTTTCCTCCTTGTCCACACTGTGGCTTCAATGATCATCATTCTGATGATTGTCTCATGAACACATGTTGTGATATTTGCGGAAATTCAGCTCATAAGACATCCCAGCATGACAGTGTCATCCAAGCAAGGAGAAGTTCAAAGCAACCCCGAATCACTGAGTCATCCTTAGTCACTAAATGCAAAACCTGTGGTAGCACAATGCACTCAACCACTGACCATGAGTCAATTTCCAAATTCAAGCAGACCTTTAGACCCAAGCCTACTAGCATGTGGGTCAGCAAGAGAAACTAATTCAGTTTACTATTTGTGCAGAGACACGCCAGGGAGCCTATTTGGCATCTAGATAGTGGATGCTCAAGAAGCATGACCGTGTTAAGGAGTATCTGCACAAGTATGTAAAGGAACACGGACCCAAGGTAGTATTTGGTGATAACTCATCATGTCCCATCAAGGTTATGGTTTAGTAAACCGCAATGGAATAGTTTTCTATAATAGGTTATGTCAATGGTCTAAAATACAATCTCATCGATGTCACCAATTATGTGATGCTAAGTACATTGTGCAATTCAATGACAAACAAAGCACCATTTTCAATGACAACAAAGAAGTTGTTTTGATAGCTCCTAGGAGAGATGATGTTTATGTCTTAGACATGTCAACACTTTCTCAAGATGGAACTTGTCTCTTTGCCAAAGCCACTAAAGCATCAACCGTCAGGCACAAGAGACTCTCTCACTTAAACTTCAAAAACATCAACAACTTGGCAAAACAAAATAAAGTCCTTGGCTTACCATCACTGGTTTTTGCAAAAGATAAACCATGCTCAGCCTATCAAAAAGGCAAACACCATAGAGCATCATTCAAAACAAAACAAAATTTCTCCATCAAAAGCTGCCTTCACCTCCTGCACATGGACCTGTTTGGACCTGTTAGTCTAAGATCAATCCAGAATGAGAACTATACACTTGTCATTGTTAATGAGTTCTCAAGATACACTTGGGTATACTTTCTTTCTAAAAAGAATCAGGCAGCTAATACAATAATGTCATTCATCTGGAAATTTGAAAACCAGAATGCTTAAACAAATCAGAACTGACAATGGTACTGAGTTCATAAATCAAGAGCTTGAAAATTTCTATGATGAAAGGGAATCTCCCAAAACTTTTCATCTCCTTACACCCCGAACAAAGCGGGTAGTGAAAGGAAAAAGAACTCTCATTGAGGTCGAACTATGTTAAATGGCTCGGCACTCTCAAAGCACTACGGACTAAAGCAATCAAAACAACCTGTTACACTCAAAACAGGTCAATCATTGTCAAAAGACATAACAAAACCCCATATGAGATCTTCAAAGGAAGACTTCCTGATATCGACTACTTTCATGTGTTTGGGTGTCCCGTGTTCATTCACAATCACAAGGATCACTTAGGCAAATTTGATGCAAAAGGCGATGATGGGTATTTCCTAGGTTACTCAACGATCTACGAAGCTTTCGTGGTGTTTAACACCGAAGACAACAAGTTGAGGAAACCTTTCATGTCACCTTTGATGAAAGTGCGAAAGCATCGGTTCACCAATACCTCGATGGAGGAAATAGGAATTGATGACTCAACAAGATATCCTCCCGATGAGTTCAACATCAAATCAATTCCTCATATCAAGATGATGCTGACATCTCATACTATGTCTTACCCCACAACCTTCCTCAACCAACTATCAGTGAAGTCATTGATAATCAATCGGTCCCTTCTAGGATAGGTAATACTGAACCAAATGTTCATGAACCTGTGATTCAAGAAACCCAACCTGAACAAAGCATCTCAACAGATGATCTAAATGATTATGTGGCTCCTACACCTGAGCTCACACTTGAGTTTCCAGTGACCTCTTCAAGCTCAGATCCTAGACCACAAAGTAAGTGGACAAGATCTCAGGACATTGAGCTTGTAAACATCATTGGTGAACCCACCGAGGACATGCTCACTAGAAGCATGGATGCTAAGTTAACTATGACTTGACCAATGAATGTCTATATGCCGATTTTCTATCGAAATAGAACAAAAAGTGTCACCGAGGCTCTAAAACATCAAGTGGGTTCGAGCTATACAAGAAGAACTTCAGTTTGATAAAAACAAGGTCATGACCTTGATCAAATGTCCTCGGGATGTCATTGTCATAGGAATGAAGTGGGTTTTCGAAGCAAAAGCGATGAAAATGGCACTCATTAAAAACAAAGCCGGACTTGTAGCCAAAGGTTACAATCAACAAGAAGGCATTGACTATGATGAGACATTTGCTCTGTTGCAAGAATGGAAGCCATCAGGATCTTCCTTGCATTTGCTACCTACATGAATTTCAAAGTTTACCAAATGGATGTAAAAAGTGCAGTCCTGAATGGTGAACTTAAGGAAGTTGTGTATGTTCAACAACCTCCTGGCTTTGAGAGTAGTGAATTCACGACTATGTACGCAAGCTTGACAAAGCCCTATATGGACTTAAACAAGCTCCCATAGCATGGTATGAAACTCTCTCGGCCTTCCTGATTCAAAACAAGTTTGTCGAGGATAGATAGACAACACCTTGTTTATCTACGTGACAAAAGAAGATGTGATACTAGTCCAAGTATATGTTGATGACATCATCTTTGGCTCAACAAATTATACTCTTTGCAAGCAGTTTGAAAAGCGATGACAAAGAAGTTTGAAATAAGCATGATGGGTGAACTCACTTACTTTCTTGGACTACAAATCGGACAAGCGATAAAGGAATCTCCATCGACCAAGAGAAGTATACCGAAATCTCTTGAAGAAATATGAGATCTCTGGATCGTGCTTAAGTGAAGACACCAATGGTCCCTCCTAACAACCTTGGACCCGATCTCACTAGAATCATCAACCAAACTCATTTCGAGGATTGTAGGCTCACCGATGTATCTTATCTTCCGGACCGGACATACAATTCTCGATCTGTCTAATAGCAAGATATCGATCGGATCCCAAAGAATCCCATCTCACTGCAGCCAAAAGAATCCTCAAATACCTTAAGGGAACTCCAAGCCTTGGACTTTACTATCCAAAGTGCTCAGGGTTTGACCACAAAGGGTGATCTGACTCTGATTATGCAGGCTGCAACATGGACAGTGTTAACACAAATAAGCCATAAAACCGTTTATTTATATTTTACGATCTTCTAATGTTTTGTCGATAACAAACGTAAAATTATTTTAACGAAACAAATAAAATACATAAATGGTTTGAGCCAATAGTTTCTAACACACTTACGTTTTCACATAAAACACTAAAACAAGTATAACTGATTTTATGATTTAGTAGTACATATGTACAACAACTAGTGTTTACATATTGGGCAAATATATACATAACTAGTATGTATTATAATGGGTAATATAAATGGGTAGAAACCTAAGTATTTGACCCATTGACCAAATACATTGAATGTCCATGACACATACCCATGGAGCTTGACCCATAACCCATTGCATGACATCATGCTTAAGTCATATATGGATACTATCCATGACCCATTGTTTTAATCCATGAACCATGAACTAGATACATTGCATCTTGTAGATACATTGTATCTACTTGGATACCCATGATCCGTAACCCATGACCCATGACCCAAAACCCATGGACAAAAGGGAGCGTCCCACGGATCCTCAGTAATACACTGGACGGATCCCTCAAGTGAGGGATCCGTGAGATCCGTAGAACAATAGTTGTTTTTCTTCTATAAATAGTGAGCCATTTCTTCCTTTTGGGTTGCCACTCCCACATACTTTCCCAAGTATTGTAACCTTCTAACCACGTATCCTAAGGATCTTTCTATGTAGTTGTCTTTTGTTTTTGTGTGATTCTCTAGGTTCCTCTTAAAGGTGAGATCACCACTTTTTGAAGTCGAGCAAGCTCAAGTCCATGAGTTGTCATGCTTCGTCATCATCAAGACTACTGAGGTTCTCTTGTTGATACTTCTTTCTTCCTCCTTATAAATGTTGTGTCCAAGGCATTAGTGAAGGATGCCGAAAGAGTCAAGATGAAAACATTAGTGAAGGGTGCTTAACATCCGTGTCAAAAGCATTAGTGAAGAATGCTAAAGGAGTCAAGACGAAGATATTAGTGAAAGGTGTCAATCGTTCATGTCAAGGGCATTAGTGAAAGATGCCTAGAAGTCAAATCAAATGGCATTAGTGAAGGATGCCAAGGTTGTATAATCGATGAGGTGCATCATTATACAAATAGTGATAGTTTGTTTCCAAGGATATTGATATCCTTGATGGTGTTGTAATAAGGAGTGGATCTCCTTTCGGGTTAGGTGTTGTGTAGCGTTGGGTAGTAGTTCCTCCATTGTAATGGAACTCGGTACTTAGCCTAGTACCCGGATAAAGGGTAGGCGACGTTGTGGTAGGTGTGGTTCTCCGCAGAAAGAACCGGTGGTTAGCCTAGTACCGGAAAAGAGTAGGCAACGTTGTGAAGGCTTCTCCGCCATAAGGAGTTGGTGTCGTGTAGTGATTACGAACTCTCGAGTGGGTGACTCGGGGGTGGAGTAGGGCAAGGAAGGTGACCTTGTGGCGAACCACAATAAATACTCGTGTCGTGGTTATGTGCTTCTTACTCTTTATCTTTCATTACACATTTACATATCTATCTATCAATGTCCAACATACACATCTAAATGGATTGACATAAGTTGATCTAAATATTTTAAAACGAAGTTTTAATTGGTAAAACTATTTAACCCCCCCTTTTAGTTTTCCACAATTGGCATCAGAGCTTTGTTACCAAGTTTCTTAGAGTATGATGTACTTTAAAAACTTGATTCTATCCGTGTATGTTTGAAAACTACAAAGAAGGATTTTTTTTAAGTCATGTTTTAAAAATCATCATAGTGTTTAATGTTGGACAATGATAGAACGCTCTAATATTTTCCTTGTTAAGGATTCTCCATACTTGGATTTGGGCATACCAAGAAGATCATGAAGAAATTCTCTAAATATTTCTTTTCGTAAAAAGAATATTTAGCATAGTATTCCTCACACACGGATTTGGGGATCCTAAGAAGATAACAAATAATTTCTCTAAATATTTCTTTTCTTAAAAAGAATATTTAGCAAAGGTATGATCTTAATAAATTTCAAGCTTTCTTTTATTTTATTAAAGTCTTAGTAGTATGCTTACACTTTCTTAGTAATTACTATAGTAGTTATCCATATTAAAATCATCATCAAGAATGGTATTCTTCGTTGATTTGTATAGACTACACTACGAACCTATAATAATGATATCTCGTTGATTTGATCATTATTCCTCACAAAAGGACTATTGACATTTCATCTATGTCAATGAGTATCCATGTGAAATTTCTTATATTATGATAAAATGGGATTTTGTCATAATCTTTGAAAAATCTCCCAAAGAATTATGACTTATTCATAAAAAGGGAACCTCGTCAAATAGGATTAGTATTAAACCGTCAAAACCCCAAACCACAAGTTATAGAGCTTAAACATCAAACTCTAGGCTTTTAGAACTCCCAAACCAAAGTTATCAAGGAATGCTTAAGTTGAACTTTTGCCATCTGCCGGATCCACGAGTTTGAACTAGCGGATCCCTAATGAGAGAGATCCGTGGGATCCGTGCAATGAAGATAGCATAAGTGAGAAATGATCACTGTGGAAGTTCCACTATCACTTTCCCTTCAAAGACTCACGAACAAAAATCCAATTACTGTTTATAGGAGCAAATTGATCATTTCCTTCAAGCAAAACAATCTCTTGTGTAAGTATAATCTTCACTACATTCTTAATTTAATTCCTTGATTCCTAAAGATTACAATTTTCATCTTTAGAAGTTGGGTTCAAATGGGTTTGTCATAATTTGTCACCACATTGTTTTCTAAGATAATCTAAATCAAAGAATTAACATTGTTAATACAAATTAAACTCATTTCTTAAATTCAATAAAGATGATTTGAGCAAAATTGTGATCAAACCCTTTAGGCTACTATTCATAATTAACACCACATTGTGGTTCTGTTTTATAGGAACAATCATGCCTAGTAACCGACAACAAGACTATCATGATACCGCCCACTACATCCCAATGTACCATCGAAAGGATGGACTTAGCCCGAAGGATAGGAAAGATTTCAAGTTGCTCGAAAAGAGACTTTTTCATGAAGGTCGTGTGGTAGAACCATCATTCCTTGCTAACACCGACATCCGACAAGTTTTTGAAACAATTGGCTTTGATTGTCTTTTGGACATAAGCGAGCAAATTTGCCCAGTGTTCGTACTCGAATTCTACAAAACAATGAGAATAGTTAGGAATGAGAACGGGACCATCTCAATTGTCTTCATCATAAATGAATATGATTACACTCTTTTGCTTGTAGAATTTGGAAGAATACTACGTGTTCCATATCAAGGAGTTTGCATGTTTTCCATTGAATGGTCTTTGGCGGAGCTACACGATATGGTTGATCATCATGAAGTCTACCACATGAGAATCCTGGAAGCAACCACGGTAAGGGATACCATGTTCATGCAAAGGGCATCCCCATCGAGGGTCACTAGAAATTCCAAAGTGATCTATAGGGATCCATTTCAAATGGAGCTTTCCTAGATGTATGCATTGTATAGGAAATGGGAAGTGGTGGTAAGGGAGAATGTGCTTTGCTTGGGAGGGAACAAGGATCACCCCAATGCGTGCTTAAGCTTCATGATCTATTGCCTTGTGACCGATACTCGCTTCAACCTTGCATATTACATGATTAAGAGAATGGCGAGTGTGAAAAGCATGGACAAAATGGTGCTCCCGTATGCAATGCTCCTATCCCGTCTTGCAAACTTCATCTTTGCTTTAGAGCCTTCTCCGTACTCCTATGATCATAGATTTTGCAACAAAGTTATGGTGCCTTTATCCGAAGGAAAAACTACACGGTTTATGGTGGATGGGAAAAGACCTCACCCACCAACGGATTCATCGGATGAACGAGAGAGACAAAGAGAAGGATAAGGAAGTAGCAACCCTGTCGGCAACACCGATCTCGACCCTTTGGATTACATCAATCAATTTCCAGACATTCCTAGCTCATCACAAGAATGGCAACAAACCAAAGGGATCTTCAAGTGCTTCGCCAACTTCTTGAAGAAAAAGAAGTAGAGATGGTGGGATGAAGAGTGGAGGGGAGTATGAAGACGGGGAGTGATATGGAAGAAGATGGGGAAGTAAGGTAAGGTCATAGGACCTTAATTTGTGAAAACAATTCGAAACAATGGTTTGTAACATCTTAACAATACTTATGTAGAGTAGGATGTAGTATGTAGGAATTGCCATAACTTGGCATTGAAGAATTTAACTTAGGAGCAGTAGGATGAGATTTTACGACATCTTGAATTCATTCAAGTAGTCGTCACTCATCTTTAGCTACCTTTAGTTTCCCACACTTGCTATGTGTTATACTTGTTGTGTTCTTGCATTCAATCATTATAGAAATAACTAGGAGAAGCATTTGCTAAGAGTACAAGAATTGCACATTTGTTTGAAAGCCTCGATCTGCAGATGGCGGATCCCGAATTATAACTAGTCGGATCCTCCCAAGAGGGAACCGTGGGATCCGGAAGATGGATATCGATACAAATCACTATACATCCAAGTTATCCCTTAATCACATAATGATGGCTAAACATGATTCTTTAATACCACTTAAGGCTTCCTCAAAACCAGAGGGTCTCACATTCACCCGTAGGTAACTTAGGATCAAATTCAAAGTGCCTCGGTTTATCAAACTCACCAATATCCACCATATTTCCGCTCGAACACTCACACATTATTTCTCACATCTCAAAACACTTAGTTTGATATTTCTATCAATTTTAGCAAATTGAATTTAGTCACTCTTACCTCAAACTAGGCTTGAAACTAGTTTTTCATTTTTCTTTATTTTTAGGATTTTCTCAAATTTCTCTTGAGCCATCATTTGATTTCTAGGACTAATTGCCATCATTTTCCTATTTCAAATCAAATGATATCCTCCTCAAGCACTTAGCTAAACTTTCAAAAGTCCACTTTCCTACCCAAAACCATCATTAAGTATCCTCACTCCTTATGGTTGAGCATTTAAGACATCCACCACTCAAGACATCTAAGGAAAGTCAAATCCTCAAGATTCATAGGTACTAGACCTTACAAAAAGCACAATCACTTCATCACATATCCATCGTGAGACGGATCCTCAGTTTATAACTTATCGGATCCGTGGGATCCGTGGTCTCTGAAAAGACTTTAATCAGTTCTTTCTTTCAAAGTTAAGCCATTTTTGGTAATCTAAACACTTTTAGTTACCATTTAATGATTTCCTAGAGCTGGAAAAACACCTTAGTTGACCTTGGTGCATGCCTAATCCCAATAGTGGTCATGAATTTAATTCCTTAATTCAAATTCATCCTTTATAAACCAAACACTCTTGAGGTTAAGTCATCACTCCTACCTAATTCTCAAAAATCATTAGTTAGAAGCTCATATTGCATTCTCACTATGACTAAAGCACTTAGCAACAACTCCTCAACCAAAGGTTCATCCATGATTCATGAGATTTCATCCACCGAATCATCTCCCGTAAGAGATCATAATGTTAGAATCCCACCTCAACAAAACCAATCAACAATTGCCAAGAGAACCGCAAGAATTAACATTAGACCCTTTGGGCTGGAAAAGGGTTCATCAAGCTCTAAACCAAACGTACCTAGTTCTAGCAAAATTTCTAAGCCTTCAGTCATAGAGCATAGACTACACCCTTTCACCGAGCCTCTCTCTCATCCAAATCTCTATTCATTAGAGCATTCACCACCGAGAACTTTCCATTCACCAACTTTCTCGTTAAATAGGGAACCATCTACAACACCAACTAGTCCATCATTGGAAACAAGGAACCACCAAGGACTTAATCATATGGAGGAATGTCCATTACCACCACCCTGATTCTTAGTAGAACCTCATCCTACATTACTCAATGTAACCCCACCATCATTTGTAGAGCCTCCTCAAAACATCCAATCTCCTCCGGTTCCTAATCAAGACAATAATTTCTCTAATTGTCTAATCACCCAAGGACTTGTTCAAGAAGTACGAAATGAGTTTCATTTCATGTTTAATCATCTTATTGAAAGATTGGACCAAATCAACAAGTCTACTCCTTCTTAGACTCAAGCACATTGTTGCTTCTTAAGTTTTAGTCACTTATTAGTATTAGTAGAATATGTATTACATGGCTAAATCATTCTCTTAGTTTTAGAGATTTGTTGATTATCTCTTATGTTTTATTGAATGATAGTCTATATGCCATATTGCTTTGAGTATATGTTTGTTGCTTGAATACATATCTCACTTTGATGTTAACATTATTTGGTACATCACCATTCTTTGAATTCTCATTATCGGATAGACGGATCCCCGAGATTTTCCTAGACGGATCCTCCAGGAGGAATCGTGGGATACGTGCAACAGAAGACCAATTTTCTACTAACTTGAGTCTTATTTGCAGGAAATTATGTACTATATACTTGTTTTCTAACCTTTGTTTTGTAGCTTTTCAAAATACACATGAAGACTTTGACACCCTAAGCTAGGGGGAGCTTTGTGTCAAACCATACATTGCAAAAACATTCGCAATATAATCCTCATATGGATTACATTTCGTTACGTCCCCTTGCAAAGTTGCAATCATCAAGGGGTAGCATTATCGTCACTAAGACGAAACCATTTGCAAACATAGTTGAAAGGCATTAGCTTAATAGTTTTTATTTACTTGATGCCCTCACAAAGGGATGGACTCGTCAAGGGGGAGTTAAGACGAGAACTCTTCCCGTCACTTGCTCTCTATATTTTTTTTCTTTTACATGTTTTTCTTAAAACATTGTGTTAGTTTCTTTTCGACGCTCTTTTTGTTTCGACAAAAGGGGAGAAGAGAGTAAAACTCAATTCGAACTTTACAATTTTAGTTTTTCCTTAAAATAATTTTATGTTTTGTCATCAACAAAAGGGAGATTGTTAATACAAATAAGCCGTAAAAGCGTTTATTTATATTTTACGATCTTCTAATGTTTTGTCGATAACAAACGTAAAATCATTTTAACGAAACAAATAAAATATGTAAATGGTTTGAGCCAATAGTTTTCTAACACACTTACTGATTGTACAAGAAATTGCACTACCATGCTTCGATGATGATCAAAGGTATGATGGGTGTATGTTCCAGCCAAGATTGTCTTTCACTTGAGGATAAGAAATACGAAGACACTATGTTAAGCGATTACGTAGGGGTTGGACCCTGCGAACCACCTCCGGCGTGAGAGTAAGTATGAGTTATGGTTGTATAAGTGTGTGTAAGTAAAGAGATGAGTGATGAATGAGCTTACCATAATTCTCTGCCCGTCCAACCTATTTATAGTGGAAGAAATAGGGTTAGGGGCACCTTTGCGCAAATGTCGGAGAATATGGGGGTGTCCCATGCTTGTGGGTAACCGCTAGGGCTTAGTGACCCACGTTCTCAAACTTGGCGAGAAAGCCAGAAAAGAGAGGGAGATCGTGGGTTTGACCAAGTCAGGAGGTTCTCTTATCCGTTTCTCCTTCGTCAACCATACCCCGAAGGGCTTAGGGCTTCGAATGGCGAATTCCCCGCAGGTAACCTTCGTGTGTACGAATGGTTTGACGCCTACGAATATTCTGGAGACCTAACTTGGGCCTTCGTACAGAAGGGCTTCGATACGTCTCGAAGGGGTGTCCTTCGAGCTATTCGGAGGGTACATCATCAAGCCCCCCAGTCGAAAGTGATGCATATGAGCAAAGAGGCATTGCTTTCGACTTCATCCTGCGAATAAAATTATCCTTTCGCTACAAAGCGTATTGTGAACAAGATAAGCATGCGCTTAACTTTGCGCATTTAATGCTACCTAAACTCTTTAGCTGCCTGCTACAGTGATTCCAAATCCCAATTTAGCCGATGACCAAAAAGACTTTTTTTAAATTTTAAAAAACTTTGAAATCTGGATAAGAGTTAACCTATGGGACATGTGTGCGGTTAAAAAATGGTGGAAAAAGAGTATTTAAGGGGAAGTAGTTGGAACCCTAAAATATTTTACTCTCTTCGTCTTCTTTTTTCACGCAGTAATCCTTGATTGTACACCAGCTCCGAAACAAAAGGTAAATACTCCTTCCTACTTTCTTGTAGTTTAAAATAGTCATGGATTCGAAATTCATAATTAAGCAACAAAAATGCACTTTGACCGCTAAAGAATTACACGATCATTTGGCTGATTACCCAATTCCTCAAGAGTTTAAGATTGTGTTACCCAAGTCAAACCAAGGTATTTTCGATGCCCCAAAAGGCTTCGTAGGGCTATCCACTCACTCTTTTAGCCATTCAAACCTTAGGATTCCTATTCACCCGCTTATCTTAGAGCTAATGCAATATTACGAAGTGCATATCTCTAGATTTAACCCTTTTGGTTTAGCCAAAATGACCACATTCATAGTTATGTGTAAGGCATATGGCTATGAACCAACTCTTAATGTTTTAAGGGGATTTTTGAATTTGTATCCTGGTGGTAACTGGTTAACTTTGGCTAAAAGACCTCAAGGAGATGTTCCTAATCTGTTTGCGAGGGTGTATACCAACATAAAAGATTGAAGGGTAGATTTTTCTATGTGCAAAACACTATTGTCCCACCCAACTACCAGCATTGCTGAATAAGGTTTTTATGTTTGATTCAAAATGTTTCAAAGACCCCTTGCCGTATGAGGTTCGGAGGAATCCATGTTATCAGCGCTTGGCTAGGTATCCTGCGAATGTTCAAGTTTTCCCTGAGCCAATCTTGTACATGGTTGGGATTGCACACAGCTGGGAGGGGTCTCCCAATAAGCCTATTATCATTTATCATGGACAAAGTATGTTTTTCTACTTTTATTTAAGTAGGACCAATGTAGCACTGATATTTATCTTTTCTATCTTCTTTTTTGCAGAAATGGCATTTAGGAACTTTATGTATCAAGACCTTGATGAAGACTTGAGCTTCATGCCTGCTGAAAAAGAAGAAGAGTCCTACGGTGTTGGTTCACCTTCTACATCTGTCAACAACAATGATGTAGACACTCCCAGACTGAGCTGTTGCCTCAGCACCCCCACAAGCATTGTTGGAGGGTCCCTCCCAATTGGTTGAAAACGTGGCAGATCCGGACGATCCTGCAAAGGAGGATGTTCAAATCACAGGCTCCACTGGTATAGCTGACAGGTTGAAGAGCAGGAAGGGAACAACTGGTAAAGCCATCAAGTCTACGAATAAGAGGAAGACTCCCCTCCCAGCCTCCGGATCCAGGGTCGTGCGATAAAAAATGTCGAAGGCAAGAAGTTTGTTAAATCTGCCTTTGAGTTGCTTTGGATGAGACTATGGAGATGCATGGTAAGCAATTTCTCCTTTTAAAATATATGAAGTAATAATTGTAGTAACTAACTCTGCCCTTATGTATTGTATTGGTGTGAGCCTTCACGATCTGAAGGAGCTTCCCAATGCCTTGTCCTGCCACGGAATTGTGGATCGTGTCACCCCGCAGTGGAAAGGATTGTTGGACAATATGTCCATCGAAGGGGTTTGCGATCTGCACGACAAGAGTGTTGCAAGGCAGGCAGTGTTGGACAATCATTTGAATGGTCGAACCAAGGAGTTACTTCGGGCTGTGACAAAGGCAAGACAAGAGATGGATGTCATGCTGGAGAGGGAGAAGCACAGAGATCAGGAGTATTCCAAGTTGGAGGCTAAGTGTAATGAGATTGAGAGGGGTGTCGAGAAGAATCCACTCATCCAAGACCTCCGAGAGAAGATAGCAGAGTTGACAGCTGAATGTGGCAAGCTCAAGTTGGAGGAGGCTAAGGTGGTAAGCCTCACTGGCTAAAATGCTGTGATAGAGGCAAAGTGTGCTGGTTTGGAAGGTGAGAGGGTTAGGCTTGGAGAGTTGGAAGTGAAATTGAGGGAGGAGGTTGACGGCTTGCAAATGAGGTATAAAATGCTCCAAAAGGACCGCGCTGAGGTCGTGTCAAAGGTGGTGCCGTACATAGCCATGGAACTCTACCACAGTGATGAGATGGGAGCTGCAATGTGGAAAGTCATCAGAGCAGCTATCTTCCATTGACGGTGCTTGGCTTTGGAGGAGGCTGCTAAAACAGGTAAGCCCGTAGACCTCTCCAAAATTGAGTGCTACCGTCCCTCATCGAAGGCGGAATATAAAGATCGGAAATCGTTTGCAACATGAGTACCCTTCTGGTGAAGCTACCAAAGACCCCATGGCACCTCTTGAAGACCTCCTCTCAAAGAAGCCACGCAAGATCAAGCTGCGACCCCTACCAAGAAGGCGGTCTCCACCAAGCACCCTCGGTTCATCCATCTCCAACTCCATCTCCTCGAAGCCGAGTGAAGGCTGCAATGTTGGCGATAATTTGGTTCCAAGGGTAACATGTACCCTTTTAAGAAAATTTCAATGTTTCTTTATGGTGTTTGTCTTGTTTCTTAAAGAATTTACTATTTTTGATGTATGGCCTAGGCCAAAGACAATTTGAATGGGGCTCCGGCCTCATATGCTGGTATAAGGGCGTTAGCCCTTCTTTTGAATGACAAGGTGTAGGGAAATATCTCTACACACTTAATTATTTTTTTCTTGCAAACTTCTCGTACGCCATTTTTCCAACGCTTAAGCTTTACAACCTAAGGTTAAACAACCTCATTGTGTGTAAATTACAACACCAAGAATATAATGACCAATTTTGATCATTGACAGAGGGTCGCGACCCACTCTATCTCAAATCCTTTAAGTAATATGGCTTTGTTTTTACTTTCATAAGTGCCATAAACTACTAGGAGAGTTAATGTGAATGTATTCATAGGCTTAAGTAATGAGGTGTTTGTTACACCGTATGCCTTTCCATTCGACATTGAAACTCATAAACGACTTGGCTGAACAAATCTTTGTGTTTAAGAAATGAAGCAAGAGATTTGTGGGAAATGTATTATTCATCATTGAATTGGTAGAGAGGATTACATCATTCTTGAAATGAAAACTAAGACAACTACCAATAATGTTTGCTTTCCCATGAGAAGCTTTTAATTACAAGAATGAAAAGTAAAAATACTTCTTAAACATAGAACTTTCGGAGGTTCGTACCATTCCATGTTCTGTCGATGAGTTCTCTCGAGAAGAGTGGCGGCTTGTAGGCTCCATTGCCGTGAGCCTCGGCTATCACGTAGGGTCCTTCCCAGTAGGTCCTAGCTTCCTCAGTATTACGCTTTGCTTGCCTTTGTTGAGGCGTAGCACATATTCCCCGAGCTTGAAGGTGGAAGGCCTGACCCTTTTGTTGTAGTAGCCTTCGATCTTATGCTTGTGCATGGCTTCTCGGATGGAGGCTATCTCTCTCCTTTCTTCTAGTAGATCAAGGTTCTCCCTGATCTTTTCATCATTTTGGGAAGCATCATATGTTGCCACATGCTCCGTGTGTACACTTAGTTCCGAAAGGATGACCGCTTATGTTCCGTATGTTAGGCTGAAGGGGGTTTCACCATTGCTTGACTTGGGGTGCGTCCTATGAGCCCACAATACTTGAGGGAGCTCGTCCACCCACTCGAGATGAGTTCGTCTCAGCCTTTTCTCAATCCCTTTGACAATGTCTCTATTTGTAACCTCAACTTGTCCGTTACCTTGTGGATGGTAGACGGATGTCCAAGAATGCTTTATGTTGAGCCCTTGACAGAAGTCATAGAAGACTCCTTCGGCAAACTGCTTACCATTGTCGGATATGATGATGTGGGGCACTCCGAATCTGCACACAATGTGCTCCCACACAAACTTCTCGATCTGTCTCCCGTAACGGAGGCTAAGGGTTTAGCCTCCACCCACTTTGTAAAGTAATCGATTGCCACCAAAGAATTTGACCCCACCAGAGCCACATGCATAGGTCCTCGATATCAATTCCCCATTGGGAGAAGGGCCATGTGGATGTCACACTTGTCATGTCTGCTTGGCTTAGGAGCGTTTGAGTGTATCGACAAGCTTCACATTTGAGGATGATTTATGCGCATCCCTATGCATCGAAGGCGATAATAGCCTAACTTCATTATCTTGAGACAATAGAGCGGGCCCTGCATGGAGGCGCGGGATCTTCGTGGACTTCTGCTATGATGCTCGCAGCCTGCTTGGGTCCGACACATCTGAGCCAAGGTGATAGAAACGACCTTCTGTATAGGGTTTCCCCCATTAGCCGGTATTGTGGGGACTTAACCCGTATCTTTCTTGCTAGTTTGGGATCTTCAGGGAGAAGACCACTTATCAAGTACTCCCTGATGGGAGTCATCCATGTCTCTCCTTCTTCATGAACCATGTCCGTAACCTCCTTACGAATAATGGACCTTTCAGGTAGGACTTCAACTAGTACTTCTTTAGTGAGATGAGCGAAGGCCATAGAGGCTAGCTTGCTCAATGCATCTGCCTTCTTGTTCTGATTCCTACGAACATGTTGGATGGTGTAGGAATCGAAGTTATCCAACATCTCCTTTGTTTTTTCCAAGTACTGCTTGATGACGGGTTGCCTTGCTTCATAGGAGCCTATCACTTGGTTCGCTACCAATTGAGAATCAACAAAAACGGTAAGAGCTTTGACCTCCATATCTTTAGCTAATCGAAGGCCTGCTAATAGGGCTTCGTACTCTGCTTCATTGTTGGTGGCTTCAAACTCAAAACGAAGAGCATATGTATGTTCCTTCCGCCGGTGACCGACGTTAGACACGCTCCAGAACCATCGGAGCTTGATGCTCCATCGTATAAAGTTTCTAGTCATCCTGTATTTCGTGAGTTTAGCTTTAGGCTCTTCCTTTTCTGTGTCCGGTTCGGAAGGTGTTTACGCCAAGAAGTCTGCGAAATTTGCCCTTTAATAGAGTTTTGACCCTTGAACTCTATTTCATGCTCCCAAGCTCGATAGCCCATTTGGCCACCCTTCCGGACTTTTCGAGGCTTGACAAGATCTGCTTTGAGTGGCTTGTCGGTTAAGGCTGTGATTGGATGGGCACGGAAGTATCGTCGGAGCCTTCTTCTGCGTAGATTAGAGCTAGTATTAGCTTCTCCAATGTTGGGTAGTTGACCTCTGCCCCCTACAAGACCCTGCTGACAAAGTAAATAGTCATTTGCCTCTTGTCCCGTTCTGCCATGAGGACTGCGCTAATGCTTTCCATTGAGGATGCTAAGTACATGAACAACACCTCACCTTTGATTGGGGCTGTAAGTGTTGGAAGGATTTCAATGAACTCCTTCATCTTCTAAAAAGCAGCTTTTGCATCCTGACTCCACTGAAAAGTCTTCTTGTCGACGCATCCTTTAAGTGTTTTGAAGAACGGTAGGGATCTGTCAGCCCCCTTCGACAAGAATCGACTTAGCGCGGCTAGCTTCCCATTCAAGCTTTGCACATCTTTTAAACACTTAGGAGCTTGGAGATCCGTAATTGCCTTGACCTTGGAAGGGTTAGCCTTTATCCCTTGCTTAGTGATCAGATGCCCTAGAAATTGCCCCTCTTCGACACCGAAAGAGCATTTCTTAGGGTTCAGCTTCATGTTGATCGCCCGAAGCTGGTCAAAGGTTTCTTGCACATCAAGGAGTAGGTCCTCCTCCGTCTTGCTTTTAATAACCATGTCGTCAACGTATGCTTTGAGATTTCTGCCTATCTGTTTGTTGAAGGCTTTATCTACAAGTCGTTGGTATGTTGCCCCTGCATTCTTCAATCCGAAGGGCATATTTCTGTAACAGTAGACACCTTTGCTTGTGTAGAAGGCTGTCTTTTCCTCATCCTCCTTTGCCATCTGGATCTGTTGATACCCTTTATAGGCATCTAGGAAACACTTTAGTCGGAAGCCTACCAAGGATTCTACCTTCGATCGATTTACGGTAAGGGTAGCATCCTTGGGCATGCTTTGTTGATGTCGATAAAGTCAACACATCGCCACCCTCCGTCGCTCTTTTTACCATTCTTGGGTTGGCCACCCAGTTTGGTATTGACTTCCCTTAGAATGCCCGCTTGTGTCAATTCATCAACTTCTTTGTAGGCTGCAGCGTTTCTTTCAGGGGCTAGGCTCCTTCTTTTCTGTTTCATAGGCTCAATAATTTTGTATTCATTGAGCTTATGCTCCGTGCGGAAGGGTTGTCCGTCTATTAGCAATGTTCTTGGGACTCCTGTCATGTCAGAATATTTCCAAGCAAAAATATCAAGGTTAGTCCGTAACAGTTCTGTGAGCTTCGCCTTGAAATTTGCCGGGAGTTGTTTTCCTATCACTATCGTCTGTTCGGGTAGCTAGGGTTTACTACAGCCCGCACTTCTGCATCCGTACATCTTAGAATCGCTATCGGAGGCTCCTCCGATTATTCCTTGACCCTCTTGACACCATATACCCCCTTATCCGCCCCATAATTAGAATGAACAGTTCCTACTCCGAAGGGAGTTTGGAACTTAATGGCAGCATGTATGGTGTAAACAACAATGCCCATCTTTTGCATAGATGTTCTCCCTATTATCAAATTATAAGGAGAATATGATCTGACTATGACGAAGGTGAGAGTTTCCGTGCGGGATAAGGGGCCTTCGCCTATAGTGATTTCCAACGGTACCTCTCCAAGGGGCCATGAGTGTTCGCCGGAGAACCCTACCAGAGGTGTTTTTGAGTCTACCCTTTGATAGCGTATAGATGACTTGATCTTTAGGAAGCAATGCTCATAGATGATCTCGCAGGAGCTTCCACAATCCATGTATGCTCGGTTTACTTCCCTGTTGGAGACCCGTACCTTGATGACCACGGGGTCGTTCGAAGGTGTCTGCCCTAGGATGGAGGGGAATGTTATCTCTCCTATGCTTCCCAGCTCCCCATCTGCTTCTCTCCGTTTCAAGGTTGGATCATGCATGTGCATCATTAGTATCGGAGCTTCTGCAGGGGTAGCCTCCTTTTTTTTCCTTTCCACTCACCCAGTTGGGTGTCGGAGAACTTGTCCTTTCCCTTCTTGATGCCTTTAACCAGATGCGCCAATCGTCCGAAGTGTACTGCCTCTTCAATCTGCCTTTTCAGCTCTCTACAGCTGTTGGTGTCATGTCCATGGTCTTCATGGAAGTGGCAGTACTTTGACATGTCCCTGGCTTTGCTTCGTGCTGACGTCCGAGGAGATGGGTCGAAGGACTTTGCGGCTTTCTCGGTAGCAAGGATCTCCCTGGGAGATTTGACCAGGTTTGCTAAGAGTCCATGATTCGAGCCTTTGTTGTACGGAGTGAAGCAGTCTTTGTTCTTCTTCCTATTCTTGGATCCTTCCCAGGAGGACCCTCTGGAAAATTTGTCAGAGGCTTCTCTTTGCTCAATCAGAGCTCCATTTGCTGCTACTTCCTTGGATTCAATCCAAGTGTAAGTCTTCTCCATCAGTTCCTTGTAAGTGGTAGGAAGATCGGTGGATAGGAATTCCACCAAACTTCGAGTTCGTAAACCATGTACGAAGCCAGAAATCCCTTGTTCCTCGTGTAACCCCAGAATTTGCAAAGTTTCATCGGTGTACCTTGTGACGAAAGCCCTTGTGCTTTCGCTGTCCCTTTGCTTGATGGTATGCACAGCTAGATGGGTCTTGGTGTACTTCTTCTGTTGGCTAAAGTGTGATCGGAACTTAGCCTTAAGATTGTCTAGACTTACAATGCTCCCCAACTTTTGCCCATTCCACCATATTCTTGCGGAGTCTCGGAGCGTGTATGTGAACATGTGGCATGCCACGGGCATGACCCATTTCTGCATCTTGATAGCGCCTTCGAACAAATGTAAGAAGTTTTCGGGATCGCCTTTCCCTTCGTAGGTGCCTATGTGAGTGGGCATCTTAACGCCATCGGTGAGGATAGTCTTGATCCATTTCACAAAGGTGTGCAAGCTCGAGGCTTGGCATAGTAAGGGTTATATGGAGGTGGATAAGCAGTGTAGGGTTGTGCGGGTTAGGATGTGGTTGTGAGAATGCAGCGTAAGCTGTGGGAGGTTGGAACAAAGGATTTCCACCCATCGGTTGTGTAGGGTGTACAGGAAGGTGTCCGTAGGGTACTTGCTGGTAACTTTGGTTGTGAAGAGACCCATTCGAAGGGTAAGTATTATAGGTTTGAGCAGGTAGGTAGGGATTCATTCCCTGAGGAGGTAGTTGGTTCATCCCAGAGTATGGAGGAGGTCCTCGACACTCGAGGGCGTATGATGGAGGTATCGGGCCCCATCCCTTCTCTTCCTAAGTGGGCGACTAGGAGGCGGTAGGTTAACCCTCCGTTTCCTCTTGGGTTGCTCCTCCGTTGGAGTTCTCGCTCCTTCTTTCACTCACACTCTTTCCCTTCTTCCGGGTCTCCTCGGGACCTTCTTCAAAACCAACAGTCCTTCTGTTAGGCCTCCTTATGGAAGGAGAACCATTTCGTAGGGCCGAACGCCCCCTGTTAATTAGTCGAGGCCTTTCATCTACCTCGATCTCTTCGTCATATTCCTCACTGGAATATTCTAGTTCCCTTCGCATCTCGATGTTGCGAACTTGCCTCTTGTGAGCCCTCAGCAAGGACTCTAAGGCTTCTAAGTTTGCCTCAATGAAGGCAGGGCTAATTTCTGGAATAGGGTTAGCGGAAGTTGAGGCGTGATGTACGGGAGTGGTTTCCAAACGAGACCGAGTAGTGAAGGTGGAGGCAGTTATGGGGGCGAGATTATCGGTGTTAGTTGTGTTGAGAGGCACCAGGGTATAGAAACCTGGTGGAGGTGTATCTTCTCTTCCTGGTTCCATGCCGGAAAAGTAGCGTAATCGGTTAGAGTTTCAAGACTTGGTGATTACGGGACTAATAGTAGCGTGTCCCACGGATGGCGCCACCGATTGTACAATAAATTTCACTATCGAGGCTTGATGATGATCAAAGGTATGAGGGTGTATATTCGACCAAGATTGTCTTTCACCTGAGGATAAGAAATACGAAGACACTACGTTAAGTGATTACGCAGGGGTTGGACCCTGCGAACCACCTCCGGCGTGAGAGTAAGTATGAGTTATGGTTGTATAAGTGTGTGTAAGTAAAGAGATGAGTGATGAATGAGCTTACCATAATTCTCTGCCCGTCCAACCTATTTATAGTGGAAGAAATAGGGTTAGGGGCACCTCTGCGCAAATGTCGGAGAACATGGGGGCGTCCCATGCTTGTGGGTAACCGCTAGGGCTTAGTGACCCGGGAGGTTCTCTGTCCGTGCTCTCAAACTTGGCGGGAAAGCCTTAGGGCTTGAAAATTCCCGGAGAGGAGATGGTGGGTTTGACCTAACTTGTCGGGAGGTTCTCTGTCGAAGTTGCTTCGGTTTCGTCATCATCCATACATAAAACACTCGAAACAAGGGCTTTTATGATTTAGCTTGTACATGGTTTACGAATTCCCATAACTAGTAACCTAATGGTAATATAAATGGGTAGAAACCTAAGGTTTGACCCATTGACCAAATACATTGAATGTCCATGACACATACCCATGGAGACCTAACTTGGGCCTTCATGCTTAAGTCATATATGGATCTTGAAAAGGGCTTCAAAGGAACTTCCTTTTCGAAGGCAAGTTTTATAACACCACAAGAGCTGAACCTAATATGTCTAATTATTGTGTGCTCGTATGATGGTTTAAAGATGTGTTTACTTAGGTTTTATTACTCCTTAATTATCTCCTATTGATGGTTGAGCTATCGCGTCCTTATTCTTAATCGCGTTATGTGTCTAAAGTCGTAGGGTATCGTTTATCCCTAACTCTTTGAAACTACCAAAGGGTCTTGTCTACAAAATCTCTAGGATTTATAAACTCTAACTCTAAGGTACTCTTTGGATGGTTTAGCCTACAACTACTCTAGGTGTTATAGTCTAAGGTTCACTAAGATTAATCAAGCATTAACTACACAACGAATGACCTATCGCATTACTAGATCATTAACAATTAAGATAAGAGACAACCAATCAATATTCAATAGTTAAGTTTCATATTCCTAAGCAAACACACAAGTAAATTAGCGGATATGGAAAACATGCAAGCATACACACAAGTAATTGAAGACATAATTGAATTAATGAAGTAAAACACTTATCTTGATGTAAGATAGGGTTTGGAACCCTAAAATCTTGTACAAGACAGACCTTGGTTTGGTTTAGGTTTTACTCCAAAAGACTACACACCGAAAACTAAAAATTCGGATTCTATATATAAGATTACAATCGTGGCGTCACTTTATGAATTACGCCGTCGAATGCGCCGTCATTAGGGTTTCGTCTTGGCGCGTTAGTCTTGCGACGGCGTCACCTTATGCTTGTGACGTCGTCCCTTCAGTCTCGGCGCCGTCGGATCAAATCTGGGTAAATGCGAGTTGCGACGACCTCTTGTTTTAAAGCGACACCGTCACTTGTAAATAAGCAATTTGGCTCTTGGTAGTCACAAAAGTGATGCGACGGCGTCACAGATAACACTGGCCGTCCCTTGTATTTCAAAGACTTGAGTGTCTCGATTCTTGACTTTGGTCATTTTCTTCGTATATCCGCCTTTTCGTCCAAATAAGTGTCATTTCAGCAATTTGCCTTCAAGAGACCTAAAAAGTGAAAAGGAACGATATTAAGTAATAACGGATACAAAAGTGATCAAATAAGGGCTTAAACGACCCCTCAAAATGGTACCTTTTAAATCCTTATCAGATACTATCCATGACCTATGGTTTTAATCCATGAACCATGGACTAGATACATTGCATCTTGTAGATACATTGTATCTACTTGGATACCCATGATCCATAACCCATGACCCATGACCCAAAACCCGTGGGCAAAGGGCGTCCACGGATCCCGATGTCTGTGGGACGGATCCCCAGTGAGGATCCGTGGAATAATAGTTGTTTTTCTTCATAAATAGTGAGCCATTTCTTTCTTTTGGGTTGCCACTCCCACACATACTTTCTCCAAGTATTGTAACCCTTTAACCACAGATCCTAAGGATCTTTCTATGTAGTTTATCTTTTGTCTTTGTGTGATTCTCTAGGTTCCTCTTAAAGGCGAGATCACCACTTCTTGAAGCCGAGCAAGCTCAAGTCCATGAGTTGCCATGCTTCGTCATCATCAAGACTACTGAGGTTCTCTTGTCGATACTTCTTTCTTCCTCCATAGAAATGTTGTGTCCAAGGCATTAGTGAAGGATGCCAAAAGAGTCAAGACGAAAGCATTAGTGAAGGGTGCTTAACGTTCGTGTCAAAAGCATTAGTGAAGAATACTAAAGGAGTCAAGACGAAGGCATTAGTGAAAGGTGTTGAGCGTTCATGTCAAGGTCATTAGTGAAAGATGCCTAGAAGTCAAATCAAGTGGCATTAGTGAAGGATGCCAAGGTCGTATAATCGATGAGGTGCATCGTTATACAAATAGTGATTGTTTTTTTCCAAGGATATTGATATCCTTGATGGTGTTGTAATAAGGAGTGGATCTCCTTTGGGGTTAGGTGTTGTGTAGTGTTGGGTAGTAGTTCCTCCATTGTAATAGAACTCGGTACTTAGCCTAGTACCGGATAAAGGGTAGGTGACGTTGTGGTAGGTGTGGTTCTCCGCGTGAAAGAACCCGGTGGTTAGCCTAGTCTGGAAAAGAGTAGGCAACGTTGTGAAGGCTTCTCCGCCATAAGGAGTTGATGTCGTGTAGTGATTACGAACTCTCGAGTAGGTGATTCGGGGTGGAGTAGGAAAGGAAGGTGTCCTTGTGCGAACCACTATAAATACTCATGTCGTGGTTATGTGCTTACTCTTTATCTTTCATTACACATTTACATATCTATCTATCAATGTCCAACATAGACATCTAAATGGATTGACATAAGTCGATCTAAATATTTTAAAACAAAGTTTTAATTGGTAAAACTATTTAACCCCCCTTCTAGTTTTCCACAGACAGAAAAGTACCTCAGGGTCCTGTCAATTTCTTGGAGAAAAGCTGGTTTGTTGAAGTGCTAAAAAGCAACAATCAGTGGCTATGTCTTCAGCTAAAGCTGAACATGTGGCTGATGCAGGATGTTGTGCCAATGTATTATGGATGAAAAGTCAACTCAGTGACTATGACATCCATTACAAAATGGTACCCATCTTCTATGACAACACCAGTGCCATTGCAATCTCCAACAACCCTGTCCTCCACAAAAGAACCAAACACATTGATATCATATATCATTTCATCAGGGACCACATCATGAAAGGAGATATAGAACTCCACATCATCCCTACTGAATATCAACTAGCTGATATCTTCACCAAACCCTTAGATGAACCTACCTTCAGGAGACTGAAAGCTGAATTGGGAATGCTAGACATTGAAAGTCATCAAACTGAAAATCAATCCCAATCTTAGTAAGTTCTCTCTGAAATGGTTCCTGCACCCTGAACAAAACCCAAATTAATCTCACTGAATGAGTAAGACTCATTCAGGGTCCCTGACTTTGAATATTGAGCATTGAATGAGTAACTAAATGCACCAAGTATCAGTTACTTAAATGTCCTAGGTTGGTAAACATACCAATTTAATATAGGAATATATGTCTCTTTATCCTTCTATCATCCAAGTCATGGGCCCCTTTCAACCTTACCTCATCCCACTTGGCATTTATTGCCTTCTCTCACAACAAATATCCTAAGGATATTTTAATACTGCAAAATGCACTTTTACTGTGCACTGCAACTGTTCCCTGGAAAACCGGGAAATTACTGCGGGTAGTGGAGTGGTGGCATTAAATGAGGTAAATGAAACATTTTCAAAAATAAACT
Source organism: Chrysanthemum lavandulifolium (assembly GCA_022545495.1). Classification (NCBI taxonomy): domain Eukaryota; kingdom Viridiplantae; phylum Streptophyta; class Magnoliopsida; order Asterales; family Asteraceae; genus Chrysanthemum; species Chrysanthemum lavandulifolium. Next base: position 241,280,483 of record CM040243.1, on the reverse strand, counting down.
TTACAAATCCTCATTAGTGCAAAACCTACCCTTCTCACCACTCTATAAAAACCCCCCTCAAAACATCAAAAACACACACAAATTATTTCTGCATCAAAACGCTATCAAAACTCTTTCTCAAACCCAGAAAAACTTGTTTGTTCTTTATAACTTCAACCAGTTTTTAACAAAAAATCTTCTCTGTAAACATTTACAAAAGATTTTTCTTCACCAAACTCAAAAGGTTTTCAACTTGTTGATTGTTCTTGTCAAATATCTTCAAAAAAAACCTAAAATCTTTCAATGGAAATGGCAAGAACACAAAGGCTTCATTTTGCACCTCAGTGGGTGGGCGATCTTGAAAATGTTGAATTCAAAACTAACAACGTTATAGGCAATTTTGAATACCCCCCTGATGTCCCAGCCTATAAGGGAATCATGAAATTCTTATTCAACTGCCCACTAAAACAGGCCTTTACTCAGTCCCCTTCTATACTGTACCAAAACCTCCTTAGGGAGTTTTGGGAAACAGTTGTTGCCTATGACCCGACACCCTCAACTGATGAGACATACCTTAGACCACTCAGGGAGTATCTCATCAAGTTCAATCTTTTTAATTGGGAAAAGTCAGTCACTCTGGACTAGGGATGGCAACGGGCCGGGTTTGGGGCGGGTTTTAGTGAACCCGTACCCGTACCCGTTTATAATATCAAGCCAGAACGCCCCAATACCCGATGGGTACCGATTATTATTATCCATCGGGTTATCAATTTTCCCGCGGTATCGGTTATCCCAATTAAAATCATCATTGTACAACTCGACCTAAAAAAAACACCTAATATATTCAAAGTTTTTAGAAGTTAAAGAAAACGACTTCAATATTCGTAATGTTTGAAGATTAAAGAGTTAATGTGTCATGTGTGTGAAAATTAAAGCGTCAAGCGTAAGTGTTAATTTAATAGTTTGTAATTACCAAGATATATGCTATTAAGGAGTAGAGTAGAAACAAAATTATACAAGGTTAAGAGCTCAAAACTTATTAGCACCTTATATAAATTAGCAAAATAGCGGTACAAATTCGGTGTATGCGGAGTGCGAATACAGTGCGGGTAAGCGGACGGGTATTACTAGAACCCGTGCCAACCCGTACCGAAAAGAAAGAATATATCTACCCAAACCCGTATCGAACCAGTGAACCCACCCCCAAACCCGACCCAACCGGTTCGGGTTTCGGTTCCCATCGGTTTCGGGTGCTTTTGCCATCCCTACTCTGGACTATAAAACATTTTGTACATCAATAGGGCTCGACTATAATACTGGATACTATGTTGCTCATCCTAAACCTTCCACAGTTAAGGATGGGTTAAAGCAAATTGTTTTAGATCCAAAGTTTTTGGACAGAACCCCAGTCACCAAGAACTCTTTTCCCGCGGCTTGGAAGATCTTGTTCACATTTGTGATTCAGGTTCTCGGCGGGAACCACTCATCCACTGAACAAGTTAACTCTATTTAGTTGATGATGGCATATTGCTTGATGACATGGACTGTTGTCGACATAGGGGAGATCATTTACACTGATCTCGTAACCAAGCTACTGAGAAAAACTAGGATAAATCGTTTCATACCCTAGGTTTGTCTCATGCGCTTTACAAGTGTTCTTGGGTTGCAATTATCCTCGGGAATACAAATCATGCTTTACACGCATCTGAGTCAATCAAATTTTTAAAAGACCCATCCCAGTCACTAAAATCGAATTGATGGCCCGTATGGTTGTTGTAAACAACGGAGGACTCAGTGTCTCAAACCATGCTCCCAAAAGAAAGGGAAGTCTCATCGGGACTAAACCAAACCCAAGTCTCGGGGCCACGAGGCTTGGGATCGCATCTAAAAGGCAAAGAAAACCCAAGATTGATCGCCACCCAAAGGAGACCAAGCAACATCCACCCGGTGACAACGAAGGACACCGATACATCACGATCGGTGCCCTTGGTCCCAACTACTACTCCCAAGATCCGGAGGAAAACAAACAACCATTGGTAGGGGCGCCTTCCACACAATCCAAGGAGGACATTCGCCAATCACGACTTTTGTCTAAGGGCAAAGCGAATGATCCTAAAGGCTCGGAGGAATTGAACAACCCACCGATAGGGATCTCACTTCCACCGCTTCTAAGGATAGCAGGAATTACCACGGTGCTTGAAGGGCTGAGGGGACAAAGACTCGAGGACAAATACACCCACGATATCTAACCCATCACCACCATCGCATTTAGCATTGTTGAGGTCACCGATATATTGTTCTCGATGAAGAGCTTCTTGGCGGTGAGGAAGAAATACTTTTAGCGGGAGAAGAAATGGGCCGATGTTCAAACTCAATAACAAGAGCATCGGCCGATCCACAAGAGGTGAAGAGTCACTGCTCAACACGATGAAAATGACTCGACTCCTCTACTTCATCACATCTGAGGAATTCAAAAGTATGATAACATTCTTCCACCGGTGAAAGACAATTTGGTTATGTGGATCACAAAGGCTTCCGAAGTTATACTACGGTGTTACTAATGTTCTTTGGGATCGACGTTGAAGTAGCTTCAATTAGTCGATCTGGCGAAGTGCTTAATTTCAATGCCAACACCGATGAGCACGGGATCTAATGTATCAACATCCGCATGCATCGGATGACAACGATCAAATTTCTCAAGTACTTTCGTGAGTCTCACACTGTTGGATGAAATCGAGATTACATTAAAGACCCAGCACTTAATTCAAAAGTTAAGGAGGCTCTTGAGGTTTACATGAAGAACTCCTCCAGTCTCACTGCACTAATCAACATGCTACAATCTGCAAATGTTCAGGGTCTTCAGTCTTTCATTCAGTCTCTTCAATCCACATTGGGTTCACTAGATGCTAAAGTTGTTGATCTGGCTAAAGCATTGTCTTCTATGGCCTGGAATCTTGGGCCTAGAATGACCGCTCTGGAATTATCTCAGGCCAATCTTGCTGAAAAGGTCACAACTCTTCAACAAGATACAACTGACATCAAGGCCATGGTCTCGGAGATATATCAAGCCTTTAAAGGTCAAGCGGCTCCTACTCCTCGATATCCCAAGCAACTCTTGCTCTCGGCGATGTTGCGATAGATTGAGGGGAGAGAGCCAGCGAGACTCCTTCTCACCCGAGGGGAGCCGGCTCAACCAATACCGGCAACACCACTCTCATCGGTCCACCATCATCAACAACAGCAACAACCACAGTGACAATGGCAGTAGCAACAACAACACCAATCAGCACAACAACACCTCCACTGGTTGCATCCTCTTCATCTGCTCAGGATAAAGGCAAAGCTATCATGACCACACAGGAGCCTGTCACAATCCTCTATGAAATACAAGGCAAAAAGTACATGCTCAGTCCTGAACAGATAATTGCATATCTTGATAAGGAAGAAAGACTCAAGAAGCAGACTGAGGAGGAAATGAAAAGCAAAGAAGCCCTGGTCCAGGTCGTATCTGAAGAAGCTGAAAAGATTGGAATTGATCCTAAAAAGCTTGAAAAAGGACAGGCAGGCCAAAAGTTCAAAGAGGCTCAGACTGCTCAAATGGTTGCCATGAGAAAGAAACTAGATGAAAAGAACAGGAAGGCTGCAGCCATCAGGCAGGAAAGGATTGACCACTACAATTGGTCAATGACAAGCAGAAGGCTACCTGAGAAGATCACTGATGTAAAGATCATCCCCAAGTCCAAACCACTGGCAATGAATGTCTACAGGGGGGATGATAAAAGGCATTTTGAGGTTCATGATCCCATGAAGTTCACTGACTTTGGGATCACTGAACTTGATGAGCTTGGTCCTATCATAGCAAAGAAGCAGAATGCAGTCGTCAAGGAGCTGATGAAATCCTTAAGAAAAAGGTATGAAAGACAGAGGGAAGCACCAGCACAACTTGGGATTCAGCCAGCTCTAACCGCAGCCCAAGGATCTCAGTCTCAGCCAACCCATGGTAAGAGGAAAAGGGTTGAAACTGGACCTGAAATCAAGGTACCTGGCCTGAAATACAACAGGGAGCTACCTAAAGGTGTGAAGTTTGTGAACTGTCTTTGTATAGAAGATCCTGAAAGGGGACTTTTCTTTATTGATGTCTATGGAAACCCAGCATTCCATAGGTGGAGTGACATTGATCTTGCAGGGGTGTCTACAATGGCAAGCTACCTACCGATGGCCTCTCAAATCAAACTCCGAAAACATCGGGTTACGCGACACGAATGCTAAGATAAGAGAGCACCACGACAAAGAAACACTCCTCAAAAGAAAGTCAAGCTAAAAGCACTGGAATCCATCTTGAGTGACATCATATGTTTTATCTTTTGTACTAGTGATAGGAACCATGTAATTTGATCAATAAGCGATGTATGATTTGTTAAAATATCCGGTGTTCCTTATTATGTTCATTAGTACATTCGATGTAAGAAGAAGCCATTTGCTCACTTACAGATCAAACACTAGGATACTTGTATATCGAATAGGGGAGGCTGTTGGGTTCGGTATGTACCCAAACCCCTAAGTCTAGGATTTGAATAGAAAATACCTAAGTGTTTAATCCCTTAAACGTTAACAAGTCACTAAGGGCATAGTCTCGGTGAGTTATCTTGAGGATACTCGGTGAGACAAAGAAGAAGTCTCTCCACTCGATGAGGCGGAACTTAGGGGTGAAGGCGGGTCGAGAAGAAGATGGTGGATTCGAGTTAGCGTTGACAATAACTCACCGAATCCCAAAACTCCTCACCAACTAACATCAAGACAAACTAAAGGCGAAGGCCAAGGCTATGAAGGCGAAGAATGAGTGGGACAAGGCGGGATAAGTTTGAGCAGATAAGGCGAAGTCCTTATCAACCAAAGTCAAACTTTCCTCAAACGTTAACTATCGGGCTCGGTGTCATCAGCGACAAGAAAGCGACCTTGTCACTTACCCATATAGCAAATGTAAGCAGAGACAAAATACATCGTGTTTTGTCTTCATAACTCGTCAATTGTCCTCTAGGATAGAGTCAAAACTATACTTGTATAAATAGCATAAGAGTTGGAGTGGAAGAATTTTATGCTTGTGGATTAATTGTAAAACACACACAAACCATCTTCCACTCCTCCAAATCTAACTTTGTCCACGAGATAGCTCGATGGTTCCTTTGTAGTTGTGCTCGGACTTAGCTTTGAGCTTAGTGAGGAGATACCATACTTTGTCATTTCAATCCAGTACTATTCCATGAGTACTTGGGTAATGTATTCTTTTTTATTTGTTTCTAATAAATAATATTAAGTTGAAAATTATTCAGTGTGCTTTTACTTGCATAGTTTCACCGGGATGACCGAGACGTTGTTGCCACGTGGAGGAACTGGTGGATAGGAGAGCAGTAGGAATGGTTGACGGCTTGGTAACTGGATAGAGGTCACCTGAGCTGTCACATCGAAGGAGGATATGGCGAGTCCATAAATCCTTCATAGAAAAACCAAAAGAGTCAAATTCGATAGTACAATTATTATCTCTAGTAAACTGACGAACATAAATTAAATTTTTGATGATGTTGGGTGTAACAAAAACATTATGAAGGTGAAGAGGACGATGAGGTGAAGATATAATGCTATGTCCGGTGTTGGTAACGGGAATGGAATTACCGTCACCAATGTGTACATATGGAAATAAAAGTTTATTAAAAATGGTAGTTAAGTTACTTGCATTCGAATTTAAGTGAGATAAAGCACCTGTATCCATGTTCCATGTAGGGTCCTGCAATGTCATAGTACTAAATGCGCTCGGGAGAGAGGTAGGTTGTGACGGATACGCACCCGGGGCGGGTCCCGAGAATGCCATTGGTCGGCTGGGCATGTGGAGCAGTGGAATAAGGTGACTGTTGTTGGGCATATAGAGGCTGTTGGTGGGTTGTGAGTTGAGCTTTGGGCTGGGCTGGGTAGAAGGAGTGGGTTGGATGTTGTTGGAGGTGGTGTAGAGCAGTGGGTTGGGCTTGGTGTTGGTGGTATAAGGTTGTGGGCTGCTGCTGGGCCTCTGGGCATGAAAGGGAAATGGATTGAGGGGTTGGGCCTGGCGAGTAAGGTAGAGCCCAGGAGGGGCACATGAGTTGTACTGGGAAATATTATGCATAGCAGGAGGTTTTTGGCTACTCGTATGGTTTGTCACATTCAATCCCGACCGGTTACGATGATGGTGAATGAATTTGCACCGGTCTCCAAATTTACACATGCCCTTATTAAATTGGTTACACATTTGAGGGATAGTCTGTGATTTATTTGAATTGGATAGATGGTTACCTTTTGTGGCTACGAGAACGGTGGGTGATGACGAGCTACTATCAAAGGTTGAGTTGGTACCCGTGTGCTCTTTTAGTGTGGACTCCTCGAGAAGCAACATATTACGCGTCGTTTCAAAGTTTGGAAGCGGTTCACGATGCCTAATGATTTTGACAATGGTACCAAAACGACTATCAAGTCCATTTACCGCATAAATAGCCAAATTAGTCTCACTTACCGGGGAGCCAAGGTTTTTGAGCCTATCCGCCATGGATTTGATTTTTGTACAATACTCATTGATGGACATATTACCAATCTTAATGGACCGTAGTTCATTATCAAGATTAATGGCCCTCGCATCCTTGTTGTCATGAAACAAAGCTTGTAGATGATCCCACAAGGCTTTAGCATTACCCGGTGTAGAGACTACTTGCTCTTGTAGAGAATCACATAAAGAACCGAGTATCCACATCTTGATGAGATCATCAAGTTTACACCATTCCGGGTCGGGAGCACTAGATGAGTCTTCTTTTTCGATGTGGGGTTTTAGGCCAAGACTTCCAAGGAGTATTTTGAAGAAGGAACTCCATGAGGTGTAATTGTGTTTTTCTAGGTCGAGTTTAACAGGGACTTTGTTGGTGATACTGAAGGGAATGAGTTTATCAGCTGTTGTGGTTATTGGAGGAGGAGGTGGAGGGATGTTATCATTAGTCATGACTGCCAGAAAAAATATGAGGGTTAGGGATTAGAATGGTACGGCAGAAAGGTGAGAAGAGGAGAGGGAAGAGATCCGAATTTTTGGAGAGAATTAAGGGAGAGGATCGTTTATTTTTGTAGGCTGTGATACCATATTGATTATTATGATTCCTTGAATATTATTGATAAACATCTACACAATATATAAGATACAGAGATGGTTCTAGATTGTGGGCTTAGGCCACATTACACAAAGACTACAAATGGGCTATACAATATAACGACTAATAAGTTTCAGTCATTAATTCACAATCTGTTGTTTTATTGTCTTTATTGTTTTAATACGATTGTGAAACGGGAACAACAAAATGTGGTCCACAACACATTAATAGGAGTTGTTCTTCGTATATCCTAACTTATTAATATCTTTACCAAAAAGGTAATGTTGTATTCTTTTTGTTATCTTTTACTGAAAAGTTATCTTAATCAATTGTTGATGTACGATAGTTTCACAAGATTTGCTAAAGTTTAATTTGAAGCTGACAATAATGACCAAGAATAAGAAATTAGCTAGGTTAGAAAAGACCAAACTTTGTGGTTCCGTTTGATTACCTTAATCAAATTCGATGTATGTCATTGTAATATTCCATATTACTATTTACTGCTATATACAATCATGGACCTAATTTTACTATTCATAAGCTTAATAAGTAATGTGTCAACATATAAGTAAGGAAAATGATTGGGAAGCCTAATTATATGCCTAAAGATGTGCTTAAAAACGTGTGACATGATCCTGATGGTTTATAAAAAAGTGGGTCCCATTCTTATAGCCGTCGGGATGATCTGCATATAGTTAATCGTATATTTAGGCACATGATTTAGGTCTCCCAATCACTACTCAGTAAGTAATGGACAAAACCCATCTGGTTCGGCTGCTCTTTGGGCCTTCGTTTTGACGGAACTTCAGGTAATCTTCCTGATCGTATTAACTCCTTATTATTCCATATAAAAACAGGAACCACTCGTTCTAATTTCCTTTCTATATTTGCCTCTGTGGCGTGGTCTATATGGAAAGCTCGTAACCGTTTTATTTTTGAGCAATCAGTGCTATATCCTGCTCAAGTTATTGTGGAAGCCCAAGTTAATGATAGTGATTTCGAGAGAGCGCATTGTTTTGATCCTGCCACAGATGTGTCCAATTTGAGCGGTGTTTCGCAAGAAAGTTCACCTAAGTGGATCCCCCTCACTTCAAACATAGTGAAGCTAAATTGCGACGCCTCTTTTAATGCTCCGAATGCTGCTTCATGTATTGTTGCCCGTAACTCAGTAAGGTCATTGCTTTCTTGTTTTGGCAAGAAATGGCGAAGTGATTCTGCTCTCGCTGTCGAACTTCAAGCCATTCGATTATCGTGTATTTTTTCTGCAAACAAAGGCTGGTCTAGTGCGATAATTGAATCTGACTCACAATCTGCCATAACGCTTGCTACATCAGAAAATGTCCCTCCTTGGGCGCTTTCCGCTCTTATTATGGACATTCGCTATTGGATATCTCATATGAAATTCCGACTTTCATGGACTTCGTAGGCGTGTCGGGTGGCGCGTCGGGTTGCAAGGTCGCTCTTAATTCACCGTTAGTTTCATGGGATTCCAATTTTCTGTCGAAATTACCTCTATTACGAGGAGTGATGTTGTTTAGTGTTTTTTTAGCTTCGGCTATGTTAAAAAAATTAGCTTCGGCTATGTTAAAAAAAACATATAATTATAAATGTATTTGTTGTATGCACAACTCTCAAACAATACTAAGAAACTTCTAGTTTAAAATCAAATCTAAAGCTATATAATCAAATCAAAATCTGTTTTCTAGCAAGAACTTATGTTGTGTCCTGCGTTTATTTTGGAGAAAAAGAAATGGAGAACAAAAAGAACATGATTAGATGAGAAAAGAATGGAACACATAATTAATCATTTATAAACCAAAAATGAATTTTAACCGAAGTCTTTGGAGACCCATTCCAAGCCCATAACTAGTGGAAGTAAAAAACATAAACTTTGGGCAGTGCACCTCTAAATCCAAAACAGGCACGTGCTGAAATCTAAATCTCATTTCCTGATTGGTTTCATCAAACATAGATTATCCATTTAAATTACCAAAAATGGTAAAATACACAAAAACCAGCACTATATATGCTCACACCAGCCAACATTCACTATCACCATAAACTACTACATTATTTCCCTCTAAAACACACTTTAAACTCCAGTCAACAATGGCTCTCCAAGCTACCTGTTTCTCCGTTGTTCACAATGTTGCTGGAAAGATCAATGCATCTTTGAAGGACTCGACCCTCTTCGGAGTTCCACTTTTGGATAACCGTAGCAATGATACCACTTCATTGGTGTCGAAAAACAAGGTATGTAGACACACTTAGCATAGTAATTAGTAAAGTTTCTCTAACTTATGGTCATGATAGTATATGTTAAGAAATGTGTAATCATTAATGAAAAAACCTGTTGGTAATTTTCAGTAAACTATGAAAAGTAGTTTTTGTATAATTTATCTACCAAATAAGAAGGAACAAAAGTTTTGGCCTTTCTATTAGAAAAACTCAAGTTTTGCCACTCAAATCCAATTAATCTTCCATTAGTGGAAACTGGATACCTTTGATGTTACAATGAATAACTCGTATTACTTAGACGAGAAATACTCACACACATTCTTGGCAGATGGAATTCACCCGTACAAAAGTCTTCAAAGCCCAAGCTGTAGCCACCACAAGTACTCCAGCAGTGACCCATGCTGCACCAAAGGGTAAGGAAACATTAAGAAAAGGATGTGTTGTAATCACCGGAGCGTCCTCCGGTTTAGGTTTAGCAACCGCAAAAGCATTAGCCGAGACTGGAAAGTGGCACGTGATCATGGCATGTAGGGACTTTCTAAAAGCGGAAAGAGCAGCAAAATCATCTGGAATATCAAAAGAAAATTACACAGTGATGCATTTAGATCTTGCATCATTAGATAGTGTTCGCCAATTTGTTGCTAACTTTAAGCAATCTGGACGCCCACTAGACGTCTTGGTATGCAACGCTGCTGTATATCAACCAACAGCTAAAGAACCAACCTTCACAGCAGACGGGATCGAGCTTAGCGTTGGTACTAATCATCTTGGTCACTTTTTACTTTCCAGATTATTACTTGAAAACATGAAACAATCTGATTACCCTTCAAAAGGCTCATAATAGTCGGATCAATCACGGAAACACCAACACTTTGGCTGGAAATGTGCCTCAAAGGCTAATCTGGGTGATATGAGGGTTTAGCGGTGGTTTGAACGGGCTAAATAGCTCAACTATGATTGACGGAGGTGACTTTGATGGTGCGGCGTATAAAGATAGTAAGATTTGTAATATGCTAACAATGCAAGAGTTTCATAGGAGGTATCATGAAGAAACTGGTATTACATTCGCTTCCTTATACCCCGGTTGCATTGCTACCACAGGGTTGTTTAGGGAACACATTCCACTTTTCCGAATGTTATTTCCACCATTCCACTCTTTTAAAGTGTTTCTTACACTTTCAAGAAGTCACATAATAATCATTTTGGATAAGGCAATCCTAAACATCATTAAAACTGATTATTTGCTACATCAAAACGCAATAAGCAGACACTCTACTAATTAAAGAATTAGATGAACAGTTTAGAATAAGTAACTCTTAAAACTTCTTATTTTAAATTGCATATATCCACTATCAAATAGTTGGCACATAGTTAAAACTTTAAAGTGTCTATACGCTAGCTGTATAAAATGCAATAGATAATGATACAATGCAGTAGTTAGATAACCTGCTCGGATAAGTAGTCACGTAACACACTTCTGCGTTTTTAAGGTTGTTTGTATGTAGGGTATATTTGATGAAAGTTTATATATATGGTATAGGTTGTGAGTGATCCAAGCTTGACAAAATCGGGTGTCTACTGGAGTTGGAACAAGGATTCAGCTTCATTTGAGAACCAGTTGTCGGAAGAAGCAAGTGACGTGAGCAAGGCTCGTAAGGTGTGGGAGATAAGCGAGAAGCTTGTTGGGTTGGCTTGAATTATGTTCCAATGATGAATGAAGGAAGGAATGCCTAGTTGGAACCAAGTGTAGGAATTTGGTGCAATTTATAACAACTTATGTGATGTATATTAGTTTTAGTCTGAATAAGGAAATCACTCACCTTCTTTCGTTTAGAAGAGTTTGGAAAATTATGTCTCGGATTATGAAATGTTTGGAATCAATGTACTACTTACTTTCTTATTATTCAATGGATAATACACACGATTGGATTCAAATTATGACAAGGTACATCAAGTGAGAGCTACAATGAACCGGAACTTAAAATCTCAAAATATAACAAAAAACTGGATCATATACCGGTTTCATCTAAAAAAAGGACTTAAACTCTTCCTTTGGAATAGAGTCACAACACGGGCGGACATACTTGAGGCGAGGTGTGCACTTGTCAAGTTCATTATTAATAGAAATTGGAAGGACTTAAGGGAAGAAGGGGATAACGTCATGGACGAAGCCAGGAATATACATTAGGGGCTCCAAAATTTTGTCGTATTAACGTACAATTCTTGAAGGCATGCTATATTAGTTAAAGAGTTAATTGCATTTTTGGTCCCTGTGGTATGGCTAAATTGTAAGTTTGGTCTCTAAAACTTTGAAAGTGCAATGATAGTCTCAATTTTGAAATTTAGATTGCATTTTTGGTCCCTGATTGGTGTGAAATGACCAAATTACCCTTGTATTTTTTGAATAAGACAAAAGGTATTTTAGTCATTTCATGTTATCCAGGGACCAAAAATGCAATCCAAACTTTGAAATAGAAACTATCATTGAACTTTCAAAGTTTTAAAGACCAAACCTGCAATTTGGCCATACCACAGAGACCAAAGATGTATTTAACTCTTAGTTAAAGTTTTTACAATCAAGTTTTTAGAAATTTCACAACGCAAAAAATCTTTAAGTATATCGTAACTACGGTAACACATTTTCTTTTCTAAAATATCATGCAAAGAATTAGGCGATTCGTATTTCGCCATTTAATTGAAAATTCGTATATCCCGAACACGCATTAAAAATATTGTACATTATGCATTTAATACTTGCACTTTGGGTATATATGAAATTAATCATGAAAGTAGGGTGATATATGAAATTAATCCCAAAGAATTATGTATATAGTTATCACTCTTTTATTACCGAATCACTTAAAATCCTGAATAATAAACTCATCTATGTTTATGTAAAACTTAAAATAGTTTGTTGAATTTGAAGATATTTGTAAAAGTGTTAAAAAAGATAACATTGTATTTAATAGGATAAAAAAAAAAATTGGTTTAAGACAAACCAAAAAGTACAACATTTTAAATAAAAGTAAAAGAAACAATTTTTTAATACTCCCTCTCTCCTATATTAAATGTTTAGTTTGATATTTTGAAGTCTTTTTTTTCAAGTTTAACATTAAATATTTTTGTTTGTGTTATATAATCTTCAATGCAAAATATATGAATAAATTTGAGTTTTAAATGTATTTTCACTGCGTATAATTTTTATCAAATAATATATAATACAAACAAAAATATTTAAGGTAAAAGTTGAAAAATAAAGACTTGAAAAGCCAATACTGAACATTTAATATGGGACGGAGAGAGTATTTTATTTGTACTTCTTTTCCTCTCTTACACCTCTTTCATCCTTTTTGATAAACACCATTTTTGTCTCTGATCTTTCTTAGTCACCTACATCCTTTATATCCAACGCCTAAATTATATTCAACAACACTACCAAAACCTTCACCAAGGTGGTTCCTTGCATCATTAGTCCATTGGTTGAAGAACTTGTGTTTGAGTCAATAGACCCAGGTTCAAGTCATATATTTGGCATTTGCTTCAGATAGGTACCCGCCTTTGCAAAACCTATGGCACACTGGAGAAACTTTTTGGAATAAGTGCCCAGGGGTCCGAGTCTTGGCTCTTGCTCACTCCAATTGGTGCCCACTAGGCCAGGAGAGTTGCCAGAGCTATTCCTTTCCTTGTGGGGTGGACAATGGCTGGTGCCAAAAGGCACCGGGGTCGGTGTGTTCCATTGATCTACACCTTTTTTGGAATAAGATAGGTTTCTTAAAAAAAAACATAACTTCTAAACAATTTTTCGTTTTAAGGTTGTTCACGGGATCCACCGTGATATAAGGTAGAGGTTGGCCGGTTAGGGGGGGCGAGCACCTCCAGGCCCCAACCCGTCGATGGATAAAGTAGCATGGTATGAGGTGGTCTCGTATTCTAATTTTATTCCTAGGCATGCATTGATACTATGGTTACTAATTAATGAAAGACTTCTAACCCAGGACTGATAGCTAAGATGGTACCCCCAATAGAGATATGAAATGTGCTTTATGCTCAACAATAAGTGATTCACATCAACATCAATTCCAATACTCCACTGATGTTTGGAAAAAAGCTAAACAAATAGAAAAGTAAAGCAAAGTAACTCCCAATACCGTCTTTCACGGGTTATGGGTCTCAATATTGTCTTCCACGGTGTATGGGGGAGGTTAAGACGTAGACAGTCATACCCCTAACTAAGGTAGAGAGGCTGCTTCCGGTTACCAAAGGTAGAAAAGGACCTCCGACCTTGCAAGGGGTGAGGATCAAACCCTTGGTCTCTGTCTCCAGAAGCAAGGTGTAACAACGCGCATTTTTCGGGTTACTTTTCATATTTTTGAAAAATTACTATTCACTTTCACTATTCATCCCATAAAATTTTTATTTCACATTCTCGTAAGATAAATTATTTTAATAACGACACGAGAGTTCGACAATCGTTAGATCATTTTCATAAAAGTTATTAAAAACATCGTTTAAAGTTTCATTTTGGTTGAACACCATTTAAACATCCAGCATAATCGAAAATCAACTCGACAATTTTCCTCTCATCGGATGAATTTTAGATCACTCATAATAAATTAGAGAATTTTTAGATTTCATTTAAAATGTTACCAAATAAACCACTCGCCTACTGAAACTAAACTTACGTTTTAAACAATTCTACTTACATCCGGACTTGATGATTCACCTTGTGTTTCTAATATGTTTTGACACTTTTACATTTTTGGAAAATTCAAACATATTTCCTCATCCTTGACCATAAAGAAATTAACCTTATACCTTCTACATTTTGCTTAAATCGCGTAACTTTTAGACTTCACGATAAGCGTAAAGTTATCCCGCATATGATGAAAACCACATTTTAACATCTCATATCACTTTTAGACTAATTTTAGTCTACTCTAAATAAATTCACGGTCGTTTCCACGAAATTTCGTTATTTTCGATAAGCTGTGAATTCTGCGTTTTACCGTATTTCGACTTTAAGCGGCGTTTTGCACCAATGAGACTTATCACCCATTTTATATTTTTAGATGGAGTATAATGATGAGTTTAATCATTCCTATAAGTTTCATATTTTTACGATACCCGGTTTCGTTTTATGGCTTAATGGCTTACAGTTAGCGATTAATCGGAACCAAAACTCACTCCGTAACCAAGATAATACCAAAATATCCACCTAAGTCATCTTATCTCTTCATGGCCGACCTTAGGGGGGGATTCATCATTTTGGTGGCATCATCCTAACCATGGTTCATTTAGATCATTACATGTGTCCTAACTTAACCATGGTTAATATTTAACCCAATATATGGTTAACCAAACTTACCCTCCTATAAATAGCAAGTGAAATACATCCTAAGAACCCTAAAACACTGAATTGGGTCGTTCATATCACAAATCATACATATCTTCCATCATTTGATCTATAAACTCCAAGTTTATGCAAAGAAGTTTCAAGTAGTAAGTTACTACATCAAATCTCTAGCAAGTTTAAGTGATCTTCTTGAGTTTATATCCACTCAAGTCACTTAGTACTTCATCACCAACTCTTCAAGATTGCAAGGGTGCCAAGGTGTGGAAAGCTAGCTCAATCCGAAGTCTTAAGTGATCAATCAAAGTCCTATCCTTACTAAGTTACTCATTTCTTATTGAAAGCCAAAAGTTGTAAGCAACTAATCACCACCATCATCTCATCTTTATTATTTATAATATTAACAGTTTCATGCTATATATATAGTTACTATGTTGATTCATGATGTACATATACTCAATCACTTGTTTTAATTCACATATTGTCGTAAAAGTAACAAACTAGTAAACTAGTCATATTCTACACATTTGAGACCATTAAAACCAATCACATATGGACTTTCTAACTTACATATTATGGTAGACAAGATAAAAAGGTAAACATAGCAATTTGAATCACCCGAAACAGACAAACGAGTCAAAAGTGATGGCCAAAAGAAGTTAGCGAAACCAAAACGCCAAAACTGCCATATTGAAGCTGTTTTGGGTCTGTGTGTTTTTAAAATGGTACTTTTGGTCCGAATCATCAAAAAGTTAAAACACGAAAGTTGTCCGGAACGACGTTTTCCTTCAAAAGTTAAAGAAGCTCGGACCCTAAAAACGCTTAAACATGCCATTATCTTTCAAAAAATGAAACTGCCCTATATAAAGTTTCACAACTATGCTTTTGTCACAATTAAAAACAAACCAAGAGGCCTAATGGCCATAAGTCAAGACCACGGCCACGGCTAAGGTCAAAGATGAGTCTCAAGACCATGATAGTCAAGACCAAAGCCACGACAAGGCCATGGCTAAAGCCTCAAGGCTTCCTAAGCCGAGACCGTAAACCAAAGGCCTTAGCCTTGACAAACCTAAACGTATACAATACAATTTGGATCTACTTCCTTGATAAACTATGAAACTATACTTGTAATAACCAACTTTACAATTTAGAAACTTGTAAACTTTTCATTAAACACTTGTGACATAAATTATGACGATACTTGTAATAACCATTATGATTCCTAATCATAACCAAACAACCTTGTAACTTGTGTTTACAAACCATATGACACTTATGATATATAAACAAAACATATGTTTTATCTACTAAGTGATACAAAACTAGGGAGATTCATGTGAGGGTTTCATTTGAGTAAAGCGTATCGACGAGTTCTTTGGTTACGATTTAAAGTGTCCTAGCTCCTCGACGTTTACTACATGACCTCTGAATTGTGATGGCCCGAACGGTAGTACGATATATATAAACTAAACAAATTTTCACAACTAGACCATTTCTATAAACGACATACACAAAAACCAGGTTGCTGTTTCCATTATTATATAATTTCAAGACCACAATGGATCATCATGATCAATAGAGACGTATATAGGCTTGTTATTTCTTTCGCATCATTATTCCAAACCTAAGTCGCAACATCCTATTTTAGGTTGCTCGTAGAAGTTCTCACGGCATATCCATCATTCTTATTATACATTTGATATCATTTACTCTGAGGTGAGTTCATAGCCCCACTTTCTATTACTTAATTGTTTTACAAACCCTTGGGGGAAATACATGCTTTATTTTAAACCGAACACATTGCTTTCAAACTGTATACCTATCTGATTATTTTCCTTGTACTAAGTTACCGCATTTGCCAAACTTAAGTCCCTAATCATGAATCATTAATCACGAGTGAATTGAGCGCGAATATTGTGGATAGATCTATCGGGATTGACGAATCCCGTTTGTTTGACCAGGTCCGGTAAACAAACGCACTATATTTGAGTACATTAGGTAAAAATGGCAATTTTACATTAAGAACACGTATCAACGGTTTCTCCATTTAAATTTAGAACACGTTAACGCCTTGATTGCATGATGCTTAGTGAAATAATATCATTTTGTTTTCAACATTATGGGTGTATAACAACGTAACCACACAAACATTATGTGTTCAACTGATTTCCTAAACTCTATGAATTTCACTCAACCTTTGTGTTGACAGTTTTAAGCATGTATTTCAGATTCATAATGTCGGAAGCTGGAACGGAGAAGCACGGATACTCAAGAAGGCTATATATTTTATTATCATTCGAAAACCATTTAATGTATTGTAAAACCCTAAAAATATAAAACATATCTAAAGACTATTTTACCCTTAAAATAGTCAAAATCTTAAAATACGTAAAATATAATAACGCTCATTAAATTAAATTAAAACCTAACTTATAATTGTTTTAAAAACCTAACGTGTATAATAAAACAATCGACATTTGGTTTGACGAAAATAAAAGTCACGCATATAAACCTTTGGGCCTCGTTTCTTTGCGTAAGCCGAATGGTTTTACTTGAGCCCATGGATCGGATGGTTGGGTTGTGAGCCGAGAACACATCCAGAAGCCACGGGCTGTTTTCTTTTTCCTTCTTCCCTTGTTGAGCCGAAGCCCACACTCAAACCCTTATGACCCGATCGGTGCCTATATATACAAAAACAAACCTCAACTTTTGGAACCCTAGTCTACACAAAGTCACGGCACATTCTCCTTGCTCTTTTCTCTTTTCCAATCGAAGCTGCTACCTTGGGTGTGAGTGTGTTTGATCCGACGCAAGTGCCAAGGTAAACAACGTTTCTCTTTTCGTCTCAATTATAATTACATGCAAACGTAAACCATGAAGCCGTGAGGTGTTAATGAGCCACACGAATTAAAACGATTCATGTGTTAGGGTTTTAGACAAGCTAATCGGACCATATGAATAAGTCGAGCCATAGTAGTGAGACGTGCAAACCTTGTCATGTACATATGTTGTGTGTTTCATGTTTTCCGAAACCTATACATATACGTATCGAGCATGCATATCAAATCGGATAACAAGTAGAGTATATGTCGTCACATAAAATCACGAATATAATGCTATATACATATAAGGTCGACGCATGGTTTGTAGGTTATGAATGTGTTGATACTTGAACCGTAAATAAACATGAGCATGAGATTTTTGGTCGCGTTAATGAAGCTACATGTTGATAAAGTACGCCTCACATTTATCTACTGTTGTGACTTTGTAATGTGTCGAGTGCATGCATGTCTTCCCT
Organism: Chrysanthemum lavandulifolium; assembly: GCA_022545495.1. Lineage (NCBI taxonomy): Eukaryota > Viridiplantae > Streptophyta > Magnoliopsida > Asterales > Asteraceae > Chrysanthemum > Chrysanthemum lavandulifolium. The sequence goes on along the minus strand of CM040243.1, from coordinate 241,262,461 downwards.
ATCGAAAATCTTTTTAAAACAACTTTTGGTGATCGACGTACTCATGGTTGGAATGTAGGTTAGTATCATGTCGTGTTGAGTAAATGGTTAAGTGTTTGTGGGTGTCGAATGGGCTGTGAGTCGGGGAATGAGTAAGCTTTGGTCTCGTTAACATGATTTATATAAGTCAATGTGGTGTGAGTTATTAGTGTAAACATGCATGAGTTTGTTCAACTTCCGTTTGGTTTTTCACAAGTTCTAGGTCAAGGAGTTTAGTCTTTTAATCCGCAACATGTCAATTAAATGCGTATTAAAATGATAATAAAATATTGGGAAAAAAAACCCTAGAACATTAATGGAAGACGATTAGGGTTAAGAAGCTTGGTGTGCTAATTCGTTATTTCATGTGAAAATAGTAAGTTTGAGGTCATTAATAACCGTTGATTTAACGTATAACTAGCTAGTATTAAGTGTGTTGTAAACATGCGTGAGTTATGATTTTATGCAAGGTATCATGAATTAAAGTAGTGTATGCATGGTCTCATTAAGGTTGTGTTCGAACAATGTTACGTGTGAGTCTTGATTAACCATGTAAGTTATGAAGGCTTGTGTAAACTATTTTGAAAGAGAGTCCTAGAATCCGTTTTTGACATTTATAAACGTTATACTTTGAATGATGATCATATAAGCCCTCAAATAAGACAATTATCATATTAAACCCTTAAGTTTACCAATTGTCATTTGTAGCCCATGAGTTTGGCTAATTAATGATTAATACTCTAAAATGTTATAATTCCGTCCGTTACTAAAAATGAGAATGTACTGACAACTCTAAGAACATTAATGAGGTTAATCCGTTATAACTTAATGATGCTAACAAGTATTAAATAAATCATAATCCGTGTAGATTCGTTGAAGGAGACGCGACGTTATATCTTCGTGATTCACTCATTCGTTTGCTTTTCTCTCATTTGCTTTAAGGTACAGATATTCTGACCTTTTTAGTAAAGGTTTTCTCATGATCTCCTCTTCTTGTCACTTTCTTATGCTTATTAGGGTTTCCGATGCCATTGCTATGAACCCTTTCCTGATTACTTGATATGTTGTTTATCTGAACTTCTGTTTTATTGAACCATGCAATATCTGTTGTGAACTTGTGTTAAGAAGACCATGACATGCACATTTGTTGAACCTTACTATGTTTAATTATGAACTTCTAATTATGAATGTATGATCTGTGACTGTGATATGAACTTCTGACCTCTGAATATTTGAATATGAACCTTATGATATGAGTTATCTGATATGTTATCTGTTGAACTTTGTGTTGATTATGATCTGTGTCAGTTATGACATTCTGATTTGACCTAAGTTAGTTTGACACCCGAGCCAAATATTTCACTAGTCATGGGGGTTCCATGTCCGTGTCAGTGATGCACCTCGACATGACTCTAGGGCGATGAGTGATGTTACGCCACGTCCCTTATCTGCTTATCATTATGAGATCAAGTTATATTATATGACCAATAGTACATGCGTGGGGCGTATGGATGCATCCTAGATCGATCATTATCCGATATGATTGTCGGTGAATGATGTCGTGTGAAATCGCGTCTTCACAAAATTCGGGAGCTAGCTACTCCAAATTATTTTACGAGATTATTTACGTATAAGTATGATGTTTACGATATGATATGTTACGGGCTCGTGGTAGTTAACTAAATCCTTATCTGTTATATACGTGTTAAGTAATCTGTTATGGTTCGGTATTTTAGTGTTATATTATGTATTACGATATGACATGTTAGTGAATGTGCTCATGACGTACATGTTCAAGTGATTACTAGTTGCCATGCTAGGATAGGATTAATATGTTTAAACATGATTCGTATATCTGATGTTATGTTAGTTTATCGTTATGTGAAATTCGTTGATCTGCAAGAAGAATGTGCTAGTGTACAATTGAGTGTTTTGGAAGTTTAGTATGTATGATGGTTCGGTTAATTTGATAAACCTTGCCTATCGGTTAGTTATCTGTCTGCATATGTGACCTGCCATGTTTAAACTCTGCTGATGTTAAGATTTGATCTGAGAACTGGTTTAGCTTATGATATCTGTTCTGATAATTTCTAATGACTATGTTATGTCTTTGTCTATTTAGTTATAGTTGTCTCTTGTGTTTTCTATCCGTATGTGAGACGCCATGATTTGGTGCTATTTCCTTGCTACAATATTGAATTAAGTGTGTTAAATGTAGGTTGATTAATTTGTATGAATGCCTTGATTATTTTCTAGAAAGTGTTTCCGTTCGCCTTTAGATATTCCGTTTGGCTTATATGAGCTTTACTATCTGAATGTATTGAATGTCTGGTTATTTTGATGTGTTTGAGTACGTGCCATTAATGTGCTATGTGTTGTTCTTGATTGCTATTTGTTCTTCCGGATTTCTGTATATTTGTGTTTCTGCAGAATCCTCAATGATTCATTATTCTCGTTCCGCTACGATTTTGTTATTCGTTTCTTTGTTCAATTCGTATTTATGCTTTGTTTAGTTTTTGTTTTGCTATATCTGTTCACTGGGCTTTGTAAGCTCAGCCGCATTTCTTTTCCTGCGGCAGGTTTTAAGCATTCAAGATGAGCTTATGGGATAACTGATCTGGGTTGAGAGTAGAGCTGAGAGAAAGATTTGAAATAGGGATCTTAGATTTATTTTGACTATTACGTTATTTATATTTTCTTTTGAAAGTTTTGTAAAGGCTTCCGTTATTGTATAATACTTAAAGTTCTGATATGAAACCGTATTTGTGATATCTTTACCCTTGTCGGGTTGGGGTGTTACATGTATTTTGTAAACTTGGAACCATTTGGGACCTCATTTTTGTAAACTCTTATATTTATATACATTGAATGATAAATCTTTTAAAACGACTCCATTAGAGTTCATTTTCTATTGTTATGTGTTATGCCATCAAGTAACACCCAGGTTTGAATTCATTGCGTATCGAAATTGGGGTGTTCTGATTAGTATCGAGCCACGATTATAGAAAGCGGGTCTAATCGAGAGTTAAACTATAACTACTTTTTCGAACAAAAACATTTTATAGCCTTCCGTTCTCCGTGCCTTCCATCCTCTAGAGCGATTATGTGACTTTTAGGCTCTTTAAGCTATACAAACATACTAGTATATTGATATATACACTTGAGATAATTTCAATCATAAACAAAGTACTCAACATATCTCCGTATGCCTATTCTAAGGCATTACGGCACAATCATATTTTTCCAATCTCCCAATCATGTGTCTACTCGTGCATTTTAGGATTACGAAACTTTATCCAAGACATTGTAACTGACTACGATGGTTTTTCCTACTTCCAAGACATTGTGAGATACAATGGTCTCATTCATTTTCAAGACACTGTGAGATCGGTGGTCTCTATGACATTCTCGAGACCTAAATCCTACGGTGGTCTCATTTATTCTCAAGACATTGTGGGTTACACAATAATCTCTCCATCATTTCTCAAGACATTGTGAGTTACACAATGGTCTCTTCATCATTTCTCAAGACATTGTGGGTTACATAATGATCTCTCTATCATTTCTCAAGACATTGTGGGTTACACAATGGTCTCAACTAATTCTTAAACATTGTGAGTTGCACAATGGTCTCAACTACTCCTCAGATATTGTAAGTTATACAATAGTCTCCAAAAATTATCTTATAAACATTATATAATATTGTTTTACATGAAACCCGTCACAGTCTAACAATTTCCCTAATGGAAATACAAGAAATAGGATTTCTAAAGGACAAAGTGACTCACCATCTACAAAAGCTGAAGTTCAACAACGTTCCCTACATTCATCAAAATTCTCTTCTGAAACCTTCATTGTTAAAGGTCCGTGATGCTAGCCAAGTATGGACTATTTTAGAATTACTTAAGATTTCCTTTCCACACGTATCTACCCATACTATCTTCTATGCAATGGAATGTGAAAACATAGGTTACAAGTCTTTTATGGCCAGGACTTGCAACTGAATGGTTTGATATCGCCTTTGCTTAGTGGACAATTTCTCAAAAGCTTTGGACATATCACAAGTATACCTAATTTAGGTATTTGAAAAATTTATCGAACCTCGGCTAAATATAGCCTAATCACATATATTTAACCTAGGGACAGTGGAACATAGTCGATTAACTATGTTCGACTTAAAATTTTCAAACACCGAAACGATTATACAAGGGTTATAACTTATATTCGAGTTAATTTCCTACTTAAACTCGATAAACCACCGAAGTCATTAAAAGATCTAGAGACACGATAGTGTCTTACCACTCAACAAAATCTTAACATCTTATTTATACTACCTAATTTCATTCTTGAAATTTTCATACATGAGATAACCCTAACTACTATCTTGGGATTGCTATCAAATTCTCTCGTCATTTCTTAGAAGTACTAGCCTGATTAGGTTTCAAGGATATCATTTCGCTATATTCCTTTAAAATTCATTTTTGATTTTAAAACAAACTTGACATCTCTACCTAAGAATAATGCTAAGCGTACGCTACACTCTTCTAATCGTCAACATGTCACATCATTATTTGAACCCCATTGAAATTCAGTACGTAAAACTTCACTGTACCACGTTTCTTTCAAATACTAGTAGACATAAACACTATAGCCTTCATCCCGAAACCACCTAAGACATGATCAACTTTAGAAATGGTTTGGATAACCACTTGCCACTAGCAAGACTTTCCTACAACAATTATCACATCATTATAAACTATTTCACATCAACAATATCTTACACCTTTGATTAACAACAGTTACCTTAACGACAAACAAAAACTATTCCATTTGAGGCACTATATCGATAAAAGTGTTAGTTAACCATTTGCTGAACTAAGGTGTTTAGAGATCACCCACGAAACAATTAAGGAAACCATACAAATACAAATTAGGCTTCATGCCGCACACTATTACCAGAAACAAAAGATACATAGATGTAGGGCGTTAAAATTTAACAAAACTCCATGTTAGAAATTAAGGTTGTTGAAAGCCTCGATACAATAAGATATGATTCGTTTTGAGAATTGGGAAAAGCCAAACTTGAGCTATATTGGACTCAATAAGATTTTAACAAAACCCTTTAGGTTATTAACTTAAGCCACATGGTGCATAACACATTCTATGACCAGAAACTTAAGAACGCAAAAATTAGAATTCGGCGCATACACCCCCATTTTCCTATACAATTCAACATCGGATAACACACACTGAATTCTGGGACGAAATTCCCATTAAGGTGGTGAGACTGTAACAACGTGCATTTTTCGGGTTACTTTTCATATTTTTGAAAAATTACTATTCACTTTTACTATTCACTTTCACTATTCATCTCGTAAAATTTTTATTTCACATTCTCGTAAGATAAATTAGTTTAGTAATGACCTGAGAGTTCGACAATCGTTAGATCATTTTCGCAAAAGTTATTAAGAAAACATCGTTTTAAAGTTTCATTTTGGTCGGAACACTATTTAAACATCACACGCATAACGAAAATCAACTCTGACAATTTTTCTCTCATCAGATAAATTTTTAGATCACTCATAATAAATTAGATAATTTTTTTAGATTTCATTTTAAAATGTTACCAAATAAACCATGCGCCCTACGAAACTAAACTTACGTTTTAAACAATTCTACTTACATCCGGACTTAACGATTCACCTTGTGTTTCTAATATGTTTTGACACTTTTACATTTTTGGAAAAGTCAAACATATTTCCTCCTCCTTGACCATAAAGAAATTAACCTTATAGGTTCAACATTTTTGCTTAAATCGCGTAACTTTTAGACTTCACGTATAGCGTAAAGTTATCCCGCGTATGACAAAACCACATTTTAACATCTCATATCACTTTTAGACTAATTTTAGTATACTCTAAATAAATTCACGGTCGTTTCACGAAATTTCGTTCTTTTCGATAAACATGAATTACGCGTTTTGACCCGTATTTCGACTTTAAGCGTTTTGCACCAATGAGACTTATCACCCATTTTATATTTTTAGATGGAGTATAATGATGAGTTTAATCATTCCTATAAGTTTCATATTTTTACGATACCGGTTTCGTTTTATGGCTTAATGGCTTCTGATTAGAGATTAACGGAACCAAAACTCACTCCGTAACCAAGATAATACCAAAATATCCACCTAAGTCATCTTATCTCTTCATGGCCGACCTTAGGGGGATTCATCATTTGGTGGCATCATCTAACCATGGTTCATTTAGATCATTACATGTGTCCTAACTTAACCATGGTTAATATTTAACCCAATATATGGTTAACCAAACTTACCCTCCTATAAATAGCAAGTGAAATACATCCTAAGAACCTAAAACACTGAATTGGGTCGTTCATATCACAAATCATACATATCTTCCATCATTTGATCTATAAACTCCAAGTTTATGCAAAGAAGTTTCAAGTAGTAAGTTACTACATCAAATCTCTAGCAAGTTTAAGTGATCTTCTTGAGTTTAGATCCACTCAAGTCACTTAGTACTTCATCACCAACTCTTCAATATTACAAGGGTGCCAAGGTGTGGAAAGCTAGCTCAATCCGAAGTCTTAAGTGATCAATCAAAGTCCTATCCTTACTAAGTTACTCATTTCTTATTGAAAGCCAAAAGTTGTAAGCAACTAATCACCACCATCATCTCATCTCTATTATTCACAATCTTAACAAGTTCATGCTATATATATAGTTACTATGTTGATTCATGATGTACATATACTCAATCACTTGTTTTAATTCACATATTGTCGTAAAAGTAACAAACTAGTAAACTAGTCACATTCTACACATTTGAGACCATTAAAACCAATCACATATGGACTTTATAACTTACATATTATGGTAGACAAGATAAAAAGGTAAACATAGCAATTTGAATCACCCGAAATGGACAAACGAGTCAAAAGTTATGGCCAAAAAGTTAAGCGAAACCAAAGCGCCAAAGCGCCATATTGAAGTTTGTTTTGGGTCTATCCGTTTTCAAAATGGTACTTACGTCCGAATCATCAAAAAGTTAAAACACGAAAGTTGTCCGAACGGCGTTTTCTTCTTTATTATAAAGCTCGGACCACAGCGCTTAAGCAGGACATTATCTTTCAAAAGCGAAGCGCCTATATAAAGTTTCACGACTATACTTTTGTCACAACTAAAAACAAACCAAGAAGCCTAATGGCCATAAGCCAAGACCACGGCCACGGCTAAGGTCAAAGATGAGTCTCAAGACCATGGTAGTCAAGACCAAAGCCACGACAAGGCCATGGCTAAAGCCTCAAGGCTTCCTAAGCCGAGACCGTAAACCAAAGGCCTTAGCCTTGACAAACCTAAACATATACAATATAATTTGGATCTACTTCCTTGATAAACTATGAAACTATACTTGTAATAACCAACTTTACAATTTAGAAACTTGTAAACTTTTTTTAAACACTTGTGACATAAATTATGACGATACTTGTAATAACCATTATGATTCCTAATCATAACCAAACAATCTTGTAACTTGTGTTTACAAACCATATGACACTTATGATATATAAACAAAACATATGTTTTATCTACTAAATGATACAAAACTAGGGAGCTTCATGTGAGGGGTTTCATTTGAGTAAAGCGTGTCGACGAGTTCTTTGGTTCACGATTTAAAGTGTCCTAGCTCCTCGACGTTTACTACATGACCTCTGAATTGTGATGGCCCGAGCGGTGGTCTGATATATATAAACTAAACACGTTTTCACAACTAGACCATTTCTATAAGCGACATACACAAAACCATGTACTACATCATGATCAATAGAGGCGTATATAGGCTTTTATTTCTTTCACATCATTATTCCAAACCTAAGTCGCAACATCCTATTTTAGGTTGCTCGTAGAAGTTCTCACGGCATATCCATCATTCTCATTATATATTTGATATCATTTACTCTGAGGTGAGTTCATAGCCCCACTTTCTATTACTTAATTGTTTTACAAACCCTTGGGGGAAATACATGCTTTATTTTAAACCGGACACATTGCTTTCAAACTGTATACTTATCTGATTATTTTACTTGCACTAAGTTACCGCATTTGCCAAACTTAAGTCCCTAATCATGAATCATTAATCACGAGTAAAGTGAGCGTGAATATTGTCGATAGATCTATCGGGATTGACGAATCCCGTTTGTTTGACCAGGTCCGGTAAGCAAACGCACTATATTTGAATACATTAGGTAAAAATGGCAATTTTACCTGTTAAGGGCACGTATCAACAGTTTCTCCAACTAAATTTGGAACACGTTAACGCCTTGATTGCATGATGCTTAGTGAAATAATATATGTTTTGTTTTCAACATTATGGGTGTATAACAACGTAACCCACACAAACATTATGTGTTCAAGCGATTTCCTAAACTCTATGAATTTCACTCAACCTTTGTGTTGTGATTTTAAGCATGTATTTGGTCCATAATGTCGGGCTGGAGCGGAGAAGCACGAATACTCAAGAAGGCTATATATTTTATTATCATTCGAAAACCAATTTAATGTATTTTGTAAACTTGGAACCATTTGGGACCTCATTTTTGTAAACTCTTATATTTATATAAATTGAATGATAAATCTTTTAAAACGACTCCATTAGAGTTCGTTTTCAATTGTTATGACTGTTGTGCCATCAAGTAACACCCAGTTTGAATTCCGCTGCGTATCACGAAATTGGGGGTGTTACACAAGGGTGCTAACCACTTGATCAAACCTTGCTCTTTTTACAAAAAGTTGATGATTTACTTTAATAATGGAAGCACTGATTGCTCTCCCAAACAAGTGTTGGAATTTAAATATCATGACAATCATATAATTAATAACAAGTAATCACAAAACACGCAGCGGAAGACTAGATCAAATATGTATAATTAATTAACTTAAAACTAAACGAAAACATACATCGTTATCTTCCATTGCAATTAGGGTTTATAGAAAAATACCCAATTAAATCAAACGCAAGATCAAAACCCATAAACCCTAATTTGGGGTTTATAGAAATCGACTAAAGGGTTTAGTTGAATACTTCACCACCAAAAATCCAAAGTAGGATTTCTTTACGATCTCGCACACACGTTGTTATAGCAATTCAATTAGAATGCTAGTTCTCGATCACGTAACAAACCAATCATTAGTTTTCAAGAACCAAATCGAGACCCTAAGCTTTATTGGGGGTAGTCGATCGGCCAAGAAAAGGGAGGAGAAGAAAAGAAGATTGGTTGCTATGTTTTACAAGAGATAAGAATAATGAAGCTTAAAGGGTTCCATTATATAGGTTTATCATTGCAAGCCAAATCCCTCTCTCCACCTATGTGGGATAGTGGGTTTTTTCGTGAAATAATTAATATAATACTTTATTAATATTAATTATAATTAAATCTTCAAACATAACGTGTGCGATCCCATATGCTCGAGTTCAAAACCGGATATACGTTTATAAAATATGTTCACAATCCAACTATAAGAAGAATATTTGGACAGTGGTGAAGAAATTAGTGAATGTTGCTACAATTTATTTTATCTGGCAAGAAAAGGAATCTCAAACAATTTCAAAATGTCAAAAGAACTTGCAGAAGGTTGTTTCCTTTTCTGTGTGCCATGGAGGGGCAACTTTACTTTGTTTTAAGGAAATTTAACTACCATAAGGTAGTTTCCTTTTCTGGTGAGAAGTATGAAGACACAATGGAACTTGTAGAAGCATTTTTGACTTGTGTTGGGGGCTAAACGCTTTGTGATCTCAAGCAACTGATGATGGCTATCTAAGTATTCTTCTGTACTACCATTGATGTGAGGGAGTAAGTTACATAGTGGTGATATATATAGTTTTACTTAGGAAGGAAATGTAGTCATTGTTTTAGATATCCTTAGAGTGGTTGTTTGTTTGGGGATTTGGTAGAACTCAAAGTGTTGGTGATGCTGTCAGATTAAGGATGAAGGATCCTATAAACTGACTAAAGCCTGATTTGGGAATGTTGCCAATACTTGGTTGAGTTTGCTCTAAGTGATCCTAAGCTAATGATGATGCCTTTATGTGAAATGCAGCCTTGTTACTTTATGTGAGGAAAATGAGTTATTTACATAATAGTGGCATAGGACTGTTTGGCACAATGGGAAATGTAAGCAATGTCTCAAGGATATCCTTAGAGATTTGATGAATTAGGTGAAAGCTAAGTTGTCTAAAATGAACTGCTTGTTTGTTGAGAATATAGGTTGAATGTATCTTCTTATTTGTTTTTGCAACAAATGGGTAGTGTTTGGGACATGTACACACTTACCAAAACTTGGTAGTTGTATGTGTATATAGCGTTTGGAGATAACGAGTAAGTTAACATGCACGTTGCGGCTGAGTTTCTTGCTTTGTTTTTTTTGAATCGAGAGGTAGCAATATTAGTTTTTGTATCTTTTTATGGGCAATTTAAGGGCACTCCCAATGGAGCTCGTTGTGGCTAGTAAGTGTTGGGCAACCTCATGGCACATACACCGAGCATATCTTTATATATAATAAAAGAAAATGTTTTTGAATGTCATCCCCCCTATTTCTGACGTCATAAACTGACGTCATATATACACCTGGCAAACTTATGTACTCCTCACTTTTGTTAACCGTTCCTATTCTAAGTTTTTTCTTTGCCGGTATTGAATCAAAGATCACCCTCTTCCTCCATTACAGTCTTTACAGCTTCAATCACCATACAATCTAACTGTTATACATTACACCTCTTCTTCCATTACAGCTTTATTGTTTCAGGTATGTTATATCATACATCTGAAATGAGCATATTAATTTTTTTATACCCTAATTAAATTGGGGGTGTTTATTATTTCGATTCATATTAGGGGTTTTGTTATGGTTCTTCATCTTAATTGTAAATTTGAATCAATTTGTTTTTAATTAGTAGTTTCAATTTCTATAAACCCTAATCAAATTGGGGGTTTTGCCTAAGTAGTTGATATCGCTGATTTCGTTTTGATTATTAATTTTAATTGAAATTAAGATTTATTTTGTTGATAATTTACATTTTCAATTTACTTTCTGTCATTTTGAATTTCGGATATATCCGTGAAATTAGCATATAATGGATATAAAAATTATTTTTTACATAATTTTTCACTAAAACTAAGATCAGCATTTTTTCAACTGATCTTATCAACATGATTATCCGACTTTTTTGCTAAGATTTAAATTTTAAAATCATCTGTGTCAATCTAAAAAACCCTATTCTCAAAACCCCTATTTAAGGATCAACTCATTTGTGCTATACATCCCAATTTCATCTCTTCTTAGAAAAGTAGTAATATGGATACCAAGATAACAAAGGTTTCTGAACTGTCTCCTTTTAGGGATGACTGGAAAGTTAAGGTTCGGGTAATCCGATTGTGGAAACTTCCTGATTTTAACAACCCTTTGGTAACCTACTCAATCGAAATGGTTCTAATGGATGAAGAGGTACCACCTTTCTCCCTTTTTATATTATCAATTCCATCTTTTTATTCAGTATCATATTATGTATCATTTTAATACTGTCAGGGATATAAAATACACGCATCTGTCAAAAAGGGGTTAGTTTCTAAATTTGATTCAAAACTGGATAAAGGACAATGCTACTACTTGTCCGATTTTGGAGTGACTGAAAGATTTGGAAAGCACCATGTTGTTGCCCACAAGTATCGAGTTAGTTTTTACGAGATAACCAAAGTCGTTAAATGTGATGACATTGGTGGCTCATTGTTTGGCTTTGACTTTAAGCCCTTTGAAGCTGTTAATGTAAGTCCAGGCCATCTCTTGTTGCTTATGGTTAGTTTGTTAAATGAAAACCTACATTAGTTCTAATACAAACACTTTGCTAAACAAGTTTTTAGTTACTGTTAACCTAACATTTACTAATGTTTTATCTAATTTTGTAGATGTGATTGGTGAAGTTGTTTCATGTGGATCTATTGATTATCCGATAATTGAAGGAAAGCCGGTTAAACAACTTCGTTTTGAGTTACAAGATACTATGTAAATTATACCTACTTTTAAAATACTTAATTTATATTAATAAAAAAAATTCATTTGTAAACAAATCTAACTTTTATGTAACAGGGGAATTAGGCTATCAATCACCTTGTGGGGTCCGTATGCGGAGCAACTTGATGCCGCATTAGGAGATAGGACTAAAATGAGTATCCTCATCATGCAATTTGCCAAACACAAGATCTATCGAGGTTATTATTTTACAATCATTTCACAACGTAGATGCTTTCAATATATTGTTATATTTATGCAATATTTTTTACCTCCTTTATAGGAAAGCCTACATTGTCCAATCTCTATAACTGTACAAGGTTTTTCATTAATGAAGACATTCCCGAAATAATCAACTTCAAGAAAAAGTAAGCACCCATTTTTTTCTAAACATTAGTTCTGATCATACATATTTAAGCTTGGTGGTGTAACAAAAAAAATAATAATTATGCAGTGTTGTTTCAATTGTTGGTGCGGAATCTTCAGAACACCGTATTGCTCCTCTTGTAACCTACAAAAAAATATCCGTTCGTGATGAGTTTTTGACCCATTTGGAAAAAGTTAATTTGGGCGATATTCGGGACATACGAAAGGTTATTGTAACACATCGTATTTTAACAATCTTGATTTTCATAATATCGATATACTTACATCTCCATTTAATAACATATAGGTGATGTCATGTGACATTGTTGGCACTATCAAATGTGTTGAGCGTGAGTCCAGTGGTACTATTTGGGATGTCGTGCTTGCAACTTTGGGGTTGATCTGAAGACGGAGGACTGTATGGATGAGAGTGCAGTGCGGTTAAAAGAAGACAACTTACTTTTGCAAGTCAAAATCATGTGGTGAGGTGGTGATGTTCTTTACAAGTAAGTATTATCTTAATATGACTTATCCAAATAACCTATATATATCCGATCTCAACTCATTTAACATATTTTCCGCTTATTAAACAATGCGGGTTTAAGATCTGATTCGTGTGCTTGATAATACGGGGTCTGTTTCATTGACTCTCTTTGATCGGATTGCAAATACTTTAGTAGACAAAGATGCTAATGAATTAGTTGAAAAACAACAACAGATATACCTTTTTATAATAAAAGTTATATTTGTTTTCAATATTATTTAGGAAAATGATAATGTAACTAAAATAGTCAGACCTACACACAGGACGGAGACCTTGACGTTTTGCCCAAAGATTTTGAAATCTTGCTTGAAAGAAAGCTTGCTTTTAAAGTTGACATCACAGATTATAACCTATCCAAAAACAAATATGTTTATGGAATATCACAAATTTGTCAAGAAGCTGATGTTATCGAAGAGTTGGAGCTAAAGGTTCCAACTATTGGGGTATTATCTTTTATTTATCCTTATTTCATTTTGTACACTTGCACGTTTATATGCTAAATTGATCAAATTTCCGTAGGCCACTGTGAGCAGTTCTTTAACTCCATCATTAGGATATATAACACCACCCCCTCGACTAACATACAAGGTAATCTTCTTATTAATCCATTAATAAAAATGACTTTATTCTCATACAAGGTAATCTTCTTATTAATGCAGTTAACACAATCATTTTTTGACCTGGTACAGGATAGCGAGTCTGGGACTGGAGCTACAAATTCCATCATTGAAGCTTTGAAGGATACAGGGACAAGCCCAGTTAAGAGAAAGTTGGATGACGTCATTGATGTTGACGAACTTTCGAATGCATCATCCACCAAAAAGAAGCTACTCGAACCCAAGATTGAGAAATAGTGATATTTCTCACTATTTGTTTTAGTCAAATGATAATATCTGGTTCTATTTAAAGTTTTTGTTAATTTGTTCATTGTTTCGTCTTCTTGGATGTTTATGGTTGTTGCATTTGAATTTTTGGATTTTCATGGGATTTTCATAATAATTGCTTTGATGAACAATAGTCGTTATTTCATAACACAAATAATTTTTTTTATTTTACCATTGTTATTATTTATTTATTTTTATATTGCGTTTAAAACATTGGTCGTGCATTATTATTGTCTTCGAAAAATTATTATCATTGCAGGATGCCGGATGTTATCAGATCAGCATTTTGTACACCTATGAAGTAATAGTATGTTTCTCATTTTCATTATACTCTTTTTAACATGGATTTTTATTGTATATCACTACCTTATACTTTTTTACATCTAATTTGTAGATTATTGCGAACATCAGAGATTGGCCAGCGTGCAGTTTGGATATTGTACTCTAGACCGGTGCTGCCTTACAAGATACTACTTTGAAGTTCATATATTATTAGGACGATATTCTTGGTGGCCACTTAAGCGTTTTATACAGTCTACCACTAAAGCGTTGTTAATCTTGAGATCATTGAACTTCATCTGGTTATGGGTTTTTGGCATGTACCAGTGGGTGTTGAATGCGCGGACAAAAAGATTACGTGTCTTGGTATAACATCAGTCACTTGTGCTGATATTGGTACCGGCTTATGTTTTGGTGTACTACTGATATTGGGTCATATGGGATTAAAAGTGATGGGTCTTGGGTCACTGCATGTCATTTAATTTTGTGTTCGGTTATTGTGTTTGTATAGTGGTCCAGGTCATGTAATAAGGATTTGATATATGGTACATCACAAATAATCTAAATTTACTTATTTGTCCATTGCAACAGATTGATGTTTCCTATACTGTCATTATAAATAGCTAACTGAAGATACGGAATATTTTGTTTATAGCATATCTCTTACAAGTTCTATAGAATGGATGGAGTACTCGTCTATTTACTAGCCCTTTTAAGCACCAGTTATGACTTGAACTTTGACTTTCACTTGAACTGTAAAAGGAAATGGTTTGACATTCGAATATCAAGTGCCAAAATCATTTCTTTCTGGTTCTAAATCTAACGATAGTTGTATAAAGAGCTAATGGAAAACAATATCTTGGTCATCCTACTTGAAAAGTCCATGAATAAACCCGTCTCCATGTCATGTAATGATTACCATAGCACGGAAATAGGAATGTGAAATTAAAGCATTACCAAATCAAATTAAAAACTATCAACAACTTGCATGGTCATATTATATACCTAAAAGACTAATATAAGAGGTATCGCGTCGATCAAAACTCCTATAAGGGTGCAACGTGTGCACTTCAACGAAATTTGTTTCAGATTTTCTTCTTTCCGGATATTAATTTGTTCGTTCCTACACAGAATGTCAAGATCTTATAGAACAAAACAATGAACACCTTATAAATAACCAAATATTTCCAACTTTACACTGCAACAAAAGTTTGGAATTTTTTACTACACATTTACACATTTAAAGACAAGAGAGAAAACAATCTAGGATATTCTAGCTTTATACATGCATAAACCTAAACATACGACTTAAGTCCGCGATGAATCATCCGAGGCGAGTGAGCGAAAAAGTGTAATGTCGATCCATTGGCTAATCTAACTTGAAGCATTTATCACACCTGCAAGAGAAGGAATTAAAAGTTGGTCTTTATAAAAATGTGAAAGAACGTTTTCATATCTTCGTCAATAAGCAAATGCTTACTTCTATATTGCATTTTGTTACAGGTTATTATAACATTCACATTATTCTAAAGACCATAATAAGCACGTTAAACAACTAATACCAAACACCCAAAAGTTAACAAAATTAGTTTTACCACTTCGTCATAGCTAATTACAACAGTTCATCTATATACACCGACCCTTAAGTACATATATCTATATAAACTGGCCCTTAAGAAGACATTATACAAGTACTTCATGTTAGGCCAAATTTATACAGTGTGCCACTAAAGAATTGCCATTTTTGGCCTAATAATCTTATTTGACCCATTTATGATAAATACAATTTATCATGAACCGTTCATGATAAATTATTGAAGGTAATCTTATATTTCAAAAATCAAATTAAAAACTGTTTTAAAGATGAACATGGGTGAAACATAGTTATTTTCAACACCAGTTATTTTATGTCCTAAATTTGAGGAAAATTAATAACAGACAAAATACAAGATTTAGAACCATTTTTCTGATGAATCAATTAAAAAAATAGTCTTCTCTTAACTCCACACGGATGCAACAAATAACTTGGCGGCGCTTGCTACGGATGATTTTCGAATAACCGATTGATAAATAAAATGAAGGATATAATGGATGCCAATAAACATACCAGTGGCGCAAAATATAACCTCAATGAGTTAAGTGGTACACATGATGCTTTTCCGCCTTTACGGAAACGTGGACGACCTCCTTTATATGACATCTCAAATGGTAAGTTTTTACTCCTACCTGCCTTTATGATTTCTCATATTCTTATAAATAATTTTGTGCGTTTTTCTTATGTGTTAATGTCAGTACACTCACACAATAGTAATTCAAATACCCCAACTCATGGTTTAACAAATACACCCAGCGTGTTGTCTAATGCAACATCAACCCGAAATGAAAATTATGTTGGTCAAGATTCTTATTCGCCCTTACCAAAACGTGGAAGACCTCCAAAATATGACATATCAAATCGTAAGTTTGTTTCCTACTTTGCGTTTTAGACTTATCGAATTACCATAATGACTTTGTGTGTTCTTCTTATGTGTTATTAGTGGACTTACATGGTAGTATAGCACTACACCAAGCATTAACTATACTCGGATATCCAACGTGGCCCAAGTCACACAAAGTGGACAACACTATTGACTAATGAATCGCCATTGGTAATTTTCAATTAACATTATGTTTTGCATATATTTTCTTCTATTTGTATCTTTTGCTAGGGGATGTTTGGCATTGCCATTGCAAAAGCTGACCATGTGGGATAACATAAATTGTACCTGTAAGCTTTATTCAGTAATCCTTTTTACATTGCCCTTCATTATTAAATTAAATACCTATAATCAATAGATCTCTTTCAGGTCAAGCTTTCCAAACAACATGACAATAGGGTCAAAATCCTGTAGGCACTGTAAATCTAGAAAAACTAAAAGGCAAACCACAAAGATCGGTGGCACTCTTTCACAAAGTCATGATTTTTATATTACTAAATGTCGAAAATTGTCAAACTACAAAGTCTAACAACATGACAAGATCGATAATGGTCAATCTTTCCTAAATATATATTGGTTCGATTCTTATCGACTTTACGGAAACCACCTTTACGAAACACAGGGCGACCACCTAAATATGACATCTCTAATCGTAAGTTTCTTCTATTTTGGTAATTTGACTTTTTTAAATTGCATTTCACATATTTAACGTTCTATAAACACTATCGAGGTTCATGTGTTTCAATGTCTAAGCTGATGAAACCTACCATACCGCTCTTCATCTTTTGGTCACGTTATTCATGATGGCCATAAACTCGAAAAATTATCAATCTAAAACTAAAGGAAAAGAAAGATTAATCAAGATGGACATGATACTACTTTGATTATCGAGACTCCATTGAATTCCATAACACATCGTATGTAACTACATTCTTACCGTTAATTTTCATTGTTTCTAATATAAGGTTTTATGTTTATCAGCATTATTCATGTAATCACACTTATCTGAGCTCAACCGTTCACAATTCATCATCCATGTCAAGCGTTGCAAATGATAATTCTTGATGTCATCTAGAAAGCATAACCTTAGAAATAAATCGGTTCTCTTGTCGGATATACCTATACTTGATCTCGATGGTCTTGAAGATGATGACATTGAAATAGACTTGAGGAATCCTTATGTAGGTGTATCACGAGGTGCAGCGTATCTCTTTACTCTTCATTTAACAGTCCACATTAACAAGTACAATACTATTTTAACGTCAATTTTGTTTTCGATCTCTATATTCATCGAATATCTTGACCATGGTGATCCTACAAACATTTGCGAAGCTTGTAATGCGATTTTATGGGATCTTTGAGCGAGAATGAAAAGGCCTTACAAAGGAAAATGGTGTTATTCTTTATGTTGTTTCTATGGCAAGGTTCAACTTCGGTTTAAAGGACCCACCACCTCGTTGCTCCAACTTTTTCGCGAAATGATTCATCGACTAAAATTTCACGAAAAACATAAGAACTTACAATATGATGTTTTCATTTACTTCAATGGGTGGAAAGATTGACCACTCTGTAAACATTGGAAGGGACCATATTGTTTTCGTCTACGGCGAACTATCATAGACTCGGAAGTTTGTTCTTGCGGTAAAGGATGCAAAACCAAAGTTTTCACGGTTGTATGTCTATGACACCGATAATGAAGATCAAAACCGAATTAATGTAAGGTATAATATCTTCTTTTTCTTTTCTTTTTTTTCACTTACCTGCCATGTTTAATATAAGTGTCATATTGTTATAAAAATTATATAGTGTCTCCTTTGTTTATCCATACAAAATAAATATGATTTTAACGTATCAGGTCAGGATCAAGCAATCGAAAAATCAGTGGGAATTCTATTGATCCGCAAATTACAGAGGAATTACGCACAATTTTGGATGGTAACAATGAGTTGGTAAAGTCATACCGGATGGTCAGAGATCGTTACATATCACAAGAAAACCAACTAGATAATGTAAAATTAAGATTAATAGGAAGACGAACGTCTGATGGTAGGACATACAATCTCCCGACCGCATACGAAATTCTTTGTTTTGATTGTTGGTGATATTGAAGAAGCTCTTGATGAAAGAGACATTGTTGTTGAATCACAAGCGGTGATATTCGACAAATAAATGTTTTGCATCAAAGTTTCTATCACTTGATATCCTTTGTTATTTCCTTATGGAGAGGATGGTTATCACTGCGACATTCTACATAGCGATGTTGTTGATCCGGATACAAATAAACATGTTCGTTTAACGATGCGTGAATTTATAAACATATCATTCAAGAAAGGCCCATAAGTTTTCCCTTATTCATAACTCCGGAAGATTGTTTCAACAATTTTTGGTGGATGTTTTACAATGATAGAGACCGAGAGAATGTATTTCTATCGTAGCAAACAAAAAATACTACGATGTCGTCATATGAGAATCTATCTAATCAACTTGGCAATGGCAATCAAGATGCATCTACAATTGGCAAGCGTATTCTCTTACCTTCATCCTTCCTTTGGTGGTGCAAGGTACATGCAACAAAATTACTTAGATGCAATGACACTTTGTAAATGGTTTGGGCACCACGATTTTTCATTACATTCACTGCAATCCAAAGTGGCACGAGATTTCAAGATTTGTGCGTAAAGGGATTGAAACCGGAGGACGGACACGAAGTTTTGTGCGGGATGTTTAAGTTTAAACTTGATCATTTGATAAAAAACTTGAAGGAAAATCAAATATTTGGTCGTGTTCAAGCGGTATTCTCTTTAACAACATAACCTAAATTGTGATATTATTTCTTTACATTCTTATCTGATTCTGATTTTAATACTTTTCCACTTATTATTCATGATTTGATTGTGTACACTATCAATTTGAGCGTGGACTTCTCACGATCATATATGTTTATTCTTGCACAAAGATGATAAGTTCTTTGAATCACGAGAGAATTGGCGACTTCATATCGGCTAAAATTCGAGATAAAGACTTGGATCGGTTATACACTCGGTCCTTGAACACATGATACATGGTCCGTGTGGGCGGACAACCCAGTATCCATGTACTATTAAGGGAGTATGCACAAAATTTTCCAAAAAGTATTCTAATCGTACTTCCGGTGACTCGGATGGTTACCACATTTTATAGGCGTAGGGAAGATGGTAAATTTGTTGAAAAGAGTGGTGTGCGGCTAGATAATCGATTTGTTGTTCCATATAATAGTTATTTCTTTGAAAAAGTATCAAGCACATATCAACGTTGAATGGTGCAATCAATTTGGTTCAATTAAATATTTGTTCAAGTATATCAACAAGGGACGAGATAGAGTTACGACTTCAATTCAAGTAGGTGATCATGAAAATGAAGCTCCTTCCAGCGATGATATTGTTGATGAGATTAAAGATTTTATTGATTGTAGATACCTTTGACTGTGAATCTTCTTGGCGTATTTTAAGATATGAGGTTCATTATCGTACACATGCGATGGAGAGGCTACCGTTCCATTTACAGTCAACAACAAGTTGTTTATGATGCCGATGATGACATCACCGATGTTCTTAATAAACCTTGATCGCGTCTAGCAAATTTCTTGCATGGATGGAGTGTAATAAAACAAATGATCTTGCTAAAACATTGACTTATCTTGAATTCCTACAAAGTTTACATGGATTGGACCAAAAGAATTTGGCAAGAAAGAAAAAAGGTTATGCAATTGGAAGAATTCATAATGTTTCTCCATCGGTTGGTGGCGCTTATTACTTAAGGGTTCTTTTAAACAAGGTGAAAGGACCGGAGTCGTGGGAGAAACTTTATGAATATAACGACATTATACACCCTTCATTTAGGGGCGTGTTTTGCGTGGATTACTTGATGATGATAGAGAATATATTTATGCTCTTCAAGAGATAAGTGGTTGGGCATTAGGGAGGAAATCGCGCTCATTTGTACATCTAATTATGTCTAATACTATTTCACGGCCTGATCATGTTTGGAATGAAGCATGGACATTTATGAAGGATGATATTGAGCACCGTCAACGTCAACTATTGAACAATCCAGGTTAGACTTTGTTTTTAAATGTTGTTACTACCACAATTCTATGGATCTTAATTATGTGTCTCTTACATAAACTCACACAAATAAGTTGTTGTAATATATGGGTCTCTTAAGTCCTAACTTAATTACTTGAGTGACATACTTATACATCCTCACAAAACAAAAGTAACTTGCTTCAAACAAATATATTTTCATCTATACTTTTGGTGTGTCGTGGTTGCTTAAAATAACTCACGATTGTAAAATTATTATAATTTCACGAGCCACAATAGATTCCTTGATGAGCTGAATAAACAAATGGCACAAGATAGTACTAATCATAAGAAGAAGCTGCATACATAGTTATGGACATATTTTTTTGTGATGATTTAAGTGGTTGCATGCGAACTTGTGACGTAACTGGAACTCCATGGCATTAATGTATTTTGCTAAGTATTTTCATCTCATCCTAACTACCTTTTATTTATAAATGCAGTTTGGAGATGCGTGAGCGTCATGTCAAAATTTAGTTCTCTGAGGATATAGATGCAATTCTTCGTTCTATGGGAAGTAGCCTACAAAATATATCATCAATGCCGTTACGGATGTAGAGTTCTTACAAAATTATACTAATACTCTTATCCATGATTAGTTGTGTTATAACGAGATGAATTGAAAATGGAGCATGAAAATCTATTTTCAAGTTTATGAAAGAACAACAGTGTTTATGGCAAGGTTATTTGGTGATTGAAAAGAATGAAGGTGGCGCCTTTTTCTATATGGATATGGTGGTCCGGAAAAACATACATATGGAAAACACTATCTCTTTGCTTAGATGCAAAGGAGAAATTGTGTTAAATGTTGCATCAAGTGGTATAGCTTCATTGTTGCTACCGGTGGTCGTCTTGCTCATTCTCGGTTTGGAATTCCAATCAATGTTAATGAAACTTCCTTTTGCTCAATTACTCGGGGTTCGGATCTTGCGACTTTATTAAGTAAGACCAAATTGATTATTTGGGACGAAGCTCCTATGATGCACAGCATTGTTTTGAAGCATTGGATAGAACATTAAGAGATATTCTTCGTGTCACAAATCCTAATAGCTTTAATATTCCTTTTGGTAAGGTCATTGTTTTGGAGGAGACTTTAGACAAATTCTTCCTGTTATAACTGGTGGCACAAGGCAAGACATCGTACATGCATCTCTTAATTCATCTTATTTATGGGATCATATTAATGTATTAAGGTTAACCAAAAACATGCGGTTGAGAGTTGGTTCTGGTTCATCAAACACGGACGATATTAAAGAATTTGCAGATTGGATATTAAAAGTAGGCGATGGTCGCTTGGGGGTCGTAATGATGGTGAGACTATGATTAACATACCGACGATATCACGATAAAAGATTGTCTTGACCGGTTGGGTATTGGTTAATTTGTTTATCCTTCCATTATTGATAACTTAAGCGATCCTCGTACTTTCAAGAAAAGAGCGATTTTAGCTCCAACTCACGAAGTGGTAGAATTTATCAATGATCATTTGCTTTCATTACTTCTGGTAAAGAGAAAGTATCGAAAGTTCGGATAGCATATGTGAATCGAAGGATTGAATGACAATTTTAATGAGTCGTTGTATTCTCGACGTGTTGAATGGTATGAAGTTGGTGGCCTACCAAATCACAAGTTAGTATTGAAAGTTGGGCGCGGTTATGTTGCTTCGTAACATGGATCGAGTGAAGGGTTATGCAATGGGACTAGATTGCGTATTAAGGAACTCGGAGACCGTGCTATCAAAGCGAAATTTTAAGCTGGAACAAAAGTTGGAGAAATAGTGTCAGCGACAAGATTCAAATTGACTCCTTGACAAAGATTACCTTTGCATTAATAGGCGACAATTTCCAATATCATATGCTTTGCAATGACTATCAACAAAAGCCAAGCAATCACTTTCGAAAGTTGGAATATATTTGCCTAAACTGTCTTCGCATGGTCGACTTTATGTTGCGGTATCAAGAGTCACAAGTAGGAAAGGCCTAAAGATGTTGATATCGATAAAGATGGAAAGGTTTGCGGTGATACTATGAATGTTGTTTATCCGAAGTTCTTCAAAAGTGTAAGACACTACAAGCATGTTTAAATAAGCGATATTATTATCGGATTTGTTTATCATGATTTTATCTACATTAATATGTTTCAGTTGGACCTTTTTTTTTTACGATGTCATCATGGTCTTTGTAATTTTTTTCGTACTTGGTGAACCTTTGTAACTTTGCTATTAGCTGCTATTTATATAATGCCATGAATTGGCACTGATTTGTGTGGGTTCATTATGAGCATCTAAATTATGGTATAATTGTTTCATGGAGATAAAAAGTTGATATGGTAATGACGAGTTATACCAACGTTACAAAATTCGATTTGATATATTTTATAATCACATAAAGCGGTTTTGGTCTTGAATCTTTTGTATATTATTATTCTTTGTTTGTTGTCAAGTTGAGGATATTCTTTGTTTCATTTTCAATATTTGCAAATGGTCGACTTTCTTGGTTTTGGTTTGATACTTACATGATCGATGGGTACAACGATAATGCATTCTTGGTTGTTTCATTTTCAATATTTGCAAATGGCGATTTTAATATTCTCCGACACTTATTTCATTTTTATTTTGTTGCGACTTGTAACAATGCTTAGTTTTAGTTGTTGTGTTATGCATATTATGTATTTTTGAGACCTTTATAATGAGGGTGTTTGGGTCTGATTTTTATGACTTTTGTTTTGGGTGTGCAACCTGTTTCTTTTTCGATATGGTGCATACTAATATTGGGTCAATTATTGAGCTTATATGTCTCGTGTAGTGTCAAGTGATTGGCGCAAAGGATCTAACATGTCTTGTGTAGGTTACCATAAGTGGTTTACTCTCGGTTTGGACATAATTTGTTAACTTGCGATCTAAATAGAAATTGTTGCATTTTGGGTAATAACCTTGAATAATGATAACTAAATGTCTTTCATTTTCACTTAATCATTTGAAAATGCAATGCCAAACGCCCTCTGTAGTTATCATTATATGAATAAACCAGGACTTTAGTATGCAACTTAGAATGTTAGTATGCATTTAACAATTCATCCTTTAACTTGATACCCTTGCATTCTTATAGAATTATATAAGTGTAGCGTATATAGTTTTACTATATGTTATTAAACATATTCAAACATGTTTTATAAGCGAACATATGTAGTATACTAACCAAATATAAACATGTTTAAGTGGCATCCTATTTTCGCTATACATTAACTAACTTATAAAACATTTTTTTCCACCCATGAAACCATGGTCTATAATCTAGTACTATATATATATATATATATATATATATATATATATATATATATATATATATATATATATATATATATATATATATATTTATTCTTTTGTCTATAAAATGTATGTGTGAATGGTATATTTTAAAAGAAGGTTATTTGTGACAATAAAACTATTGTAAGATAAAAGTGTTAAGATCGTGATTAGAGGCGAATTTGAGCGTATTTGTTGGATGGGCAAACTTGTAAAGTATTTATTTTAGAGGGGCCAATATACATAATGTTGAAATTTTTGTATTAAAAATGACTAAAACTAGAAATAAAAGAGTATAAGATGTACATAGGATCAAATTTTTTGAAGGGGCCATAACTCCCCCAGCCCCTTATGTGTTCCGTCCACGATCGTGATTGTGACAAAACTGATATAACACTAAGGGTGCATTTAGTATGTGTCATGAATCACAATGGGTATGGGTATATGTATAACATGAGGCCCTCATGAATGAAAGATCTACACCTCTTTTTTTTAGTGATATGAAATATGGAACATATTTATATTTTATTCTCATATTTAAAAGATTTACATCTTAAACAAACACATGATTGAAATGAAAATTCATTTCTTAATTCCTATTTCAAGATACCAAACGCACCCTAAAATGACTGTAAAAAAATGATAGACTGTATTTTCCTTTTCAAATTTATGAGCAACACTACTCCATCCCAATCTAAACCGGGCCATACAACATACCTATTAAAGCATACAATTCAGCCCATAAAAAAGCCCATAAACCCACTTACTCCATCATCATCCTTACTTGAAAAACCCTACATCCCCAAATAATCTCTATCAGTAGGTTTAGGGTTTTAAGAAACATCAAACAACCGTCAAACCGTTTAGTCTCTCTGAAAATGGGTAAAAAACGAAAGCACGCAGAAGTGGAAGCAGTGCCGGAGAAGAAAGATAACGTGGCACCGGAGAGACCACCTAGGACACTTTTCGGTTGGAAAAATAAACCAACTGAAAATGATCAACAAACTTTTAGGAATAAAGAGAAAGTTCTTGTTACTTGTTCTCGTAGGATCAATTACAGGTTTATTTCTTTATTTTATGGGTTTTTGTTTTTGATTTTTTGTTAAAGCTTTTTTTTTTTTTTTCATGATAAAGATTTGTATTGAGAATAATCAGTTATACTAAGGGGGTCTTTGTTTTTGCTTAGGGGTTAACTTTGAGCTTATGTGATTTCAGTATATGTTTCATAAGCTTATTTTTTAAACGTCTGAGCTTATGGGTCTGTTTGGTAGCAAGTTTTTTTAGAGCTTTTAGCTGTTTGTTTCAGAAAAAAGCTCATTTTGGCAAAAAGCTTTGTTTTGTTAAATAGAATGGAGCTGTTATATTTACACAAATAGCTAAAAAATAAACACTGATCAATAAGCTTATTCGAGCTTGTGAGTTTCAAAATAAGCTGGTAAAGTTGAGCTTTTAAAATAAGCCCATAAATCTAACAATAAGCTTAAGCTTTTGAGCTTAAATAAGATATATAGCAATAAGCTTATCATAGTTTAATTTAGCTCATGACCCATCAAATAAGCTAAGATAAACACTATCAGTATAAATACTAGTTACTTGTATCTTAAAGTTTGATATTGTATTATTGTTTGCTGATGTTGTCATTTTTATGTTAATTGTATGATTGTTGTGTATTGATGTGAAAAAAGTTGTGTTTTCTAATGATGGCATTTTTTTATTGTTATTGAATTGGTGTATGTGAATCTGTTTTGTCTAGGTATCGGCATTTGATGTTGAATTTGGTGTCGATTTTACCTCATTGCAAGAAAGATAACAAAGTTGAGTCTAAAGCTACCAAAGGTGCTACTTTGAATGAGCTTGTTGAGCTCAAGAATTGTTCTTCATGTCTTTTCTTTGAGGTTAGTTTTTTCGCTTTAATATATATTGTTTTTAATGTTTAAGTGTCTTGGTTTATTTGTAGATCATCCTGTGTCACTTTTTGATAACGCGAAAAACCTTTTTTATGAGATGGCATGAGTTTAAGGTGTCTTGTAGAGCCGAGACTAAAACTCGAAACTATGCATTGATTATCAGTCTCTAAAAATTAATACTAATAGTGTTAGTAAACATACATTTAGAAAAGAATAAAAGTGTAAACTAACACTAACTTGATGGGGGGTTACAACCCTGTTTTTTATATATTGGAGCTTTGCATGAAAGTTTACTTGAGGTCAACTCAATTTAAGTATAGGAGATTTGGAATATTTTATTTTACCATAAGGCACCCATAAGCAGTTTTCTATTAATCGAATGATTGTAGAAGACAGTTTTAAGTTTTGTGTTTTTGAGTAATTAGTCTTGATGTAAAGTTCAAGCATATTTCTTCATTGCGTTTATGTTTCTTGGGGTTGATTTCCGCTTGATATTTGTCTTCATTCTTGATTTGCAGTGTAGGAAACACAAAGACCTTTACTTGTGGATGTCAAAGTGCCCAAATGGTCCATCTGTGAAGTTTTTAGTCAATGCAGGTAACCTTGTTTACCATACGTAAAACAAAAGCGATTTTGTACGAAACAGAAAGCACAGGCTGTGATATTGCATAAACATTTTGTTGACTTGTTCCATGTTTTTTAGTTCACACAATGGAAGAGTTAAAGCTCACTGGAAACCATCTTAAAGGCGCACGCCCTCTTCTTACCTTTTCATCAAATTTTGATAAAGACCCACACTGGAAACTTCTCAAGGAGATGATTACTCAGGTATATATATTTATTTTCTACGATGAAATAAGTGATTTGCATAATATATCTACTGTTATCTCTACAGTTTCTGTTTTCCCATGTTTAAAACAAGCAAATTGTTTTCAAATCGCGGCCACTGTGAATCTTATTTTTAGTGTTGAGATAGATGAAATGTTGATATAACATGATGCAACAGTCATATTGTGAAGATGCATTCGTAAATTATGCCGACTAATTTGGAACATTATTTTGAGTAATTTACATAAATGGTCCTTGTGCTAGAGACATAATTAGAAAGTTTGTGCATTTTGCAAACTAATTGTGTTGATAGTCCTTTCTAGTTAATAATCGTTGCATCAATGGCCTAATGTTCTAGTAGCATGACCAAAGTCCCTTGCTCTTTTGATCTCTTAAGCTTTTTCTTTTATTGATTTTTTTTGTTATTAGTAGTTTAATATAGTCCAAAGCGTATTTTGGTACCTCAAACTTGGTTAACCAGGTTTTTACTACCGTAAATTTTCAGGGGCTGTGTAGTACACGGAATTTGATTTTCTGAAAGTAAACGGAATATAGTCCAAAGCGTATTTTGGTACCTCAAACTTGGTTATCGTTAGTTTTTTCACAAAGTAAGCGGAATTTGATTTTCGAGTTTCTTTTTCTCATTATGGCTATGTTTGGCACACAAGATTATGGGAGATTATGCTTATTTTTCAAAAATAAGCTACTTAAAAATAATCTTTGTTTGGCGGGCATAGCTTATAAAGATTATAAAAAAAATAGTCTTCCATAATCTCTGAAAATAAAAGGTTACTTCATGTAGCTTATAAAAATAATCTCTTTTTATAATCTTTTTAAGCACCAGCATCAGCACCAACATCAACACAATCTATTTTTGCCAAACATACCCTATATATATATATGATTCAGTTAAATTGTGCAAGTGATGATTTCAATGGTAGTTAACTAGTTATAGTGCTATTACACATTTTTTTTTAAATATTTATTAAAGGCATAATAATACAAGAATCTTGGCAAAAATCCTTGCAACAATTTTAGAATGAAGCAACTACCAAATGGACCAACAAATTAGTGTCTAACAAGTTACTGTCCTCACATAAAGATACAACAAAAGCCAAACACCCCTGAACTAACTAAATCTAAGCTGATACAAGTCACTAAGCCCAATACCATAATAAAACCACATACAAAAAGAAATTTAGGAAACTCACCAATACAGAAACTAATTCAAATGTAAACGGGTCAAAAGAAGATATATATTAGTTCAAATAAAAAGCTCGTATTGCAGTGACGGGTCAAAGATGACACGTTGCAATTTGAGTTGCATCCTTCAACAGATTGCAATGTTTAATAATAAAAAATCCAAGATACTGCTAAAGAACCAAACTTGGATATCACAGCAGATTAGTTTTAGCAAAACAAAATAAAAAAAGTTGCATACCGTATCTAATAATCCAAATTGCTTCTTAGTCTTGGACTTCTTTGGCTCATCCTTCATACTACCAAAAAAAACCAGTAAATAATTTTACTAACTATTAAAGATTCAAAGACATTACATCACTGTATATGTCTATTAGACTCGGACATTAATTTAGAAAGAAAAAACTTTATAGATTATTAGCCTTCACTGTCTTTTTCTTTTCATGTTTTTGAATATACCCTGCATATGTATATTTGTTTTCTGCAACTTCTGTGTTTGTTTTTACATAGCTGGCTAGATTGTATGCCTGTTGTGAAGTTTCATTGTAAGCCATTATTAGGTTGTAGTAATTTCCATGATTACCTAGGATTTGTAACACGCCTAATTTTTAGAAGTGCTATAGTAACATTAACTTGTTTTGGTGATTTCACCTTTGTACAGATATTTGGAACTCCAAAGGAGCACAGGAAATCAAAGCCCTATTATGACCATGTATTTGTGTTCTCTATCGTTGATGACCACATATGGTTCCGTAATTACCAGGTTGGTGTTTAAGATAGAAACCGTTTAGCTAGTTATCATAGTCTCACTTAGTACTTGATTTTGGAGGGCACGTGAACAGCCTTTTATGGGAGTCATTGTGAAAAGCTGAATATGCTTTCCAGAATGGTTGCGTTATAATACCTTTCTGGAAGTTAAAGCCCCTATTATGACTCTACTCTTCCCTAGACCTGTTAAGTGTATGTCCTGTATCTCAAGTTTGCTGTATAGTGCCAGAATGGTTGCATTATAGCGTGTCGGTTTCAAGAATTCTGTGCACTTGTATTAGGTGGTTTCAAATGCAGTTTGAATAAATGTTGTTCATTTGTGTAACAGATATCGTGTCCACATACTGGAGATGATAAAATCGATCGAGGGGGCCTTGACAAGATGACCCTTATTGAGGTTTGTATCACTAAACTCAAAGGTTTTGTGGTGATACCGTTGTGAGCTGTATTTTGATACATTTCTACAAATTTAAATGTACAGGTTGGTCCAAGGTTTTGTTTAAATCCAATCAAGATATTTGGTGGTAGCTTTGGAGGTCCAACTCTATATGAGAATCCGTTCTACGTTTCACCAAATCAGGTTAGGGAGGCTCTTGGAATGAACCCATCCTTTTATTTCTTTTATATCTTAATTGCCTGGTGTAGGTTAATGATTATGGAAACATGTAATTTGTACATTTGTCAATCTAAGCATCGTTTACTGTAGTATGAGATTATGCATATGATTTTTGATTTTGCTCGTTTTGATTGTTGTTAGATACGGTCATTGGAGAAGAGAAAGAAGGCTGGTAAGTATGCAAACAAGGTTAAAGCCAAGACAAAAAGAAGCATGCATACGATGGAAAACCAATTGGTATCTGATGAAATAGAAGGCTTGTGGAAGGCATAATCAAGTTGCAGCTTACTTGATATTTGCATCAAATTGTTCTTTCTTAATGAAGGTTGTACCCTTAATGAAATTTTGTTATACACATGTCGTATTGTTTAGTGGTATAACGGCAATGTTGAATCTTGACATGAGAATGTGTTATTGATGCGATTATGTTGTGTAATTCTTTTGATCACTTGAATGGGGCCTAAAACATAGTAAAACGATGACATTTGGTAGAAAGCTTTCACTGTATGACATTCAAGATCTCGGAAACTACTTTTATCTAATGAGACCTCTTTCGTTTGCCAGTTCGCATATAACTGGTAATCAAACTGAGGTTTCAAGTATGTAAGTTTTGCTTGCTGTTGATATTTCATGTTCTTTTATCGTGCTTCTATCATGTAGCAACATTACAGTCCAAACCATTTTTATCTTTTTTTTTTTTTCAAAATGTGATCAGCATGCGTATCAAACAACTCGTGAAGTGATTATGTCAGATGTAGATACATTTATCTTAAACTCAACAATGAAATGAAATTTGTTTTAAGGTTTGTGTTTGAAAAAACTTGTTAAAAGGATTCTTTTCTTGCACCGTATAAAGGGTTAGATTTTAGTAGTGTGTTCAAGTAAAAACTCAACCTGGACTTTATATCACTTGCTATACCCATTGTGATTCCTGATTACAAAACATGTCAGACACCTGATCTCCGTTGCATCTTAAAGTAAACGGATGCGGGGTTTTTCAGTTTAGGTTACCCGTGGATTGTGAGTTTTTAACTTAGGTGTACGAGGCTTAACTGAGGTATCCTCGTGACCATTTTCGACCCTTTACCTGACTACTTATATATGCTTTGGTTTCGCAGCTTGTAAACTCAACGTAGAGTTCTTGATTCCGTGTCATCGTTATTCGGGGTTTGTTGAAGGTTCGAATCCAACATTTTATTACATTACCACCTATGGATATCATGGTTATTATTGAACAATAATCATTGAAAAACCGAAGACAATCCCGAAAAGGGACATGCAACAAAACTTGATTATGACTGGATTAATTATGTTTTCACAACCAATTGTAATAAAAGATGTTTCCTTAACCGCATTTCTTATAGTTGTCGTTAGTAAAACCCTTTAAATATCTTCCAGGCTTTTATAGACTTTGGGCTTAATCAGTGATCAAGCTCGGACTAGGCTCGGTCCAAACCGAACCTTGCTGGTTAATATTCACACCAATCCATGTCAAGCTTCTTTGAACCAGCTATGGGTCGAACCTAGAAGAATCTTCAACTTTAGTCCATCTGTATAGCTCTACTACTGACCGTAATACAAAAGAAACCTCTTAAGTTGAAAATGAGGTGCAGAAAATGTCAAAAAAAATAATATTGACAAGATAAGTAGCATGACCTCTCGAGTGTAGCCATGGCTATTTATTGGAGCCTAACCGCGGTTCCTTTTGTCACCTTCGAAACCTACCTACAATTCCTGTTTTCTTTCACATGTATCTTTGTTTCATTTGACTTCGATGTCACCTATGTATCCATGAAACATAAACCACTAATTATCCCACACATGCTCTATATATGTGCATGTACTTATATGCATGTATATATATATATATATATCTAGAAAAAAATCTGTGAAGTTATATATTTTGTGAGAAATATATATTTATTCTTCTTCTCAGCTTGTTATGAGGATAAGTAAGGCTAATATAGCTCTTAAATAACTAAATTTACTTACTTATAAATTTATGATATGTTATAAAGGTTTTTAACTTGTCTTTTCTGTGTGAGTTAAGCACCGAAATCTGCGAGGCTATTTGAAAATACTGGGATCGCGTAAAAATACGAGGGCAGTGTCTTTTATGTGGGTCGCATGTCTTTCGATGTATTTTTTATGGTTAACTTGTGTCACTATGTGAGTTAGAAAAACCATGATATAAACTTAATGGAAGAGATCAATATACTTCAAGAGTGGTCGATTCTTTTGGATATGAACATAAAAGTTAGAAAAACCCATGATATAAACTTAATGGAAGAGATCAATATACTTCAAGAGTGGTCGATTCTTTTGGATATGAACATTTTAAATACACACAAAACATTTCGATCTATGTTAGACGTATACTTCAAAACCAAAATTCGGATGCTTCTTTCGTCTAAAAGAATGCAATGTCTTTTATTACATGTTATTTAAGAAAAATACAATAACTTTCTAGTTTTGCTTGTTTCCAGTTTTAGCTTGCTTTTATACATCAATTAACAATCATTACTTAGAAATTAGCGAAAAAAAACTTCGTTTTGATATCAATAATTTGGGTTTACATGTTATGTTTTCATTAGAAATAATGACGCGCTTAGTTATGTGAACGAAATTAAATTTCACATTTTATATGTACCGGCATCAAACTATTCTATCTGAACGAACTTTTTCTATTTTTGCACAAGCAAACAATCTTCTTTGCAAAAGAATATCACGAAAACCATATTTTGTGTTTGTTCATTGATAATTCTAGCACAAAACCGTATGTTCTTATGAAGAACTCGTAACTACCTAAACATGATAATTGAACCAAACATTTGATTTGTTTCGATTTTGACAAGTGAACATGTCCCTATATGATCAAGGCCACATGATTTGGTTAGGTTCTTAGAAGTTTTTTTGTTCACTCACTTGCTATGCTACTTTTTTTTATATAGCAATTTTCTACTTGCCTATAAAATGTAATGTTCATTAACAGCATTTCTTTACAATGGTACCTTTTATATCACAATTATAAGGCTTGGATGTATATTTATATGTGCAAATTTGATTTGATTTGCACAAGCACATGTGACTTGTTTGTCTTTAAAAAGAGATTTGTTTGAATTGGCTGATTGGTGCCCACATCACAATATTCCAGCTATCATAAGATCAGATTTCATATCAAAGTGTATGTACATATATTCCAGGATTGAATCTTGAACCAGGACAAATGGTAACATGTTAAGGACTTGCCATCTCACCAAAACCTGAATCACAATTAGTCTAGTCTGATTTTTGGTGCAAAGTTGTTGATTGATATCCAATTTAGTCTAACAAATCTTAGTTTTAAGGAATACAATAGTAATCTGTTTTCACTACAAGAAAATAAACATTTAATGACAGAGTTTTTAATAACACAAAAAGTATCATTGGATCTAACTTTTTAATAACACTTATAAAAATGTAGGCATAAACTTAAAATTTTGAGATTTAATAACACTTTTTATATATATAAAAAAATGTTTCATAAAAAGCAAAAATATGTACCCACAGTTTTTATTTTATTATTATTTTTTTTTTGTCAATGTTAATATGAATTTTTCTAAAAGCGTGTGACATAGCTGTAATAAACACTTATTATGAGAATATTTATGAAACGACAATGTACAACAGTGTACACTCTCACAATATAATGTACCAAGGTGATACACTGATATGTCTAACAATGTATGAGACTCGTGCTCAATAACACAAGACTCATGTTTATGTGGGGAGAGCATGTCACATGAACCTTTCGGACTAAGAGCACTCCCATCGTTACCTCCCATAACGCCGTTATACCAATAGAAACTCGATGAAAATTAAGATAAGAGTATTACTCTCTTTGTCTCAAAAGAGTGTTCATAAATAAAGCGTGTAATTAATCTTATTTTGATTGATAAAGTCGTTTTACCTTATCTTAATATAGAAATCGAAATGAGTAATTAATCCAAGTTTTGATTATAAGGATAAAGTAGGAAAATCAGTAATTACTAGTCATAATTACTATCCATATATAAAAACTGAACATTTATTTTGATACGAACATAAATAGTAAAGTGAACATATTTTATGAGACTGCGAGAATATCATCTAGCACTATGTTTTTCCATTTTTGTATTAACTTGTTTTCATCATATTATTATTGTGAGTACATCACATGTTTTTACATAATAACCTTAAAACATTTGGTACTTTAGTGTACCAACCGAGTTCCTAAGTAGTTATATATAGACCCTCTCTACATCAATTCAACACCATCACCTCACCCTCTCACTCACACAAACAAACTAAAATTTGTGCATGGCAGCTCGTTTGTTAGCACATGAGGTATCCGATCTTTGTCTCGGCAAGCCCTCGATCACCTCACTCCCCATCTCCGCGACCATTCACGGCGCCTTAAACAAACTCAAATCATCTGAAGACACTCACATAAGTATACTGACTTTTGCAACCATTTAGTATCGATGATCATCAACTCATTAGTGAGTGCCGATGTGTTGGAAAAATATGCATGGTCGATATCATATGTTATCTTTGCAAAGAGGACAACATCACTGATCCTTCGACAGCACTTAAGTCTCCTGTTTCGGTTTTGATGTCACATGGTCGTCCTGGTGTTATTCAACATGTGGAACCATCCTTCAGGTATTCATAACATTAACATTTATTTTGGTGGACAAATCACATATACTAACCAAACAGCTTGAGTAACACAAAAAAATATAAATTTCGCCATACAGTTTTTTAGCGCATAGATTAATTTGTGACAATTAATTTATTCAAGGCATATATATTATTGAATTTTATCCGTGTGAATATGTCAAGAAATGTTTTGAAGGAATGTAGGAAAAATTATAAAATATAAAAAGAAACGTTCACACCTTTAAATAACAAATTTGTCTTCGCGTGACACATGATTTTTCACACCAGAACTACCTAATGACATTTTTTGTGTTTAATAAAACGTCAAAAAAGAAAAGAAAAAGAAAAAAAGGAAAATGAATTGTAGGCCTAAAACTAAAACCTAAATTTAGACCTAAAGATATGATTGGTTAATTTGAAAACTTAATTGGTTAAAAATGATGAAAGAGAATAAGTGTATGACACTTGTCATGAATGGATTAGGTCTAATAGTATGTCTATGTAAAGTTGCGTAAAAGTTGCTAATTTGTTATGATTATGGAACATAAAGTTTCGGGTTTATAGCTACTTTTTTATCTTTAATTACCAACGTTACTTTCACACAATAGATCAATTCGTTACAGTTAATTTCACATCATATGATATGATCAACTTCATACTTTTTTTTTATATTCACAATTCGTTACACAAACTAATAGTCTAATATCATGTAGCGCTTGACCTTATTTGTGTGATTATGTCAAGAAAAGATTTAAAAAGCCAAGAAAATCAAAGAATTATAAAAACTAACACTTTAAAATAGAAACTTTGTCTGGTGTGACACATGGATATTTCACATCTTTTATGTGTCTTAATATGACAAAAAGAAGTCTGTAAAATTAGCTAATTTGTTATGATTAATAATAGAACATAAAGTTACGGGTTTTCAGCTAGTTCTTTTCATCTTTAGTTACAAACGTTACATGTTTTTGTGCAGTTTGCTTGAAGCAATTGATGTTATCATCAATGGTGCACAAAACCTCGTGATACCGATAAAAAACAAAACCACAAAAAGAAAACAACTTCGGCAATACCCAACGAATGCTCCTACGACTCACGTTGGTGGTCGTGAGTTTTGTTGGCTAACACAAGAAGATGTCGTTCGGTTTCTATTAAGCTCAATCGGTTTATTCTCCCCTACTGCGGCTTTTTCAATCGAGTCACTTGGTATTATTACTACCGACTTCCTCACAATCAACTACCATTCGCCCGCATCAAAAGCGGTCCATGCAATCGCATCCTCTCTCGTGGAGCAAACATCTGTCGCGGTAATTGACGATGATGGTGTGTTGATAGGGGAAATATCGCCTTTTACGCTAAATTATTGTGATGAAATGGTTGCGGCTGCTATTACAACGTTGTCTGCGGGGGACTTGATGGCGTATATAGATTGTGGGGGTCCACCGGAAGATATTATAAAGCTGGTGGAAGAGAGATTAAAAGAGAGGAATTTAAGCGGAATCTTTGGAGGTTTTACATTTCTCATCGGCATTTCTTCTTAGTAATAACGCGTCCTCAGATGAGGAATCGTTACTTTCACCAACAACAACTAGGTCCGGAAGGTAATACAAATTTACATGACTATATCCACTAGTGTAAATTTTGTTGTATATCGATCCGTTATTATTACTATTTTTTTTTACTAAATGATCTTGCATATTAATATCTTAATATAATGTTAAATTTTAACAGGCATAATCGGTCAAGTAGCTACTCCACGAGGATAATGAGGAGGTCGGAGGCTATTGTGTGCTATCCTGGAAGCTCGTTGGTGGCGGTGATAATTCAGGCGATTGCACATCGTGTGACTTACGTGTGGGTGATTGAAGAGGATTGTAGCGTGGTCGGAATAGTGAGGTTTTGCGGCATTTTGGAAGTTTTTCGAGAACATTTAGAGCTTATGATTAACTAGTGTGATTAAGAAAACATATGGTTAATTAGAGTAAGTGAAAGATAGAGGGGGCATTTCGTAAATATCAACTATATCAGGTCGTTTGTGACTTTGTGTGATATCATTGAAATGGAACTCGACCTACTAGCTTATCATGTTTTTTATTTCGTGCTTTTTGGGTTTTACTAGTTATTTTCAAATTTTAACAAAATTTTTGCTCATTGTTATGATTAAGTGGATTTTGTTTAGAAGTACTCTTTAGGTAGGTATGTAAATGAATCGGATATAGAATGGGTTCACGTATATCCACATCAAAATCTATTTATTTTTTCATCATTCATATTTATATCCATATTTATATCCATTAAAGTCGTTTCGTTCTATCTATATCTATTGAAAAGTCGCTTTAATGGATGTCTACTGGATATAAAAAAAAATCGTTAAAGATAAGCTTATAATTTAATACATGTTTTGTAAACATAATTTGCATCAATCCATATGTTTTAAGACAAAATTGCAATATATAACAAAATTGCCTCAACAAATATAATCAATACATAGTATGTAATGTAAAAAAATGACAAGTATCCATATTTCATATTTATGTGAGGAGAGTAATATTTGACAAATCAAATCGATATCGTTGTGTATACAAACAGTTTGGTAGTAGAGGATCATAGAAAACTACCTAAAGATAGATTCTAACAAAAAATATAAACATATTATAAAATATAAACACATATGATCACTAAACGTATCGTAGTTAATTTACTATAACTAAATTCATAATATTTATAAATAGAATAAGTGGACAATTGTAGCAGGTTTCCTATTTGGAAGAGTAAATGAGCTAGGTGGATAGTGCATGTTTTATAGAGTAGAGAGGTATGAAAGATGAACTTTTTTTTGTCTATATAATGCATTGTCATTGGAGGATAGCCTGGTTGTGATCTATCTGCTTGATGAGGCCTAATATTTGCTTAGATTCATGTTATGCTAGTGAGAGTGTTGCTGCTGACTTAATGTGGTCTAGGAAACTGATCAAAAAATGCAATCTTGCAGCAGTGTCTATACTATGGTGAGTTATGGGTTGCTATAGCCTTCATGAGGAAGGCTGGTAAGAGATTTTATGCATTATTATGGATGAGGGTTGAATGATGTATGATGATCTCTTATTCAGGAAATGTAATCATGAAGCTATGGTGGGTGAATAAAGGTGAACATTGGTGTTTTTTAACTGGAGTGGAATGCATCAGTGGAAGTATTCATCAGTTGTATGCTACTGTTAAAATGATATCAAAACAACTAAAAACACTTTTAATCACCCAACCAACCACTCATTGGTGATCATAAATCTTTTATTAAAACAATATACATAGATGACTTGTCCCCAACACGGATTCAAGCCTAAATAATACAAGAGAAAAATGACAGTCCATCTAATAGGTGCTGCCCACAACAACTCACTCTCTAACCCAAATCCAGTATCTAAACAATAAGATAAGCCAAACAAACAATCAAGATCAAGTAGATCTTGATGTAAACTAACAATGAAAACCAAACTATAACTAAACCGGATGATGAATATCTATCCAAAGAGAGAGAAAAGAGAAAACTTGTATGTGAAAGAGATGAGAATGAGGTAATTAAACCCTAGCTGCTATCATTAGCTTAAATAGTCCAAAATTACACGAAAGACCACAAATACAAAACTATGTGTTGTTCCCTATTCACTATCTTAAAAGCAGTTAAACTATTTAAAACAAGATAATAGTGAATCTATGGTGAAAAGATATAAGTAAAACACAGATTAATTTTCAACATAATATTCTTTATTAGAAATGAATCAAACAAGAATACATTACCCAGTACTTGCGAAATAGTACTTGGGATTGAAATGACAAGGTTGGTGACTCCTCTCCGAGCTCGGGCTAAGTCGAGCACAACTACAAGTACCACCGAGCTATCTCGGGGATTAAGTTGTATTGGAGGAGTGAAAAGATGGCTTGTGTGTGTGTGTTTTTTACAATTCCAAGCTTAATCTATCACTCCATCTCTTATGCTATTTATACATGTATGAGTTTAACTCTTTCTAAGTGACAATCGACAACTTACGAAGACAAAATCATTGATGAATTTTGTCTCATTTAAAGACTATTTTAGGTAAGAGAAAGACCGCTTTCCTAAGGTCGGTGATGACAGGCACGATCTTTTGCCATTCGGGAAAGTTGACTTTGGTGGATAAGGACTTCGTCTTATCGATTCAAACTTATCTCGCCTTGTCCCGCTCATTCTTGATCTTCATATCCTTGATCTTCTACTTGGTTTGTCTTGATGTAAGTAGTTGGAG
This sequence comes from Chrysanthemum lavandulifolium, assembly GCA_022545495.1. NCBI lineage: Eukaryota > Viridiplantae > Streptophyta > Magnoliopsida > Asterales > Asteraceae > Chrysanthemum > Chrysanthemum lavandulifolium. The sequence continues at coordinate 241,224,100 of CM040243.1, read as the reverse complement.
AGGAGTCTTAGGGATTGGTGAGTTATTGTCATCACTCACCGAATCCACCTTCTTCTTGACTCGGTCTTCACCCTTTAAGTTCCGCCTTCTTGAGTGGAGAGACTTCCTTGTTGCCTCGTCTTGAGTATCACGAAGATGGCTCACGAGACTATCGCTCGATGACTGTTGTTGTTAAAGGTCTAAACACTTAAGATATTTTCTATTCAAATCCTAGATTAAGGGTTTGGGTATTCTTGAACCCACAGTCTCCCGTGTTTGGATATACAAATAGCCTAAGTGTTTGATCAGTGTAAGTGAGCAATAGGCTTCTTCTTACACTGAATGTACTAATGAATACAATAAGGAACACTGAGTATTTTAACAAAACATACATCTTTTATTGATCACATTACATGGTTCCTATCACTAGTACATAAGTTAAACAAAATGATGTCAGTCCAGATGGATTCCCAGTGCTTCAAGATTTGGTTTCTTCTTGAGGAGTGCGTCTTTGTCAGGGTGTTCTCTTAACTTCTTATTTAAGTCTTTGCAGAACCTGACATTTTCAGGGGTGTTGATTTGAGAGGCCACTGGTATGTAACCTGCCATGGTTCCTACCCCTGCAAGATCAATATCACTCCATATTTGGAAAGTTGGGTTTCCATAGACATCAATGAAGAAAAGTCCTCTTTCAGGCTTTTCTATCACCAGACAATTCACAAACTTCACTCCTTCAGGCAGATCCCTATTACACTCCAGTCCAGGCACTTTAATCTCAGGCTGGAACTCAACTCTTTTCCTTTTGCGAGTGGATGATTGTGGTTGAGATCCTTGAGGTCTTTGTTAAGGTTGGTTGAATTTCGGTTGGTGGTGCATCCTCGATCTTTCATATCTCTTCTTGAGCATTTTCATCGACTCCTTAACCACCGTATTTTGCTTCTTTTCAATTATAGGACCAAGCTCATCGAGTTCAGTGATCCCAAAGTCAGTGAATTTTAGGGGATCATGAACCTCGAAGTGTCTTTTGTCATCCCTCATGTAAACATTCATGGCTAGTGGTTTGGACTTGGGGATGATTCTGACATCTGTGATTTTCTCAGGCAGCCTTCTATTAGTCATTGACCAGTTGTAATGATCAATTCTTGCCTTCCTGATGGCTGCAGCTTTCCTTGTCTTTTCTTCCATCTGCTTTCTCATTTCAACCATCTTAGCAGCCTGAGCATCCTTTAACTTTTGTCCAGCCTGACCCTTTTTAAGCTTTGTAGGATCAATTCCAACATTTTCAGCTTCCTCAGTGACAACTTTTACCAGTGCTTCTTTGCTTTTTCTTTCTTCCTCAGCAAGTTTCTTTTTCTATCTTCCTTTGCGAGGTAGGCACTTAGCTGTTGAGGGGTAGCGGTTTTCGGTGTCGCCAATCATATAGGGAATCTTCGAGCTCGGTGGTGTTTTCATTATGCCTTTTCCTTTGTCATGGCACGAAGAAGATGATGCTACCGATGGTGGTGTTTTGTTGTGATGGTGTAGCTGTCATAGCCATTGTTGTTGTTGTTGATGATATGGGTGGGATTGATGAAATTGAGTACAATTTGGGACCGGTGGTGTGGGCTCCCCAGGTGTGAGAGGAAGTCTCTTGATGGTCTTCTCCCCTCAACTGCTGCGGCAACCGGTAAGAGCAAGAGGTGGCTCGGACAGGGGAGTTTGGGTAGCTTGACCTTTGAAGGCTTGGTAGATTTCAGTGACCATTGCCTTGATATCAGATGTATCCTGTTGAAGACCAGTGACCTTAGTTTCCATATTAGCTTGAGAAAGTTCCAAAGCGGTCATCGTGGCCCAAGATTCAAGCCATTGATGAGGAAGCCTTAGCTAAATTGGTCACTGAGCATCCAAAGAGTCCGTGTTGGTGAAGAGATGAATCAAGTCCAAGACCACGAACATTGGCGGACTTGAGCATGGTGATCAATTTAGTGAAAGTGAGGAATTCTTCAAGTAAGCCTCGGTAGCCTCCAAGCACTTTTGAGTTTAGTGTTGGGTCCTCTTTGACCGAGTCCCGATTTCATCAATCTTTGTCCCACAACCCTTAAGATGTTTGAGAAATTTAGCCAAGTTATCATCAATCGTGAAGTTGCTCATACATAAGATCTGTGTTCATCGGTGTTAGCATTGAAGGTGAGCACATCGGTTTAAGATCGGCATAATCGGCGGCACCTCGGTGTGTTGATCCCACATTTGGTCGATGACCACAGAGTATATCTTCCTTGAGGCTTTGGTGATCCACATGACTAGTCTGCCGTTCGATGATTGGAAGAATGTTATCATAAGCGGCTAAATTCACGAGCTGGATGATGAGGAGTCCGAGTCATTGTCTTCGAGTTGAAATGGTGACTCGGTATGCTCCGTGGATCGGTGAGGTTCTTGTTCGATTGAACCTCATCGTCTACTTCTTCCCTAGCGATAAAATTACATCTTCACTTTCGGCAGTTCATCATCGGAAAAGAGTATCCTGTAACTTGACCATAGTTAACAAAGTGGGGTGATGGGTTCCGTATCGGTGGTGGTATATTTCCTCTCGAGTCTTTGTCCCAGATTGACCCTCGGACATTGGTGGGTGTTTCCATTGCCTTCTATGGAGTCGGATTGGTGGTGGGTTCCGTGTCGGTGGGTTGTTTCTTTCCTCAGTCTTTGTCCCCTAAGACCCACAGAGACACCGATGGGTTTTTCGGTGCCTTTAGCGGAGTCGTGTGATTATATCCCTATCGTGGGTTGTTTATGTCCATCCGAGTCTTTGGGATCAATCGGTTGCCCTCGACAAAGGCGTGATTTGCTAGTGTCATCATTGGGCGGTGGGCGCGCCCCTACCGGCGGGTTGTATGTTTCTCTCGGATCTTGGGGAGTAGTAGTTGGGACCAAGGCGCGGTGATGATGATATCGGTGTCCTTCGTTGTCACCGGGGTAGATGATGATTGGGCTCGGTGGGTGTTAGATCGATCTTAGATCTTCTTTGCCTTTTGGCGGTGCTCCGAAGCCTCGGGCCCACGAGACTTGGGTTTGGTCTTAGTCGATCGAGACTTCCCTTTCTCTTTTAGGAGCGGTTTGGAGACATCAATCCCTACGATTGTTCTGACAATCATATGGGCCGTCAATACAATATCGATTGACTTGGGATGGGTCCTTTTGAAAATTTGATTGACTCGAGGATGCCGGTAAATCACAAAATTTTCTTCACGAGGATAATTGCAACCCGGTAACACTTGCAAAGCACATGAGACAAACCTAGGATACGAAATGTATTTCGTCCTAGTTTTGCTTCGATAGCTTGGTTACGAGATCATAAATGATCTCCCAATGTCGACATTGACCCCATTCACCAAGCGATAAGCCATCATCAAGCGAATAGAGTTAACTTGTTCGGTTGATGAGTGGTTCACGATAACTGAATCACAAAAGTGAATATGATCTTCCAAGCCGTGGGAAATGAGTTTTTGGTGGCGGGGTCTTGTCCAAAATTTTGGATCAAAACTATTTGTTTTAACCCATCCTTCAACATGGTGGGTTCGGGATGGGCGACATAAACTCCACTTGTTGTAGTCTAACCTGTTGAGGTGCAAAAGGTTTTGTAATCCGTGGTGATCTTTCCCCATTAAGCAGATGAACTTAATGAGATACTCACAGGTGGTCTTAGGTTTGTCTCATTAGTTGCGGGTGTCGGGTCATAGGCCATCTGCGAGGCCAAAACTCCCTAAGGAGATTTTGGTATACAATTAAGGGACATTGAACAAAAGCCTTTTTCAGTGGGTAGTTATACAAAAATTTCATAATGTCCTTGTAGGCTGGGACAGTTTGAGGATATTCAAAATGGCCTATGACGTTATTGGTTTTAAATTCAACATTGGTAAGATCCCCCCACCGAGGTGCAAGCTGGAGAGATTGTGTTCTAGCCATTTCCATTAGAAGACTTTTAGGGTTTTGAAAGAAAGTTTGAGCTAGAACAATCAAAGAGTGTTAAATCTCAAGTTTGTGATGAAAACTTTGTAAATGTTTAGAGGAGGTTTTCGAGAAAAGATTTGAAAAACACAAAGATTTTTGGGTTTGAAGAGATTTTGATGAGTTTTGTCGTGAAATCTTTTGTGTGTGTTGTAAGGATTTTGTGAGGGTATTTATAGAGTGATCGGAGGGTTGTTTGTGCATACTTGTGGATTTATAAAGTCGGTTTAAACGTTTTGAATTTCCACATTTAATGCCACCTCCACTACCCTTGATAAAATCCGTTTTTCAAGGAAGCGATTGCGATGTACGGTAAAAGTGCACTTTTGTAGTAATAAAATATCCACAGGGATATTTTATGTGAGAGGAGCATTTAATGCAAGTGGGATGAGGTAAGTATAAGAGACCGACAAGATAGATACAAAGACATATATTCCTATATTTAATTGGTGTGATTTCCAACCTAGGACATTTAAGTAACTAATACTTGATGCATTTAGTTACTCATTCAGTGAGAGGATTGTTTACGGGTTTCGTTCAGGGAGGAGGAACCATTTCAGAGAAAACTTCTTGAGATTTGTTTCGGATAGTTGAATTTCAATGTCAAGCATTCCCAATTCGACTTTCGGTCTCTGAAGGTAGGTTCATCCAAGGGTTTGGTGAAGATATCGACAAGTTGTATTGATAGGGATGAAATGAAGCTCTATGTCTCCTTTCATTATGTGGTCCCGATGAAGTGATATCCGATATCAATGTGTTTGGTTCTTTGATAAAGGACGGGTTGTTGGAGATTGCAATGGCTTGGTGTTGTCATAGAAGATGGGTACCATTTTGTAATGGATGTCATAGTCATTTGAGTTGACTTTTCATCTATAAAACATTGGCCGTGATGATGAGTGTGTAAATACTCATCATTTTAATCAATCTGAGCGCAAAGCGTTTAAAATGCTCGAAATGCATCAAAATCTGAAAATATTCCAAAATTGCATTTTATATGTTTCAGATGCAAAATGTTCAAAATCAGATGAAAAATGAGCAAAGTATGCATAATTGGCAGTTTCAGTCCCCCAAGTTTCAAAAGTTGTCAAAAATAGTCCCTGAATCCTAATTTCAAAAGAAAAATCACCAAAGGTCCTTTTTAAATCATAAGTTGTCAAATTTAGTCCTTTGGTGAAAAATATAAAAAGTTTGAGAAAATTACAAGTTTGGTCCTTCAACTTTGAAATTTGGCAAAAATGGCCCCTGGAAAATTGAAAATGGCAAGTTTAGTCCTTGAATTACTGAACTTTGTCACTTTTAGTCCTTGGAAGAAACTTTGATTGAATTGGCAGGATTGGTCCTTGATTTTCAGAAAATTACATAACTAGTCCTTGTCATTTAAACCTTTTGGCCTTGTCATTTAAACCTTTTGGCCTTGTCATTTAACCATTTTGGACCCTGCCTAACCTTGGACCCCCTGTCATAATGAATTGTGAACCCCCCTTCTATTATTAACTCTGGTCAAAAGCTTGGTCAAACACCCCATGGCGCCAAAAGTCTCCTCTCCCACCTGCTATCCTGCAACAAAGCCACAACCCATCCCCCCTCCTCAATTCCACTCCACCATGTCCCCCCACCTACAACTAACATCCAAGGATCATTAATTGCATCTCCCCCTCCTCACTCAACCCCAATTGTCAAAAGCTCATTTTGGCGCCAAAATATGTTTAAACGGCTAGGATCATTTTGAGCCATCCAATGGTTGAGATGAATGCTGGGAATTGGTCCGAAAGGAGAGAGAAGATGTTTGGTTTATAAAAAGATAGCAAAAGGAAGCAAGAGAGGAGAGTAGTTTTAGTTTATTTTTCACTTATGTCGTTTTTCATTAAAAGCTTTTAATTTAATGTAATTTCTGAAATATTTTGTTTCTTAGTATCAAAGTAAGGTATTTGTATCAGAATTATCAACTTTTAAGTATAAACTCAAGTTATTGTTCACATTTCAAATTTGTACACCATCGTTGGAAATTTCGCTTTCTATTTCTTGCATCCAAGCTTCAATAAGCTCATTTCTCATTCAATAAGCTTATACAAGCTTCTAATAGCTTTCTATAAGCTCGCATTTAAGATTTTAGCAAAATTGAACTTTGGTCAAAGAAAGTCAAACAAGGTGGATTTGGGCGAATGGAAATGGAAATGGAAATGGGTTGATTCGGTTATGGATTGGGTTAGTTCGAGTTCATTGGGTCAAGTTGAATAGGCTAGTGGTCATTGGTTGTTGTTGCAAGCCATTGTGGCTTAGGACCACTTGTAAGTTATTTCCAAATTTTATAGCATAATCTGCTCTTGTGGTTTATAATAAGTTTTATCTGTTCAATAAGCTGTATTTAGGTTATATAGATGTATCTGGATCATTGATACAAGTTTGAAAAGTGTTTGTCTCTTTTAATCTTCATAACAGTAAGATAAAGGTGTGTTTGGGTTTGCTGATAAATCAGTCTCATAGGTTTGTTCAGTGTATGCTTCTTGTTGGATCATGTTTGTGTAGCATATTTGAGCTCATATCTGTCAAAGTCTTGTGCCTGCTAGCTCAAAAAGTCAAAACATCAAGTGATCTGTCTTAACTTGTTCATTTGTTGTGGATTTGGATTAGCGATCCTTGTTTTGTGTTTAGAACCATTAAACATAGATTACATTAGCTTTATTTGATCATAACACTTCATAATCGATTGCTTAAATTGTATCGAAATCTCATCAAAGTCAACATTTCGGTTTTGTTCAAAAGTCAAAACATAAAAATGGATTTGAGCTAGATTAGAAGGATTTTCATGGCTTCATTTTTGAGCCATTTTCGATGAAACTTGGCATTCTAAAACTTCAACTGGTCTTTATCCTTATTACCATTTTAGTAGAATTTTACAATTTTCTTAAAAGCTCTAAGCAGGCTTCTCTTTGGGTGTCAAGTGCCTGTTCACAGGGGTTATATTATAATGAGGTTTCCTCGGTTTTGTCGAGTTGCATAGGGCTCATATGAGCTCACCCAGGTCTGAGTTTTGGTTTGCTAGGTCTTACCAGTGCCTTTAGGTTCCAATTGGTGTTTTCGGTTTTAGCTTAAAGTGGAGCTTGTGCTTATGCCAAAGTAGACCCCCTAAATCTTTTAGCTTATTATCTCAAATCATCTAATCTGTTAATCTTGCAAATCAAAGGTTAAGACTTGTTATTATTTGTTTCATTTAGTTCTATTAGCAGTTTAGAGCTTCTGTGAAAAGTTGGTGGCTTGTTGTTTCCATTTGCTTATTTAAGTGCTTATTTCACAAGAACTTGCAACATCAGTCCCTATTTCTTGCACATAACCCCATGTCTTTCTATTTTTCCTAGCTTCCTAATATAATTATAGAGTTTTCCTGAAATTTTCAGATTTTTCCAAGCTTGTTTGCTATTTTTCTTAATTTAAATTAGTTTTTAAGCATTTTTAATTAGCTTTAAATACAAAAAATTAAGAAAAGGTTCAAAAAATAATTTTTCATTTTTATTAAGTTTAGATAAATATAAAAAGCCAAAAAAATATTTTTCTAGATTTTTCTTAGTTAAATTTGTATTTTAAGTAATTTAAATAGTTTTAAATAGTTTTAAATTCCTAGAAAATCCAAAATATTCAGAAAAATACAAAAATAGTTTTGAAAATTCTCTTTTGATATTTTAGATTTTTCTAAGTCTTAATTTTATTTTTCAAGCCTTATTTCATATTTTCTTGTGTTTTAGGTAATTATTTAATAGTTAAAAATAGTTTTTAATTAATAATAATTAATTTATTAGTTATAAAAATAATTTTCTTTTTCTAAATAATTTCTTTTATCATTAGGATTGTAAAAATGTATTTTTCATATTTTTAGGATTTATATTGTGTAAGTTTCACTTTTTGTTTTGTACGTTAACGTAGTTTTTAATTTAAACGTAAGTTTTAAGTTTTAAGTTTTAAACGTTCATCATTTTAAATATAGTGATAGCGTTTATTTAATAGTTTTTATCTTTCTAATTTCCTTTAATTTGCATTTAAGCCGTTGTAATTTGTTGGCTTTTCCTTAGTTATAATCATATTCACAATCTCCTTTTCCGTTCAAATCTCCCGATCACTTTACGTTTGATAATCCACTGCATAGCTCGCTGGGACATAACGACCGGAAACACTATACTCCCCGGATCTTCATTGCATTCGTGCTTAGCGGTTTAAGCTTATTACGATGCGCCATTCACAAGTGGCGAGCTTGTGTGATTTAACTTGACTGTTTGTACGCATCAAATTTTTTGGCGCCACGGGAGGGGTGTGGTAATTGTCTTCGTCTAGCGCATTAGTTGTTTGAATACTCACTCATTTGTTTATATCATCCATCTATCATCTATATATATATCCATATTTTCTTATAAAAATCCAAAACCCAACTTGACATAAAACCTATAAAACACAAAAATATTTTCTTTTGTTTCTATATGTATCAAAATAAAATACAAAAGATTCGTCGTTTTCTTAATAATAAACAACTTAAAAGATTACCACATGAAACCAAGGCGATGCACTACCTAGCCTGGGGTGCGACCATAATAAGTTCGAACTAAAGATTTAAAACTTGCCTTTGTGTCCTTGTGATTGGTGTACCTTTTTCAAAGCCATTCATATTGTGATTATTGGTTAAGTTCACTTGTTGTTTTGCCTCGATTTTGTGTTAATTGATTTTGTTGTGATATCTACGTTTGAGAACGGAAAACCTAAAAGATTCTTCTCACCCCATTTTTATAAACGTCTTCATAATTCTCATTCTCATCAAAGATTTTCATAATTCCATTTCTCCCTTAACTCGAGATTCCTTAGAGTTGACTCTAGTGCATCTTTCGTTCTTCTAGATCATTGAGTCCTGCGTGATCTAGCGAAATTCCAAGAAGGCGTTCTCGTGACGTCTTGCCCAAATAGTCGAACCCGAGATTCGTACTATTTCAATCAACAATATGGCGGATTTAACGTATTATGGAGGAAATGCTCCAAGCACCCACCGAGGGTTATGGAGATGCCATCATTCTACCAAGAATCAACTCGATCACTTTGAATTGAAGACATTTGATCCAACTTGTGTCTACAAATCAATTCCACGGGTTTGATCGAGAAGACCAGATCACACATCCGTTGGTTTAACAAGTTAACCTCAACTATCAATTTCAAGGATGTACCACAAAAGTCATCAAGTTGATGCTTTTTCCATTCTCACTTGAGGGACAGCCGGATTTGGGCGGAAAAAGAACCCCTCGATCTATCGAAACTTGGGAGGATCTTGTTCAAAAGTTTGTGAATTATTTCTTTCCTCCATCAAAGGCGACTAATCTTAAAAATGAAATTTCGGATTTCGTCAAAATTTCGATGAAAACTTTGGAGGCATGGGAGAGATTCAAAGATCTCCTCGGAAATTCCCCATCATGAATTCACTGAGCTTCAACAAGTCAATATCTTTTACAATGGGTTGAATGGTAATGATCAAGATTCCTTGAATGCAGACGCGGTAGCAATATCTTGAATCGTAGACCTAAAGATGTGATTGAGATTTGCGAGCAAAATCAAAGTTCCTATTTCTCGCAACAAAGTCAATACTCCTAACCCTCCTTCTTCTTCTTCATCCAAGAACTCTTACGAGTTAGCGACTCGATAATCGCTCTAACGGATGCCATCCGTTGTATGATTAAGGATGTTAAGGAAATCAAAAGCGAAATTCATAAGCTTTGAACCGATCAAAGCCGTAAACAAGGTGTGTGAAACTTGTAGTGGTCCACACGCGTATTATGATTGTCAAGCAACCTATGCTTCCTTTTACCAAGCTCCGTAGCTTCGTAAACCACAATCAATACCGACCACAACGATCCTCATTCAGCGTGCACCTAGCGGTATGACACCACCGGTTTTCCTCCTGTGCAAAACCATGGCAATCAAAATCGCTTTGTTCCGAATCAAGGACAAAATTTCAATAACTCTCAAAATTTCAATCAAAAGCGAACAATTTCAACCAACCTCAACCATATCAATCTCGAAATCATCAAAGTTATCAACAACCTCCTCAAGCTCCCATGCCAAATGACTTCATGAAAATTCTTGAGTCGAGCATCGTTCAATGCAAACTCGGATCAATAACATGAGTTGAGCTTAAAAAGGAAATTGATACCACAATGTCTCGGCAGACAAATGAGTTAAAGAATATGATGAGCGGTTTCATGAACATGAATATGAACAAAGCTTCATCATCTTCGGGAGGACTCCAGCAATACTATCCCTAATCCCAATGCCGAGTTGAAAGCCGTCACCACTCGTGGTGGTAAGACGCCAATGGACCTTCGACTCTATGCCCCTCCTCCTGTGGCATTGAGTCAAGTTACCAAGGATACAACGGACAAGGTGCATTCTCAAGCCCAAGTACCGCTTCACGTCCCACCTTGGTAGTCAAGTTTTAAGTCCGGAACCAAGTTCGAAGAAAAATCTGAGCGAAACCACTTCCATCCCGGCTCAAAAGTCTAGTCGACTTCCTTACCCATCAAGAATGAATGATGAGAAGCTCAAAGACAAAACAAAGAGCAAATGGAAAATTTTTCCAAATCTTCAATGAGCTACACTTTGATATAAGCCGTTGATGCTCTCGTTCTAATGCCTAAATTTGCATCCACACTTAAAGGCTTCTTGACCAACAAAGATAAGTTATGCGAGATGGCTAAAACCCTCTAAATGAGCAATGCTCGTGCCATTCTTAATAAGCTTCCGAAAAGCTTGAAGACCCCGGCCGGTTTTAATCCCGTGTGATTTCTTGGGATGTTTCAATGCTCCGCCTTGGCGATCTTGGCGCTAGCATTAACCTCATGCCACTCTCGGTATGGAAGAAACGTCCTTCCTAAACTTTCATCCACTCGTATGACACTCGAGCTAGCGGACCGTCTGTAACTCGTCCACTTGGGATAGCCGGGGATGTCGTGATGAAAGTGGGAAAGTTTCACTTCCCTCCGACTTTGTTGTAGTAGACTTGATCGCGATCCTAGAGTTCCCTCATCTTGGGAGAGCTTTCTTAAGAGCGAGTGGTGCTCGATTGATGTGTTTGTGAAGAGTTGACCATTCGAGTTGACAACGAAGAGCTCACGTTGAATATCAGCGAACTCCAAACCTCAGACACAAGCAGTGTTGCCACAATTGATCAAAGATCCGAAGATTCAATGCAACACTCTCAAACTTCACGGTTAAGAGGAGTTTTCAAAAGCGTCTTGAGCTTAAAGCTTTGAAAATCAACCACGGTTCAAACAAGTGGTTTGAAAGTTGTACCGGGATGTCAAGAGTGTTCTTGATGATGATGATCTAGAATCGGAGACTTCACCGGAAGTGGTGGAAGCGCTAGCTCTAAGAGCACACCACTTGTCCCACCTCCGGAATCGGTTTGTCGCGCCGAGATTGTTAACTCGTGGATGAAACCAAACTCTCTTGGTTTCATCCGAGTTGGATGATGATGTTTGTGATCCAATGGAGACATTCTTCCCATTGATGAATTGCTCAAAATGATCCATCATCCTCAGTCTTATTCCCGACTCTTCCATCCCTTCTCTCACTCACGATGAGGAAGATGACAACTTTGGAATGAATTCGATGCCTTTCTTAGTGATGAGTCAATTCCAACGGGAATTGATAACACTTACTTTGATCCGGAGGAGACATCCTTTTCCGGAAAGTCATTGATTGAAGAACCATTTCCCACCCTCCCTCCGGACATCTTCTTGACAATCACCATATAAGCTTCAAGTTTAAGCTTAAAGATGTCAAAAGCGGTGATTTGCTTCTCTGCTTGAGGAATGGACTTGCATATTCATGTACGTCTTTATTCCATTCTTCACGGATGGTGTGGTTGCTCTTTCCTTTTCTCTTTCGGAATGAGGACACCATCTTTGACCCCGTATCATCCCTTATAGTTTCTACTATTAACAATACCGAGGTTGTATCTCGTCGGTGTGGAACTTTCGATGTTCATATGTTTATTAACATTGTGAGCGAAAGTCCGATCGAGATTGGTTTTCCACGTTACTTTCCCATGAACAAATGAATACGGGGTCGAGTCAAGCTAGCGACTGGGAATCAAAAAACGATGGCATGCCATATGGGTTTTCACCCATATTTCGACTTCTTTCTAACTTTCTACCACCCTAGTGTGGGGGGTTGCCCACATGTATGTTTACAATTAAAAAAAAAAAAAAAAAAATCATCTTTCTAAATAATGGCCGTAGTATTTCCCTTTACGTTCTTTGTTTCGGCATAACAATAGGTACTTTGAATATTGAGGAAATATTCATTTCTAAGTGTGGGGAATTTTCACGAATTTTATCATGTAATTATACCACCTAATTCCCCGTTTTGGCCAAAATTTTTTTTGGAGTAAGTGTTTTACACTTACTCATTTGGTTATCATCATTGTCTAAAAAACAAAAGGATTGGCTAATCCAGAGCAAGCGGCTCTTGGTAAAGATATCTCAAATCCGTTGACGACTTGCAATTTGCCCAAAATTGTATGGTATTATTTCACCATATCCTAAAAAGTGAAGAGTTGGCTAGCCCGCAAGGTTATGGCTTGTGGTAAAGGCGATGGAAAAACCATAATTGGTAATCACTCACCAAAGATAATATTGATAATTTATCTAAGAGTTGGCTAGTCCAGAGCAAGCGACTTCGTAAAGACAAATCAAATCCGTTGGAAGTCGGTGGTTTGCTCAAAATCACATGGTTATCGGTGTACCATGGTTCTTACTTGAACTAAAACATTTGGCTACTCGAAGTAATGGCTTTTGGTAAAGAGATTCAAATCCATTAAGTTTTTTCAAAAAATATTGCTAGGGACTAGCAATAGTTTAGTGTGGGGGATTGATGAGTGTGTAAATACTCATCATTTTAATCAATCGAATCGCAAAACGTTTAAAAATGCTCGAAATGCATCAAAATCTTGAAAATATTCCAAAATTGCATTTATATGTTTCGGATGCAAAATGTTCAAAATCGGATGAAAAATGAGCAAAGTATGCATAATTGGCGTTTCAGTCCCCAAGTTTCAAAAGTTGTCAAAATAGTCCTGAATCCTAATTTCAAAGAAAAATCACCAAAGGTCCTTTTAAATCATAAGTTGTCAAATTTAGTCCTTTGGTGAAAAATATAAAAGTTTGAGAAATTACAAGTTTGGTCCTTCAACTTTGAAATTTGGCAAAATGGCCCCTGAAAATTGAAATGGCAAGTTTAGTCCTTGCATTCTCGAACTTTGTCACTTTTAGTCCTTGGAAGAAAATTTGATTGAATTGGCGGGATTGGTCCTTGATTTTGAAAATTACATAACTAGTCCTTGTCATTTAAACCTTTTGCCTTGTCATTTAACCATTTTGGACCACCTAACCTTGGACCCCGTCATAATGAATTGTGAACCCCTTCTATTATTAACTCGGTCAAAAGCTTGGTCAAACACCCCATGGCGCCAAAAGTCTCTCTCCCACCGCTATCCTGCAACAAAGCCACAACCCATCCCTCCTCAATTCCACTCCACCATGTCCCCCACCTACAACTAACATCCAAGGATCATTAATTGCATCTCCTCCTCACTCAACCCCAATTGTCAAAAGCTCATTTTGGCGCCAAAATCTGTTTAAACGACTAGGATCATTTGAGCCATCCAAGGTTGAGATGAATCTTTGGGAATTGGTCGAAAGAGAGAGAAGATGTTTGGTTTATAAAAAGATAGCAAAAGGAAGCAAGAGAGAGAGTAGTTTTAGTTTATTTTTCACTTATGTCGTTTTTCATTAAAAGCTTTTAATTTAATGTAATTTCTGAAATATTTTGTTTCTTAGTATCAAAGTAAGGTATTTGTATCAGAATTATCAACTTTTAAGTATAAACTCAAGTTATTGTTCACATTTCAAATTTGTACACCACTGTTGGAAATTTCAGTTTCTATTTCTTGCATCCAAGCTTCAATAAGCTCATTTCTTAATTCCAATAAGCTTATACAAGCTTCTAATAGCTTTCTATAAGCTCACATTTAAGATTTTAGCAAAATTGAACTTTGGTCAAAGAAAGTCAAACAAGGTGGATTTAAGCGAAATGGAAATGGAAATGGAAATGGGTTGATTCGATTATGGATTGGGTTAGTTCGAGTTCATTGGGTCAAGTTGAATAGGCTAGTGGTCACTTGGTTGTTGTTGCAAGCCATTGTGGCTTAGGACCACTTGTAAGTTATTTCCAAATTTTATAGCATAATCTGCTCTTGTGGTTTATAATAAGTTTTATCTGCTCAATAAACCGTATTTATGTTATATAGATGTATCTGGATCATTGATACAAGTTTGAAAAGTGTTTGTCTCTTTTAATCTTCATAACAGTAAGATAAAGGTGTGTTTGGGTTTGCTGATAAATCTGTCTCATAGGTTTGTTCAGTGTATGCTTCTTGTTGGATCATGTTTGTGTAGCATATTTGAGCTCATATCTGTCAAAGTCTTGTGCCTGCTAGCTCAAAAAGTCAAAACATCAAGTAATCTGTCTTAACTTGTTCACTGTTGTGGATTTGGATTAGCAGATCCTTGTTTTGTGTTTAGAAGCTGTAAACATAGATTACATTAGCTTTATTTGATCATAACACTTCATAATCGATTAGCTTAAATTGTATCCAAATCTCATCAAAGTCAACATTTCGGTTTTGTTCAAAAGTCAAAACATAAAAATGGATTTGAGCTAGATTAGAAGGATTTTCATGGCTTCATTTTTGAGCCATTTTCGGTGAAACTTGGCATTCTAAAACTTCAACCGGTCTTTATCCTTATTACCATTTTAGTAGAATTTTACAATTTTCTTAAAAGCTCTAAACAGCTTTCTTTGGGTGTCAAGTGCCTGCTCACGTGGCTTATTATAAACCGAGGTTTCCTCGGTTTTGTCCAGGTTGCATAGGGCTCATATGTGTAACGCCCGACTCTAGATTTTTTTTTTTTTTTTTTTTTTTTTTTTTGAAAGAAACTAACTTGACGTAACTCATAAACCTAAATAACCCAAACTAGACATATATTTACTTCATAGAAACCGTACATAACATTTACTATTCGATAAGACCCGTACATAACCAAAATGGGTCATTTTAGGCTAGAATGGCTTTATGCCAAACGCCCCCTTTTACACGACACATATCATATGACTTGTTCGTAGACTACTAAAACAACTTGTAACTGATTATAAACTACTTTAACACTAATATTAAACCTTGAAAGACACATGGGGCATTACAAGTAGAATCAAAGTGCTAGAATGAGCCGCTCGTAACCTATACCCGAGCGTAGCCGTTAATCTCCCAAAATGCAATCCTACTCGATTTCTACAAGCCCCATCGCCTATCTTCAATTACCTACATGAAACATGAGCTGAAAACGGTAAGTCCTTGTGACTTAGTGAGTAAACGGAATAAATATGAAATGATACTTGCAATTTCTAACATAAACATAATAATCTATAACATGGTTAAATGGCACGACTTATAGTCGTATTTCTACTTGTACATGACATAATCATAAGCTTGATTCTAAATTTTCTTATTGATAACATGATATCTAAGCACGTGCATTCTGACTAGACGATGCTTAATCGTCCTACTATGAGTGAGAACTTCCCTAGCCAACGAGTACTCTTCTGACGGCTTCTATTTATACGTGCTTTTCTGATATGGGTCGTCCACTTAGGACGTAAGTGCTTTTCAACACGGGTCATCCACATAGGATGCTTGGTCATCCACTTAGGATGCTACTATAAAAGCACGTGTCATCCACTTAGGATGCTACTATGGGAGTTCTATATCGTGCATTTCTTAGGCACGCTAAACTTGTCAATAATGCTTCTTGTGAGCATATTATTCATGATTTGTTTCGGCTATCTCCAAAACCTTGCACAAGTTCTAACATCATGTTTAATCTATTAACATGAAGCTAATGCACCGTTACTCACCTCTAGGTCTTAATTAGCGTTCCGTAAGCTTCCCACGAGCACCTACTCACAAGATAACCATTCTAACGCTATTAGGACATGCTAACACATTTATCTAACATGTATTGAGTCTATACAACTTAAACATGATCACCTAAGGTCTTATTTCATCATTAACACACTTTTCTAAAATATATTTTGTGCAGAATTTTACAGTTGTCGCTGTATTTGAACTTTAGGCCAATTTAACTTCCAATTGAGCCAAAACTCAAAGAATAACAATTAAAGTACACTCCGAGAGCTACAACTTTCCTTTAGATTTCATCTTAATCCGACGAACGGTTTATTCACAGCAGCCCTTTCAAGTCTGCGCATCTTCTGAAAAACCTTGCTGTCCCAAATTTAATTATTACCAATTCGACCCAAAACTCATGATAAGCTATTCTATTATACACCAAACTTATTTTACATCTCATTTGACATATTAAGATCATATTTCATCAGGCCCATAAGCTCTCTTGCTAAATTAAGCACTCAATAAGCTTGTTCCAAACACTCCTTAATGAGACATACTTCATTATCAACAACAACTAGCATTGAATCTTTCTATATCAATTACCATAACTTGACCACATGATTCTTATCATAGTATGATCATAGCAATAACACATCTAATTCCAATTTCATCATGATTACCATAAATTAAAACTAGGTTTACATAACCTCTAAATAAGACATAACCTCTAAATAAGCAATAAACAATTAAAACCTTCAATTTCTATCATAAATCATGAAATCATAATTTGTGTTTAGCTACTTACCTTGATGGAGATTATCTTTTAACACCTTTCCTTGATTATGAACACTCTTGCAAATGATACTTGAAACCCTTATATTAATCTTAGCTTAATAAAAGAACTAATAAAATTTTCCATCCTTTTTATCCTAGCATGCCACGTTCAACATACACATGTACATATGTGTTTATATTTTGAAATCTCTGAGTTTTCTTCATCTTAAGGAAAGATACTCCTGCTTATCTTGTAAGTTTTGAAGTTTGGCAAGGTTAATCCCTGTTGTTAAGTGTTTTGCACCGATAGTCCTTTTTACTAACCATTATGCATTCTAAATCCTTTTCTTCATAAAATACTATCATTTGGTCCCCTATAAATTCTAATATTAATATAAAATTTTATTTCTAAAACTTATAAAATGTCGGGTGTTACAACTCTCCCCTACTGGAATTGTTCGTGTCCTCACGAACATCCTTGTGAAGTTATTCTACTTAATTTCTGCCTATCAAATAAGTCTCCCCCACTGCACTTATTCTAACACTAGTGCTAGTTCTATTTCTAATAATTCTAAATCTTATCTAACATAACTATAAACATATTCTTAAAGTACCTAAACCTTCACGGTTTCATTCTTGACTTCATCTGCGGCATCATGTACGCTCGACCCTTAGCTCTTGCATCGCTTGACCTCTCTCTTCTCGCATTCTTGATCTGTCTATCGGGTTGTATCGCGGGTTTCACTCTCGGGCAATCTCTACTATCATGACCAGTTCCGCGGCATATTTCACAAACCCTCGTCGGTTTCCCACAATCTCTACTAAAATGACCAACCTGACCACAACGAAAACACTCATTCCTTCCTGCCTGACATTCTCCAAGATGCCTCTTCTTACAAATTCTGCAAACCGGATAGTCATATTTCTGATCACTATCTCTTTCTGATCTTGGTCTATTTGAACTTTCAGTTCTTGTTCTTTTTGCAGGGAATTCTTCTTGATCACTTCTTTTCCTTGATAAACTGGGCACATCTTTCAAGGTTTCTTGCTCCCTATCTAATGCAGCATTAGTCAACTCCTGAAACTTCTGGTAACTCCTCATAGAAACAAACTCTCGAATGTCTTTCCTTAATAGCGTCGTGTAGTGTTCCATCATCAGTTTCTCATTACCCGCATAATCAGGATTAAACCGTGCCCGATCAACAAACTTACCCGTAAACTCACTTACGCACTCGGTGGTTTGATGCATAGTCGAAACTCTCGCCTAATCTTCTTCTGCGACCTCGGAGAAAAGTACTTAAGAAACATATCTTTAAATTCATTCCACCCCATGCTATTCATCGTCTCTAAACTACTAGCACCTTTATTCAGATCCCACCAATCCTTGGCCCTGTATCGAAGAAGATGAGAAGCATACTTAACTTGATATTCTGGAGGACACCCAGTAATGCTAAATGCTGCTTCCATGTCTAAAAGCCACCTGTAACTGATTATCGGATCTTGCTGCCCATGGAACTCCGGAGGGTTACTCACTGCGAAATCCTTATACTTGAACTGATTCTCTAAGTCCTTATTTTTCTCAACATTATCTCTTGTCCCAATCACTATGGGAGATGAATTTGCCCTACCACTGAGTCCCTGACTTACAGCTTCAGAAATCTTTTGAACGATTGACGGCATTGCTGTATCTAGTGCCCGAGTGACTTCACCCGATACCAACCCTTTTAATATTACTTTGACTGCATCACTGACTTGTTCCCTTTCTGGAGTATTTTCTCTTTCTGCACTAGATCCACCAGTTTCTTCATTCACGGGTCGGCGCTTCTCTGTGTTCATTTCTGGGTTACCTTCAATACTTGTCATTTCTACTCAACTGAAATTAAACACTATGACATATAAGTTTAACTATTTCTATCTATAACCTCTAATCATACTTCTATAATCACATGCTATCTATTCAAATGCTAATACTTACACATGGCATTATATAAGTCGGTGCTCTACCTGTCTGCCTATTCCCATTTTAGAAATTTCCCGAGACGTCCTATGATCTCAATAAATTCAAGTTATATGACGTAACTATTATCACGTTGGCCAGGCGTCATAATACTTGCGTCATATAAACATGTCATTATTGCAACCATATTTCATCTCGAGTCATAACTAAAACGACCTATCTATCGTGATACTACTAATGTACTCCTACACGCCTTCTACTGAACATGGCAATTCTATACATGCTAAGCTTAACTAATCATGGCATCATCATGGTTACTAATCATATATAAACATAGTTCTAATCAATTCTATATAGCATATAATCAGGTCTACATGTTCTATGAGTTGTCTGAGCTATGGTTTAAGTCTAAGTACCCTCCTACTAACGGCGGATACTTAAATCCCTCAAACCAACGCTCTGAAACCAACTTGTAACGCCCGACTCTAGATTTTTTTTTTTTTTTGAAAGAAACTAACTTGACGTAACTCATAAACTGAAATAACCCAAACTAGACATATATTTACTTCATAGAAACTGTACATAACATTTACTATTCGATAAGACCCGTACATAACCAAAATGGGTCATTTTAGGCTAGAATGGCTTTATGCCAAACGCCCCCTTTTACACGACACATATCATATGACTTGTTCGTAGACTACTAAAACAACTTGTAACTGATTATAAACTACTTTAACACTAATATTAAACCTTGAAAGACACATGGGGCATTACAAGTAGAATCAAAGTGCTAGAATGAGCCGCTCGTAACCTATACCCGAGCGTAGCCGTTAATCTCCCAAATGCAATCCTACTCGATTTCTACAAGCCCCATCGCCTATCTTCAATTACCTACATGAAACATGAGTCGAAACGGTAAGTCCTTGTGACTTAGTGAGTAAACGGAATAAATATGAAATGATACTTGCAATTTCTAACATAAACATAATAATCTATAACATGGTTAAATGGCACGACTTATAGTCGTATTTCTACTTGTACATGACATAATCATAAGCTTGATTCTAAATTTTCTTATTGATAACATGATATCTAAGTACGTGCATTCGACTAGGCGATGCTTAATCGTCCTACTATGAGTGAGAACTTCCTAGCCAGCCAGTACTCTTCCGACGGCTTCTATTTATACGTGCTTTTCTCGATATGGGTCGTCCACTTAGGACGTAAGTGCTTTTCAAGCACGGGTCATCCACATAGGATGCTTGGTCATCCACTTAGGATGCTACTATAAAAGCACGTGTCATCCACTTAGGATGCTACTATGGGAGTTCTATATCGTGCATTTCTTAGGCACGCTAAACTTGTCAATAATGCTTCTTGTGAGCATATTATTCATGATTTGTTTCGCTATCTCCAAACCTTGCACAAGTTCTAACATCATGTTTAATCTATTAACATGAAGCTAATGCACCGTTACTCACCTCTAGGTCTTAATTAGCGTTAGTAAGCTTCCCACGAGCACCTACTCACAAGATAACCATTCTAACGCTATTAGGACATGCTAACACATTTATCTAACATGTATTGAGTCTATACAACTTAAACATGATCACCTAAGGTCTTATTTCATCATTAACACACTTTTCTAAAAATATATTTTGTGCAGAATTTACAGATTCTTCTTTGTATTTCGAACTTTAGGCCAATTTAACTTCCAATTGAGCCAAAACTCAAAGAATAACAATTAAAGTACACTCCGAGAGCTACAACTTTCCTTTAGATTTCATCTTAATCCGATTTAACGGTTTATTCACAGCAGCCCTTTCAAGTCTCACATCTTCGAAAAACCTTGCTGTCCCAAATTTAATTATTACCAATTCGACCCAAAACTCATGATAAGCTATTCTATTATACACCAAACTTATTTTACATCTCATTTGACATATTAAGATCATATTTCATCAGGCCCATAAGCTCTCTTGCTAAATTAAGCACTCAATAAGCTTGTTCCAAACACTCCTTAATGAGACATACTTCATTATCAACAACAACTAGCATTGAATCTTTCTATATCAATTACCATAACTTGACCACATGATTCTTATCATAGTATGATCATAGCAATAACACATCTAATTCCAATTTCATCATGATTACCATAAATTAAAACTAGGTTTACATAACCTCTAAATAAGACATAACCTCTAAATAAGCAATAAACAATTAAAACCTTCAATTTCTATCATAAATCATGAAATCATAATTTGTGTTTAGCTACTTACCTTGATGGAGATTATCTTTTTAACACCTTTCCTTGATTATGAACACTCTTGCAAAATGATACTTGAAACCCTTATATTAATCTTAGCTTAATAAAAGAACTAATAAAAATTTTCCATCCTTTTTATCCTAGCATGCCACGTTCAACATACACATGTACATATGTGTTTATATTTTGAAATCTCTGAGTTTTCTTCATCTTAAGGAAAGATACTCCTGCTTATCTTGTAAGTTTTGAAGTTTGGCAAGGTTAATCCTGTTGTTAAGTGTTTTGCACCGATAGTCCTTTTTACTAACCATTATGCATTCTAAATCCTTTTCTTCATAAAATACTATCATTTGGTCCCCTATAAATTCTAATATTAATATAAAATTTTATTTCTAAAACTTATAAAATGTCGGGTGTTACAATATGAGCTCACCCATGTCTGAGTTTTGGTTTGCTAGGTCTTACCCAGGTCTGCTTTAGGTTCCAATTGGTGTTTTTCAGTTTTAGCTTAAAGTGGAGCTTGTGCTTATGCCCAAAGTAGACCCCCTAAATCTGTTTTAGCTTATTATCTCAAATCATCTAATCTGGTTAATCTTGCAAATCTGAGGTTAAGACTTGTTATTATTTGTTGCATTTTAGTTCTATTAGCAGTTTAGAGCTTCTGTGAAAAGTTGGTGGCTTGTTGTTTCCATTTGCTTATTTAAGTGCTTATTTCACAAGAACTTGCAACATCAGTCCCTATTTCTTGCACATAACCCCATGTTTTCTATTTTCCTAGCTTCCTAATATAATTTTAGAGTTTTCCTGAAATTTTCAGATTTTTCCAAGCTTGTTTGCTATTTTCTTAATTTAAATTAGTTTTAAGCATTTTAATTAGCTTTAAATACAAAAATTAAGAAAAGGTTCAAAAATAATTTTTCATTTTTATTAAGTTTAGATAAATATAAAAGCCAAAAAAATATTTTTCTAGATTTTTCTTAGTAAAATTTGTATTTTAAGCAATTTAAATAGTTTTAAATAGTTTTTAATTCCTAGAAAATCCAAAATATTCAGAAAAATACAAAAATAGTTTTGAAAATTCTCTTTGATATTTTAGATTTTCTAAGTCTTAATTTTATTTTTCAAGCCTTATTTCATATTTTCTTGTGTTTTAGGTAATTATTTAATAGTTAAAATAGTTTTAATTAATAATAATTAATTTATTAGTTATAAAATAATTTTCTTTTTCTAAATATTTTCTTTTATCATTAGGATTGTAAAAATGTATTTTTCATATTTTTAGGATTTATATTGTGTAAGTTTCACTTTTTGTTTTGTACGTTAACGTAGTTTTTAATTTAAATGTAAGTTTTAAGTTTTAAGTTTTAAACGTTCATCATTTTAAATATAGTGATAGCGTTTATTTAATAGTTTTTATCTTTTTAATTTCCTTTAATTTGCATTTAAGCCGTTGTAATTTGTTGGCTTTTCCTTAGTTATAATCATATTCACAATCTCCTTTTCCGTTCAAATCTCCAGATCACTTTACGTTTGATAATCCAACGCATAGCTCATTGGGACATAACGACCGGGAAACACTATACTCCCAGATCTTCATTGCATTCGTGCTTAGGCGGTTTAAGCTTATTACGGTTACGCCATTCACAAGTGGCGTGTGCTTGTGTGATTTAGCTCGACTGTTTGTACGCATCACACAACATCCTGCAGCAGACCACATACTCGCCTTCACCGAAGACATAGCCACCGATTGTTGCTTTTAGCACTCCAACAAACCGCTTTTCCTCCAAGAAATTGACGAACCCTAAGGTACTTTTTTCTCGTCCATGTTGCGACCAAGATAATCGAATCGGGTAACCTTTGAGATCAAACCACGAGCACTTTGGATAATTGAGTCCAAGTCTTGGGGTTCCCTTCGTACCGAGTATTCTTTTGGGCTGCAGTGAGGTGGGATTCTTTGGGATTGGGCCGATATCTTGCTATTAGATGCATCGAGAATTATATGTCCGTATGGAAGCGATAAGATACATCAGTGAGCCAACAATCCTCCGAAATGGGTTTGATTCTTGATTGCCGGTGAGATCGTGTCCAACGTTGTTAGGAGGGACCATTGGTGTTTTCACCGAGGCACATTCAGATATCTCATATTTCTTCAAGAGATTTCTTGTGTATTTCTCTTGACCGATGGAGATTCCTTTATCAATTTGTTCGATTTGTAGTCCAAGGAAGTATGTAAGTTCACCATCATGCTCATTTCAAACTTCTTTGTCATCGCTTTTCAAACTGCTTGCAAAGAGTGTAGTTTGTTAAGCCAAAGATGATGTCATCAACATATACTTGGACCAAGATCACATCTTGTTTTGTCCTATAGATAAACAATGTGTTGTCTATCTTTCCTCCGACAAACTTGTTTTGAATCGGGAAGGTCGAGAGAGTTTCATACCATGGCACGGGAGCTTGCTTTAGTCCATAAAGGGCTTTATCAAGCTTGCGAGACATAGTCGTGAATTCACTACTCTCAAAGCCGGAGGTTCTTTGAACATACACATCTTCCTTGAGTTCACCATTTAGGAATGCACTTTTACATCCATTTGGTAAACTTTGAAGTTCATGTAGGTAGCATATGCAAGGAAGATCCCGATGGCTTCCATTCTTGCAACAGAGCAAATGTCTCATCATTGTCAATGCCTTCTTGTTTATTTGTAACCTTTGGCTACAAGTCGGCATTGTTTTAATGACGATGCCATTTTCATCGCTTTTGTTTCTAAAACCCACTTCATTCCAATGACAATGACATCCCGAGGACATTTGATCAAGGTCATGACCTTGTTTTTATCAAACTGAAGTTCTTCTTGCATAGCCTGAACCCAACTTGGGTGTTTTAGAGCCTCGGTGACACTTTTGGGTTCTATATCTAATAGGTAATCAAGATATAGACATTCATTGGTCAAGCTGCGATTAACTTAGCACCCATGCTTCTAGTGAGCATGCCTCGCTGGGTTCACCAATGATGTTTACAAGCTCAATGTCCCGAGATTTTGTCCACTTACTTTGTGGTCTAGGATCCGAGCTTGAAGAGGTCATTGGAGACTCGGGAGTGAGTTCGTACATGAGCCACATAATAATTTAGAACATCTGTTGAGATGTCTTGTTCAGTTGAGGTTCATGAATCACAAGTTCTGAACATTTGGTTCGATGTTACCTATCCCAAATAGGACCGATTGATTATCAATGAATTTATCGATAGTTGGTTGTGACGGGTTGTGAGGCAAGACATAATATGAGATGTCAAGATCGCCTTGGTATGAGGAATTGAATTGATGTTATACTCATCGAGAGGATATCTTGATGAGTTATCAATTCCTATTTCCTCCATCGAGGTGTTGGTGAACCCGATGCTTTCGAACTCTCATCAAAGGTGACATGAAAAGTTTCCTCAACTTGTTGTCTCCTTGTGTTAAATACTGAAGGCTTTGGAGATCGGTGAGTAACCTAGAAAGTATCCATCATCGCCTTTAGCATCAATTTTCCTAGATGATCCTTGTGGTTATGAATAAACACAGACATCCAAACACATGAAAGTAGTTGATATCGAAGTTTACCTTCAAATATCTCATATGGGGTTTTGTTATGTCTTTTGACAATGATTGACCTGTTTTAAGTGTAACAGTTTGTTTTGATCGTCACCCGTAAATGTTTAGATAGAAATGAGCCATTAAAATGGTTCTTGCGACCTCAATGAGAGTTCTGCTTTTCCTTTCACTACCCCATTTTGTTCGGGGTGTAAGGAGATGAAAAGTTTTGGGAGATTCCCTTTTCATCACGTAAACTCTCAAGCTCTTCATTTCGAACTCGATGCCATTGTCATCCTAATTTGTTTAACAAGAATGTCATTCGGTTTTAATGTTCACGATGAATGACATTATAGTGTCACCGCCTGACTCTTTTGGAAAGAAAGTATATCCAAGTGTATCTTGAGAACTCATCAACAATGACAAGTGTATACTTCTCATGTCGGATTTATCTAGGACCGATTGGTCCAAAGAGATCCATATCACGTGAGGTGAAGGCGACTTTGATTGAGAAATTTTGTTTTGTTTTGAAAGATGCTCTTTGGTGTTTGCCTTTCTCACAGGCTTAGCATGGTTTATCTTTTGCAAAAACCAGTGATGGTAAGCCAATGACCTTGTTTTATTTTGCCAAGTTGTTGATGTTTTTGAAATTTAAGTGTGAGAGTCTCTTGTGCCACAACCAGTTGATAGTTTCAGTGGCTTTGGCAAAGAGACAAGTTCTATTTTGAGAGAGTGTTGACATGTCTAAGACATAAACATCATCTCTTCTAGGAGCTATCAACACAACTTCTTTGTTGGCATTAAAAATGGTGCCTTGTTTGTCATTGAATTGCACAATGTACTTAGCATCACATAGTTAACTGACACTAATGAGATTGTATTTGAGACCATTGACATAAGCTATTCTAGAGAAAACTATTCCATTGCAAGATACCAACCATAACCTTCGCTGGGACATGGTGAGTTATCACCAAATACTACCTTGGGTCCCGGTTCCTTTACATATTTGTGCAGATACTCCTTGACGCCAATCATGCTTTTGAGCATCCACTATCTAGATGCCAAATAGGCTCTCTGGCGTGTCTCTCGCACAAATAGTAGACAGATTAGTTTCTCTTGTCGACCCACATACTAGTGGGCTTGGGCTTAAAGGTCTCTTTGAATTTGGCAATTGACTCATGGTCGTGGTTGAGTGCATTGTGCTACCACGTGTTTTCCATTTGAGACCGAGGATGACTCAATGATTTTGGGTTGCTTGGAACTTCTCCTTGCTTGAATGACACCGTCATGCTGGGATGTCTTATGAGTCGGATTTCGCAAATATCACAAAGATTTGTTCATTAGACAATCATCGGATGATGATCATTAAAGCCACAGCGTGGGTAAGGAGGAAAAGGTTTTGCTCTAAAATTTTGAGCAGACTTGGAGGTTGAAGCATCACCGATGACCAACTTTGGTATAGTTTGCTTTATCGAGAGAACTTACATATTGTAAGTGATCGAAGTTCTGTGATCATCCTTTTGCGCATCATACAAAAATGATTCTATAACAGATTGTCGCTGGTATGACCGGTATAATGGCATAGATCACACTGCTTTGGTTTTGGTGGTGGCTTTTGACTTTGAGGAACTAGAGGAAGTCGACTTTGTCTCCTTGATTGATTCAGAACTTTTCGATGGATTCCATCTTTTCGCTAGCTTCCTCACAAATTCACCACCGCTAAATTTGATCGCCCGAGTGGGGATAGAGGATGTTGAAGTCTCGGGGGGTAGATTCTTGTTGAATTGGTTTTGATGGTCTTTCGTGATAGTTCTACCAAGTACGCACCTTTCTTTTGGTGAGTGTGGATTGTATTGTAATGGAGTAAGCTCGAGCTTGGAGCAAAGACCAAGAGAGGTTCGTGGGTGGAAGTGGTGCTTGAGATTCACTTCGACTCGAGATGTGTTCAAGACCATCAGGCACATCGTGAGTCCAAGCATGCTCTTTAGAGCTTGACTTTCGTGCTCTAGAATTCTTCCAAAATCAAAGTTTGGAAGCTTACTCTCGTGATTAACCTGCTCAATCCAATCACCGGGCTTGGGACTAGTCAACATCACGGTAATCATGCCACCGACACAAATAGTTTGTGACTCGGTCTTTGTTGCAGAGTCGTGAGATGAGTTTCACCTATGAATCTCTTTTGCTACTGGGGCTCCCACATCATCAAAGACCCTTGGATTCTTAGCAATCCAACCTTCAATGATATCTTTTTCCATTTTTAGTTCATCTTGAAGAGCTTGATTTCTTTTGACTAGTTCAGTGTTTTGAATTTGTAAAGTGACAGCTTCAAGCTTAGCTTGTTTTAACAAAAGTAATTCATCTCTACACTTATTTAATTCAAAACTTAGCTTGTTGTATTTTGAAAAAAGATTCAATCGTTGCTCTTCAACAAACTTAAGGTCAACATTGATATAGTTCATATAAGACTGCCAATCAGAGTCATCATCCATAGAAAGTAGAATATTTACCTTCTTCATTGTGATGTTGACCCATTCTCCATTCCCGGCATGATGTTTTTCAACGCCTAGCTTGTCTTCCTCTCGAGAGGCCATCACAGACCGACATGCACCATTTCATCATCGATGATAATGGCTCTTCATCCCGAAGGTTTCAAAGAACAAGACATTTGTTTTACCCCATAGATTGAACACTTTTGTTGTTTCGAGGACTGTCCTCAAGCAATGCTAGCTTAGCTTTTACTTTCCTATACTTAGCTTCAAAATCAACAGCTTTTGTTTTGACTCGATTTGTTTTGAAAGTTTTGATGAGACCGATAGATTTTGGTTGAAATTTGCTAAAGCCCGAGGACCGATTTGACCGATGGTTTATAAGAGGGTTCATAAATTGTTTTGAAAATGCTTTTGCAAAATGACCTCTTTTGACACTTAAAGCATTCGGTCCTCATTTGCTTTAGCATTTGAAAACCTTTGTTTCTTTTATAAACCTTCGAGAGTTAGCAAGGAGTGCCCTTTCCTGAAATTCAACGTTTAGGTCATTTAGGTACTCCACACTTGATCTCTCATCAGGCTCATCATCTGAATTTTCTTGGAAATCTTGAACCACATTGTTAGAAAAGAAAGCAGTTGATATAGGTGTTGAAGTGGTGGTCAGGGACTTCTTGACTTCCTGAGACTTCTTTAAGTCAGGGTATCGTCTGTTAGTGAGGTTTTCCACATAGACAAATTTCCCATAAATTTCAAGAAGTTAAAGATTTTGGATATGATTAGCATTCCTAAGTCCCTGAGAGAAGTTCAACCACTTCTCAGGGAGAATACTGACAAAACCAACATTGATTTCATGTTTGGACAACTTAACACCATCATTAGACAGTTCATTTAAAAGAGTTTTGTACCGGGTGTAAGTTTGAGACAGAGTTTCTAAGTCCCTAGCCCTAAAGGTGTTATACTCAAGTTTCAGGTCCATTATCCTGTTTTCCTTGGTATCGATGGGCCTTCATGGCTATGAACTAGGTCATCCCAGTTTGTTTAGTCAGTACTACGACTTATAACCGACTCCATAATATCATCGAATACATGATATGATGATACTTTTGAGTCTTTGGTCCCGGTTGACCACTCTTCTCTCATCCTCGAGTCCATCGAGCTTGTGTTTAGGCAAACCTTCAAGAAGATTTGGGATAAATGGACCTTCATTTATACACTTGATATAATAAGGTTCCATCCCAATCAAATAGCAAAGCATACGCTTTTTCCATTTGTTGAATTTACCAACTTCAAGTCTAGGGCAACAATTAATAAGCTCCACCCTTTTATCGACTAGTTGGGTACATCAATTTCACCATAAGGATCCCGATTTAAAACATTTTAGAGCGGCTTAAAATTTTTATAAAGGTTTTATAATCACCTCAGACCGATACCACTTGTTGTTCCTATTCACTATCTTAAAAATAGTTAAAGTATTTAAAACAAGATAATAGTGAATCTATGACTGAAAAGATATAAGTAAAACACATCGATTAGTTTTAACATAATATTCTTTATTAGAAATGAATCAAACAAGAATACATTACCCAAGTACTTGCGAATAGTACTTGGGATTGAAATGACAAAGGTTGGTGACTCCTCTCAAGCTCAGCTAAGTCCGAGCACAACCACAAGTACCCACCGAGCTATCTCGGGATTGTTGTATTTGGAGGAGTGAAAAGATGGCTTGTGTGTGTGTGTTCTTACAATTCACAAGCAATCTATCACTCCATCTCTTATGCTATTTATACATGTATGAGTTTTAACTCTTTCCTAAGTGACAACCGACAACTTACGTAAGACAAAATATCGATGTATTTTGTCTCATTCTAAAAGACTATTTTAGGTAAGAGACAAGATCGCTTTCCTAAGGTCATGATGACACCGAGCCCGATCTTTTGCCATTCGTGAAAGTTGACTTTGGTGGATAAGGACTTCGCCTTATCGATTCAAACTTATCCCGCCTTGTCCCGCTCATTCTTCGCCTTCATATCCTTCGCCTCTACTCCGCTTTGTCTTGATGTAAGTAGTTGGAGAGGAGTCTTAGGATTCAGTGAGTTATTGTCATCACTCATCGAATCCACCATCTTCTTCTTGACTCAAGATTCACCCTTTAAGTTTCGCCTTCTGTGTGGAGAGACTTCATTGTTGCCTCGCATCGAGTATCTCGAAGATGGCTCACCGAGAGACTATGCGCCGGTGACCGTTGTTGTTAAAAGGTCTAAACACTTAGGATATTTTCTATTCAAATCCTAGATTAAGGGTTTGGGTATTTACTGAACCCATCACTATGCAAACACAACTCAAACATAAGTATTAGTAAAAACAATTATAAACTATTTACACTTATAACCCCTGAAGGTTCACAAGTTTGCTACGTTGCATTGATAAATTTAACACCCGCTCTCAAACTGATGAACCTGCATACAAGTTAACAATACCCAGTTTTTTAACCATTACACCATGTTGCACAGATCCAAGAGCATTAGTTAAAACATCTGCAGTTTGATCTTTAGAATCAACCTTAACAGTTTTGATTAACCCAATTGCAACCTTCTCTCTTACCAGATGCACATCAATATCAAAATGTTTAATTTTATCATGCATAACTGGGTTGGCTGCAATTTGAATTGCAGACTTATTATCATAATACAACTCAACTGGAAATAACTTCTCAAATATGCCAAGATATTTTAAGATCTTAACAATCCACATAATCTCGCAAGTAGCAGAGGCCATTTCCTTGTACTCAGCCTCAGGTGAGGAGTTAGGCAATGTAGCCTGCTTCTTGCTTTTCAAGAAACTAAATTCCCATTAATAAAAACACAGTAACCAGATACAGACCTTCTAGTGATAGGACATTTAGCCCAGCCTGAATCAGAATAGGCAGCAACATTGAAACCATTTTTACTTTTACTAAACCCAATACCACTACCAGATGCTAGTTTTAAATACTTAAGCACTCTTAATTCAATATTAAAATGAGACTGTAAAGGAGCATGCATATGTTGACTTAAGCAATGAACAACAGAAGCAATATCAGGTCTAGTCATAGTCAAATAAATCAATTTCCCTACAAGTTTTTGATAATTGGTAATATATTCTTCAAATACTTATCATCATCTATTTCTTTGTGAGCTAAAACAATATTTCTGGTAAGGGTGTCATAACAGGTTTGCATGCTAACAAACCAAATTCATGTAAAAGCTCAAGACATTATTTTCTTTGATTCAAACCTAAACCATTTTTAGTTTCTAAGACCTCAATACCAATTAAATACTTTAGCTCACCCAAATTCTTAATTTTAAACTTATTCTTAAAAAAATCTTTAAAACTTTCAATTTCGGTTTCACTATTACCTGTGATGACTAAATCATCCACATAAACAAGTAAGAACAAAACTGTATTGCCTTTAGTTTTAATAAACAAAGAATGATCATTTTTAGATTGCTCAAAATGTGCTTCAAACAGCTTATGATTCCACTGTCAAGGAGCCTGTTTTAAGCCATATAAAGAATTTTAAAAAAAGCAAACTTTATTGTTACCTTGCTTAAAGAAACCTGGAGGAGGTAACATGTAAACCTCTTCATTTAAGTCACCATATAGAAAAACATTGTTACTGTCCATTCGAAATTTTTTTCTAGACCATTTGAACTGCTAAACTAATCAAACATCTAACAATACCCATTTTGACCACACAGGAATAAAAGTCTCTTCATAATCAACACCCTATTTTTGACCAAAACCCTTAGCTACTAATCTAGCCTTATATCTCTCAATCTCACCAGAAGATTGATACTTGATTTTAAAAACCCATTTACAACCAATAGCTTTCCTTCCGCTAGGATGCTCAACAATTTCCTAAGTACCATTTTCATATAAAACATTCATTTCTTCAGTCATAGCACTTATCGAATTAATATATTTTGAAGCTTCTTCATAAGAAGAGGTTCACCAGACTTATTTAAATTTGAAATAAATAATATTCGCAACAGTAAGCACATCATGATTAGCATATCTATGTAAACCATATTTAACTTTATTATCAAGCACATACTCATTCAACTTAGCAGGAAATTTAGAAATCCTATTAGACTTCCTAATGCTAACTTCCTTAGACTGAATTGGATTAATATTTTGAAAAACATGAACCTCATTTTGATTTTGCAAAGCATTTCCCTCGGAATGATTTTGATCATCTAAGGGAGTTGCGGTGTGTTGTTCATCATGTCCAGGTTGAAGACCAACTCCAAGAACTGATTGAGGTATATGTTCTTCATAACCAGACCCATTTGAGTTGCCTTCAGACCCTGGTTGATGCACACCACCCTCTCTACCAGAAATTGATGTTGTATTTTCAGGATGGGACATAAAACTTTTTGAATCTTCATCATTGGGAGTTGAGGTTTTGGTTGTTATTTCAGACTCAAAACAATCAAAGAAGTTTAAACTTGTAACATCTGTATTAGTCTCAGAAATAGAAGAACTATTTTGACTCATTTTAAAGGGAAAAACAGTTTCATAAAATTTCACATCTCTTGAGTACAAGATAGACTTATTTTCAAGACTTAACAACGTATAAGCCTTTTTACCACTGGCATAACCAATTAAAACACACTTTTCAGACCTCTCAGAAAATTTATCAGTTTCTTTTAAAATAGTGGCAAAACATAAACAATGAAAACTCCTAAGATGGACTAGACTAGGTTCCCTACCATATACCATAAAAAAAGGAGATTTCCCATTCAGAACAGAGGAAGGTAACTTGTTAATCAAGTATGTGGCAGTTAAAATACATTTGGACCAAAACACAAGAGGAATCCCCCCCTGAAACATAATACTTCTGGCTACATTTAACAGATGTCTGTGTTTCCTCTCAGCAATCCCATTTGCTTAGGGGTATATGCCACAGAGGTTTGACAAATTATTCCCATAGTATTTACAAAATCATGCATTTTGTTATTCACAATCTCAGTACCATTATCAGACCTAATAACCTTGACTTTCTTATCATACTGAGTTAAAACCATATTAAAAACCTAACAAACATATCAAAAACTGCATCCTTCCTCTTAAGAAAATATACCCACACAGACCTACTATAATCATCCACCACAGTTAAAAAATATCTATAGCCCTCACTGCTAACAGTTTTATAAGGCCGCCAAACATCAAGATGTATTAATTCCCCAAAAACTTTAGATTTATGTTCACTTAATGAAAAAGAATCTCTAGTTTGTTTAGCCTTGTGACAAACATCACAAGCATCATTATGATCAACATTAGTCAACTTAAGAGAACCTTTAAGCATTTTCAAAACCTGATTAACAGGGTGACCAAGTCTATCGTGCCAAATTTTTTTAGAAACAAAACAAACAAAAAACTCACTTTTAGCCACACAAGGAGACATGCTATATTTCCTATCAAACAAATAAAGACCTTCAAACTCACTACCAGTCCCCAACACTTTCTGCTTTTTCAAATCCTGAATATAACATGTAGTTTCATCAAACCCAACACTAAGCTTACTATCCTTAATCAACTTATTAACGGACAACAAACTAACACAATACTCAGGTACAACAAGAACATCAAATAATACCACATCCTTATTAAGTCTCAAATTACCCACATGTGTAACATTAGCTAATGTACCATTGGGATGACAAACAGTAAGTTTTAGTTCAGAAATATCAACAAGATTAAACATATCTTTAGAACTATTGGTTAAATGCTGATTAGCCATGGAGTCTATAATCCATCCCAAGTGGTAATTAAAACCATTAAAATTAATATTAGCACAGAAAAACTGGTAAAATGTTTGATTAAAGAACACACTGCAGTTAAAAAAGGAACAATAGCTACCTGCCATATTGGAACGAGCAGAGCTAGGTTTCTTATTCAAAAGATTCATTAACTTCATAACCTGCTCATTAGTAAAAGACAAAGTACCAGTACCATATTTCACACCATTATTAACCACATTAGCACTTTTAGGATCATTGGTTTTGTTAAAAACAGGTTTAAGATTAGGATTCATTCGAACTTCATCTAAAGTCCCGTGCCATTATTGAATGACATTTCTAAGACCGTAGATATTATCGATGCCGAAGACATGCCTTAAATTTTTATTTTTTTTTTATTTTTTTTATTTTTTTTTTTTTTTGGAATTTTCGATTTTTAAATTTTTATGGGTTTTTGAAGGTTTTATATTTTTCTATTTTCTTTTTGCTGGTTTTATAATTTTGTATTTTGCTTTTTGATGAAAAATAATTACAAAGAATAAGATATTTACAACTTGGAAAAACTGTATAGAGTTTATCAGAATTAGAAATACTCTTAAATGAGGTGTGTTAAGGTAAGAGTCCTGAGCTGAAGTGATCAGGAATCATAGTACATGCTCATCAATTCTGACATTCTGGAGCTCCTGCACTGTGAGGTTTCGCCCTTAGGCACCCAGACCATGAATCTTTTCTTGATGGAATTGATCAATGTTATCGCAAAAGAGTGGGGAATACATTCACTAACAACACAGGTAGGTATGTATTTAAGTGGGTTAGCTGCAACAATATCCAGAATTTTGGTAATTCTACAATCAACCTTAGTGTTGCCATTGGTGATTAATTTGCTGGTAGAAATCCATGTGAGTCCAACATTCTTAAAAATTCTACCAGTTGGTAACCACTTACGACAAGATCTAGGAGTGTTTGACTTCTTAGGCACAGTGGAAGATGTAACCTTATTCCTATTCCTAGTTTTTGATGTTTTATCCTTAATTATTTAATTAGGAGAGGGATTTACATTTTGAGACTTCTTTAGTGAACTAGAAGACTTTTTCCCATTCCTAGTCTTAGAATATTGAGCCTTAGTCTGAGCATTATCTTTCATTTTCTTAGGATTAGCTTGTGAAGTGACTGGTTTTGACAAAACTTTGTTCTCATCAACTTGGGAGGCAAGCCTTGCTTTTAAAGGTTTTTTTCTTTCGAATATAACGCAGAGGGTCGCCTAACAACAGCACCGGTCTCTATTGGGATGATAAACCTGCTTCCCAAGGTTGATGGTTTTGTAAACTTAGTGTTCACACTTTTCCTATAGTTTTCCTAAGCTCATTCTTTAAGGCAACTATTGCGAAACTCTTATCATGAAGTTTAGCTTTGAGTTCATCAATTCTGACTATCAAAGAGTTTGTTTGTTCCAAAGTCTTAGTTCTGGCTTCTTTGACTGAGTCACTTAGGTCTATGTGATCCCTTTTCAAAGTCTCATTTTCCTTAAGTAATCTAGCCACACAAAGTTCCAATTCGATATTTCTAGTTTTGATAACTTTGATGTCATGTTTAGCCTTGACTATATTACTTTTCTCATTCAGGACAAAAATATGTTTCTTCAGATTGTAAATGGTTGAGTCTTTGTCTTGAAGCTGAGCTTTCAAAGTGTTAATTTCAAAAAATTCACAGAATTCAGGAAGTTCCGGATTTTTACATGGTTTGTTAAATTGAAAACTTTCGTCTCTACTTTGTATCGCAATTTCAAGAGAAATGCAATGTTTTTCAAGTTGTAAAAATCTGTTTGAAAGTTCATCATAAATTTTCTCTTCAACCACATCATTTGTTTTGAAACACTTTATCACAGAATCAGCCTCAGTCACCGAACATTTATCAAAGTTATGTTCAGTATCGTGATCATTTTGCACAAGTAAAATGCCAGATGCATCATGTTGAACAGTTAAAAGTACCCCAGCACTTGATGCTTGTTCATTTACGATTCTGTTTGCTGCATCCACTTCTTGTGAGACTGGAGTTACTGAACAGCTGGTTACATCAATCTTAGCTGTCTTTGATATTCTGAATTCAGCAACATCCGATCCTTTAACTGATACATTACCCGAATCAACACAACTATCTCTCATTTTCACCCGACACTCATTCACTTTGTCATCATTCAGTGCTCTTTCCTCAATATACTTCTTAACATTATCCATGAGTTGGAGTAATGTTTCTCTAAACATATTTGCTTCCATCCCAGTGTGATTCTTGAAGCACTTTTCAGTCATATAATCATCATAATCCGAAGTGTATTCACCATTGAAGAATGACTGAAATTGTTTGTTTATCACCTGAAGTGCAGCTTTAGAACCGGCTTCTTGAACCTTTTCTCTGTCAAGTTGTTGTTCCAATTGTTCTAAATTCAAGAACAATGTTCCCGTGAACGTTGATAATTCTTGACGGAAAAGTGAATTAACATCTCGTTCGATTCCCATTGTGTATCTGTCTTCAGTTCGAAGTAACATGAGTTGTGAATGAAGTTGTCGAAAAGGTTCAATGCAACTCTCCTTTGCAAGAACATGATGTAGCTGTAACTGGTGCACTTCTCTCTCTTCTGAATCTGAGCACGAAGATCTCACATCATCATTGGTTGATTCAATCATCTTTAATTGTTCAGTATAGTTAATACTCTTATGGTTGTCTACATCATCGTACAATTTAAGTAATTCTGGAATCACTGAATCAGGAGCGTAAGACATGATGTTGTTGATATTTTGAACGTTATGATAAAATTTGGATCAATTCAATGATTAGTGATTGTATGTTAAAAGGGATATTGGAATGATTGGATTAGGTGAATGGTTGTTTAATTGTGATGTGGTGACGTTTGAATCAAATTACAAGTTGCAACCCTTGACAAAACGCAACCCTTGACAAATCGCAGGTAAACCAAAACGCAGTGATAAATCCCAAGTTTTTGACAAAACGCAGTGACAAAACGCAGGAATCGCAAGTCGCAATCCTTGACAAAACGCATTGACAAAATGCAGAATAGCAAAACACAGCGATCAAATCGCAGCCTATCAAAACGCAAGATACCCAAAACACAGCGCTTGACAAACCGCAGGGACAAAACGCATGTCGCTTTCAACAGTACACGTACTATTGTCCTTTCCTAACAAATCGCAGCCCGATATTAATATAATAATCAAAATGCAGTCAACTCAGATCAAGTCGAAGCTTCTCCAGGACAAAACGCACCCAAGAAATTTATCCGAATGTCAAGTCGCAGTCAATAAAAAGAGACTTTTTCACCTAAAACCACCTAAAATTCTCCCTTTTGAACGTTTTTGCTTGGTTTCTTTTGCACAACTTGATCCTAGAAGGTTATAACTATCCTAAAAACACTTACTTGAACATCACAAACATAAAAATCAAAGGAAGCCACTTATGAGTCAAAAAACCTTCCAAAACCAACTTTTCAATATAAAACCACCAAGATAAACGCACATACAACCTAGCTAATCAAACCATGGGCTGTGACACCAATTGTAAGGTTATTGATATCATAAGACCATAATAGATTAGTGAATGGATCGTGTATTCCTAGAGAGAGAATGAGATGTTTTAGAGAGAGAAACAAAATTGCACAATTAGATTACTTGTGAACATCCAACCCTCTCCCTTGTGGGGAGAGGGCTATTTATATACATTTCTATGCCCTCCTTCGGGCTGTGGATCAGGCATGCAGTGTGTAAAGACCTGTCATTCTTCCACGGTGTTACTTATGCTAACATAAACTTACTAAATAACGTTGAGTTTACGAGCTAACTTATGCTAGACTATAGTTGGGGTGACCGACACTTTATCATGGATTTTCTAAATCCTAACATAAACTCCTGCGACCTAGACTCAAAACAGAAAACTAAAACTAAAGAAATTAAACTCACACCCAGGACTAAAGTAGTCAGCAGACTGTGGTTGGCTAGAGCGGGTATTCACACCACTCAAAGGTGGCAAATCAAGAAGTTAGCCAACCCATTTACTTCCATTAAACTAAAGACTAGTTAATCCTAAAGAAGAAGAGAAAACTTACAGTGCAATACCCACAAGCAGCGGAAGACTATCACAATATGTCTAGATTCACTTAGTCTAGAAATATTATGATCAAGAACGAACCCAGAAACCACATAGCCACAAGATCTTCACAAAACCCCCAAATTTCAAATTAGGGTTTCAAAGAAATTCATCAAGAAACCACCAATTAACCTTTAATCCTTCAATAATAAGCAACAAAAACCACTTAATTGCACCAGAAACAAAACCTCCAAATTCTAGGGTTTCAAGAAAAACCCTAAAATTGCAAATAAGATCACCAGACTACGATTGACTCAAGAATCAATAGATTCAAGAACCCAATCAAAACCCTAATCAAGAACCACCAAGAAATCGATCAATCAGAACCTAGAGCTCTGATACCATGTTAAAATGATATCAAAACAACTAACAACACTTTTAATCACCCAACCAACCATCCATTGGTGATCATAAACCTTTCATTAAAATAATATACACAGATAACTTGTCCCCAACACGGATTCAGGCCTAAACAATACAAGAGAAAAATGACAGTCCCTCTAATAGGTGATGCCTACAACAACTCACTCTCTAACCCAAACCCAGTATCTAAACAACAAGATAAACCAAACAAACAATCAAGATCAAGTATATCTTGATGTAAACTAACAATGAAAACCAAACTATCACTAAACCCAGATGATGAATATCTATCCAAAGAGAGAGAGAGAAAACTTGTATGTGAAACGGACGAGAATGAGTGAATGAAACCCTAGCTGGTATCATCAGCTTATATAGTCCAAAGTTACACTAAAGACCCTGCAAATACAAAAACTATGCAAACACAACTCAAACATAAGTATTTGTAAAACAGTTATAAACTATTTACATTTATACCCCTGAAGGTTCATAAGTTTGCTAAGTTGCATTGATAAATTTAACAGCTACAATTTGTTAGAGTTTTAAGTTTTGATGTATTAGCTAAGTTGTGTTTATTTGCAATATAGTTCTTAGTAGTTGTACCATAGTTTGGGCATGTCCAACCATTTTCTTTTTATTGTTGTAATGTTGATTGATTAATATATGTTCACCTTTTTCACAAAAAAAAAATATATAATTTCAGTATATATACAATATCATTTCAGGTGATAAATAGATCGTTCATTGATGGCGAATCGTCATCATACCCGATCCAATAAACATTCATATAATATATGTATCCATTATTCATCCATATCCGCTAATAATAAATGGATCGGATAGACAATTGGATTGGATGTCTTCAGTCATCCTTACTCTTCATAGCGATAAAACATTGCATATCCTTTTAGAGACGGGCGATTAAATAGATTAGACGAATACTTGCGCAAAATGAAAATGTATAACAGTAAAGTAAGTTTGATGGTGCACAAATCATTTTTTTTTTCATCATGAAGCACTTTCTATCATATTCCGCTTGTTTAATGAATTAAAAAGAATTGTCAATCCAAATATAAATTATTGTTATAAGTCACATTCTCATTCTTGATTCCTGTTCCCTTCAAGAGACATTCTGGCTTCGTCAATTTTGTTGGCATATACAGTACTAAAAAAACAACATAAGTCCAAACGTTGTGTTGCGTTATGCGAACATGCAGTAATTAACGTGGCATTTCAGTATGTTTAGTAGTACGTGTGTCAATGTGATGAAATACATAAATACGTGGTACATATAGGTGACCTGCCACACATCAAATTAAGAAGCTTAATACTTCCAAAATTAATAATATAGTTTAATAAAAAATCGAGTAACTCAATGTTATAAAATTGACTACTATGCTATGGAGACTTGATATTTTATATCCTATAATAATAACAATGTTAGTAGCATAGTTAACATTTTATTCTTGATGTTAGGCCATAAACGCTTTTGGTTTTTCAGTTCTTGAATTACGCTCATGAAACAATAGGTTGTGCATTAAAGTTTTATAATCGACGTACGTAGTTGAGAACTTGAGACACAATATGGTATTAGAAGTAAACGGGTAAACGGGTAAACGGATAACATTTTCTTGTTCAGGTTATTTAAGGATGACGAATCATTTATTTAAATGTACCTGGCCACCCTCAAGATGTATATTTAGTGTGATTGGAATCTTATACATTTTGCGAGAATATTATGGTGCTTAATATGGTATTAAAACACAAACTCAACACAATACTCGATTAAAAAATAAATAAACAAATAAATAAATAAAAATCTTCTATGGCGCGAGCCATCGGCTTCACTCACTGACTTGGCTTTGCCTCAAGTCAATTCCTTGCCACGTCTAAATGGCGCCGAGCATGCGTTACAACACCCAACGCTCTTAAATGTGACTTTATGACCAACTTTTCTTTCAAAAAGTTACACAACCCGTCATGCATTAAACATATCAATAGCTAGAAAGTCTTGCATAAAGCATTTGTCCTTAAACCCGACCTGCATAAAAGACTCGTGTTTTGATACAAACTCGTTTCGACACGTTACACAACCTGTCCGACCTGTGCATTTTTGCACAAGGTCGAGTTTTTATGTGTTTGTAACTCAAGAACAAGTTTACACAACAAATTATATATATGATATATTGGCACACAGCGTTCCAGGTTCTAGTATACATCACTACATTAGTCCTCACAAAGAAAACTACTACACACATAAACAATATTGATTATTTGATTATTACAATATTATCAAACACGAATAAAACCATCAACCATCTATCAACATAGACGAAATGCACCATGTCCACTTGCTTCTTCGACCAATATTTCAGTCGCACTGCGGCAATCTCTTAACTTATCATGACCCAGTTGTCCTCGTTCATTGTCTCCAAATCCAAATATCCGGCCACGATTAGTGAGTACAACCGAGTGATACAAACCTGTGCTCACTTGTGAAATATGATGATCCTTCAGACTGTAAAGTCTGCTAGGCTTCAACACTTTATCGGATACACCTCTATCTGGGAACCCCAAGCTCCCGAACCCCATCCATCCAAATCCATATAGACATCCATTATCGACTAACACAAATGTCTTTCTCTTGCTTGCGCACACCTACAAACAAAGACACCTACTTATACAGTACAC
Source organism: Chrysanthemum lavandulifolium (assembly GCA_022545495.1). Lineage (NCBI taxonomy): Eukaryota > Viridiplantae > Streptophyta > Magnoliopsida > Asterales > Asteraceae > Chrysanthemum > Chrysanthemum lavandulifolium. The sequence goes on along the minus strand of CM040243.1, from coordinate 241,184,101 downwards.
CAAGATAAGGTTTCTTTTTGGGAAAATGAAAAAATCGATCGACCTTGACATTGTTGTTATTTATGTAGCTAACTATTTTTTTTCGTTTATCAGAACACAACCTTAATTTTTGTCATTGTATGTGGCCAGTTAGGTGAATTTGTGTTATTGTATGTATCCGTTAGACTTAGCGTTACATCGTTAGTCCTTTTATATTAACGGTCGTTAGTAAATAACTTAAAATTTCGCCTTCACGCTTTTATTCGCTTTCATCCGTTATTACACGCTTTCCCTTTACACGATTTCGTCCGCTTTTACACGCTCGCTTACACGCCCGTCGCCCGTTACACGCCCGCTTTACACGATTTCTTCCGTTTACACGCACGCGCCGCTTTTACGCGCCCGCTTTTACAAGCCCGCCGCGCGCGCACGCGCCGCTTTACACGATTTTGTCCGCCGCCAGCGCACGCTTTCCGCCGTCGCTTTACACGCTTTTACACGCGCGCTCGCCGTCCGCTTACACGCTCGCTTTACACGTTTCGCTTGCATCGCCGCCGCTTTACACGCCGTTCCCGCTTTACACGCCCGCTTTCCCCGCTTACACGTTGCCGCGCCGCGCACGCCCGCTTTACACGCTTCCGCTTTACACGCCCGCCCGCCCGCTTCCGCTCGCTCGCCGTCCGCTTTACACGCTACGCTCGTTTCAGCACGCTCGCTTACACGCTGCTGCTTTGCACACACGCCGCTTACAGCGCTACACGTTTTTGCCGCATCGCCGCCGCTTTAAACATGTAAAACGGACGAAACGTAAAACGGAAGAAAACGTAAAACGAGCAAAATGTGTAAAACGGACGAAATCGTAAAACGGAAGAAAACGTAAAACGAAATAAAACGTAAAATGGACGAAATCGTAAAACTAAGAAACGTAAAACGGAAGAAAACGTAAAACAAGAAAACTAAGAAAACGTAAAACGTAAAACGAAAGCGAAACGTAAAACGGACGAAACTAAGAAAACGTAAAACGAGCGAAACGTAAAACGGACGAAATCGTAAAACTAAGAAAACGTAAAACGTAAAAGGGAAGAAAACGTAAAACGAAAGAAAACGTAAAACGGACGAAATCGTAAAACTAAGAAAACGTAAAACGGACGAAAACGGAAGAAAACGTAAAACGAAATAAAACGTAAAACGGACGAAATCGTAAAACTAAGAAAACGTAAAACCGGACGAAACTAAGAAAACGTAAAACGGACGAAAACCAAGAAAACTAAGAAAACGTAAAACGACGAAATCGTAAAAGGAAGAAAACGTAAAACGGACGAAAACTAAGAAAACGTAAAACTAAGAAAACGTAAAACGAAATAAACGTAAAACGACTAAATCGTAAAACTAAGAAAACGTAAAAACGGATGAAAACGGAAGAAAACGTGTAAAAAAGGACGAAATCGTGTAAAAAGGGAAGAAAACGTACAATAACGGATGAAAACGAATAAAAACGTAGGAGAACGAAATTTTAAGTTATTTACTAACGATCGCGTAATATAAAAGGACTAACGATGTAACGCTAAGCCTAACTGGTACATACAATAACACAAATTCACCTAATCACTACATACAATGACAAAAATTCAAAGGTTTGTGTTATGAAAAAAAAAAATAGTTATTACATACACAACGACAACAAGTGTCAAGTTCGATGCATTTTTTTGTCATTTTCCCTTTCTTTTTTTGCAAACAATTCTAACACAGATTTTTCATTTATCCTGTTTTTTTTTTGTTAAAAGATAGCTTTGTGTCCCCTTTTTTCCCAAAAAACCCTCAAGATTCAGGTTTTAAACATGATGATGTTTATTTAAAGAAGTCAGATTTATGTATAAAACTGTTGAGGATACTGGTTACAAAATGACCCAAAAGAGACCTAATTTTCTATGACTCAGACGAATAAAAAGTAGAATGACTAAACAGGGACAATGAAAAAGTACATTGCTATTTTATGCAAGTTAATGTCTCATAAGTTCTTGAAATAGTGGCCATTTTCTAGAAGTTAAACCTGAACAGCGAGGTGCGCTTTAAGGCTGGTTAAGAGCTCGGAGTCGCTTTATCAATCTCATCACCATGACCAAGTGCACCACAATAACCTTTGCCCCATGTGTAAACCTGAAATTGAGTTATAATATCGTTAGAGCAAAATATGATGATTTGTTGATTGATAATAGTGGAATGGACTTACGTATCCATTAGAATCGAGTGCAACAACATGCTCGCCACCAGCAGACACACGAACCACATGTATGCCTTTTCTCCTAAACCATTGAAGTGGCCGAGGGCTGAGTTCACTGTGCTGCTCGCCATGACCGAGACAGAAATTGGTTCCAGAACCAAATGAATAAACTGATCCATCGCTTGACAGCAAGTGCATAGCTTGGACCAGCAGTAATCTGTACAACAGGACCAACAGTCGCAAGCCCTTCTACAAGTTTCGGTATTGGTCTATCTAAGGTGTCACCATGGCCTAGTTGACCTTGTGTGTTGATCCCACATGTGTATACTTGGCCATCGGTTGTGAGAAACATAGTAAAGCTAACACCAGTAGCAACCTGAAACAATGTGTCGTTTATAGTCTAGATTTAAAATGATAATATGCACATCAACGAACATTAAAAACCAATCATTGTAGGTGTTATGTGTACCTGCTTGCAAGAAACTTCCTTTAAGGCTTCAACAAGGCGAGGCTTAAATATTGGACGGTTTGTATCACTATGCCCACAACAGAAAGACGAATTGTCACCACAAGTGAACACCTACATATGTTCAGAGTCAATAATGTTGTATTTCTTGATCTGGATACTGAATTTGGACTAATAACGACAAAGTGTTTGACATGTGTTTTGGAACTTGGAAGTGATACAGGATAATTAGAATGACATAATCAGCTGTAACAAAACTGGTTTGTAGAAGATAGCGTTTGGATATGCCTATGTTTCTTGAAGTTGTAATAATCAAATACTTAACAGTAATTAGTGAGTGTTCGCAAATTCTGGTTCTTGGGTATTTACATGTAAAATGACCCCTAAATAATCTTATAATCATAATCGATTTAGTTAGCGTTGTTCTAAACTTATTATTTGGAGACCTAATTAATCAAATTACTATAGTTTTCAAAATATCCAAGCTCTAAAAACAGATGTTCTACAACTTGAACCCACGATAACGACTTCCAATACACAACGCCAGAGACCCCATGGGTAGCTATTCTAAAGTCTCAAGTTAAAAAGATAGAGATGAATGCATACCTCTCCTGACTGCGTGACAAAGGCAGCATGATTATGGGAGGCGGAAACGTGTGTAACATTGACATGATACGGGAACTTAATCCGAGTAAATGCAGCACATTGCGTGGTTTCAGGACCATGTCCAAGAACACCACACAAACTTGAACCACAAGAGTAAACCTTTGAATCCTTGATCAGTAATGTATGATACCTTCCACTCCTAATTTGCATCTTCTAGTAATCAAGAAAACCAGTAACCAATTAAGACATCAACAAAAAAGATGATCAATAATAACAACAATTCAGAGTCATAAATCATAACCACTTGAATCTTTATAAACGTCCCATTTCAACGAAATAAGCAGATTTCCTCAACATGCTTATTTTTAAGGGTGTAGATATCAATATAAGAGGGTGTTTGTTTGACTTATATAGTCGGGTTATGGTTTATTTGTTTTGGGCTTATGCCAGAAGCTCACCTTTGTGGCTTATTATGAAACTTTTCGGCTTATATAAGCTTAGTATGACAATTTAACTTATATAAGCCTACAGATTTAAAAATAAGCCACAAAATGTGAGCTTATAAAACATAAGGCCAAAACCAAATAAACTATAAGTCGCTAAATAAGCCGAAACAAACACCCCCTTACTCTAAAAGCTTATTCCATCTAAAATAAGCAGATTTCCTCAATAGAGAGTTTGGGATTGTTCACCTTCTTTAAAACAATTGAAAAAGCAGATACTTGCAAAAATAAGCAATCCTAAATACCCACTTATCGTTTTCTAAATAGGCAATTTCGAATAAACAACTTACAGTAAAATGCTTATACAAAGCTACTTATTTCTCACACAAATATCAAAAGTTAAAACATAAAAGCCAGAAATCATACATTGCCCGAATACGTTTGCACAACATCCGAAGACTCGTTAACCGATTGCAAGAACCTCAAAACCCTCTTCCAACACCCACCACACCTAGCCAAAAGCTCATCCTTAGCTCCATCACTCAAACCAACAAAAACCGAATTCGACCCACAAAGGCGAAAAGCCGCAAACTCACCTAAAGACTTAAAATTGACAGGAACCAACTCATACCCATCTCTAAAAAGCTTACAACTTAACTCCAAACACACAAGATCCACACCACCCAACCCACATGTCAAGATTTCAAGAATCAAATGTAAAGGCAAGTCATCAATATTTGCTAAATTCTTTTGGTCACCCATTTGAGAATCTTGGTAAAATTTTTATAAAAATTGGATTTTGAGACGAAATTTGATGAAATAGTATATAGGGTGTAGGAAATTGGATGAATTTATTGGTGATTTATATGAAGAAATAAACATTAGATGTGTGATCAAATTAAAAAGAGTGAATTTGGGATTGTTTTTTTGGAATTGTGAGGAAATGAAGGTGAATTATTACTGATTTGAATTGGAAAACATGTTTTTATTTTGTTTTTTGAAAAAAAAGGTTGTGATTATTTAAAGGGAAAGGTTAATGGTGGTGACAATTTGATGTTGCTGACTTTTTCTTTTCTTTTCCTTTTTCTTTTTCTATTTGTTTGTTTCTCACTTGTGGGCTTTGTTTTTTCATTAATTTTGATTTGTTGCTAGGAATTATAATGGTATCAGATTTGGTATAGGTAAAATGATAATGGATATGAAAAAATATACTGTATTATTATAATTTTTAATGTTTGAATGACAAAATAGGATATAAAAAATGTATAAATATTTGAATTTTATAATAGAAAAATAAGAGGTCACGAGATTAGTGTGTAATGAATCTATGGATATGATATATACCCATTTTATTCCGAAGCTCACTAACCAAACATATATAAAACCCATAACACCATTCTCATATACCCATACCAAACGCATCATATTTTTTAACTCAGCTTTTTTTAACACCACATTTGATATGTTTAGCAAAATTAACTTCATTTGTAACTTGAGTTATATTATAAGCTATAAGCTTAAGTCTACAATTTTATGAAATAGTTGAAGCTAAATTTTACTATTATTGTAGGGTAACATAAGGTATCAATTTAAATTCATATATACTTCAAGTTTTTATGTGTCATTTATTATTTTTTTTAAGTGCATTCACGTAATTTGACTAATTGTAAGCTTTATTCATTTTAAAAGCTCATTTCAACTAACTTGAGCTTATAAAGGCTTATATTTATACAAATTTTCGTAAATTTGTGTAACAAACAAAACTCATTTAAAACTTTAGCTTATTGTAAAAGTTAAGCTCTTTTAAGCCTCTCTTCAAACATTGTCGATACATCATTCTTACTCATTTTTCTTTTGCTTCATATTACTCATGTTACCACTTACTTGTACTTTACTTTTAAATAATACACACCATGCTCGTATACGCACACAAAGAAAAATTCTAACCCTCGTAAAACATGTCACAATTTGAAACCTGAAGGCAGTCGATCACTGAGTGAGGGGAGGGCCTTTAACCAAACGAGGTTGGTTGATGACCCGAAAGATTTTCATATGTGCGTCCTTTAGTATACCAAACCTTGAAATTATTTTAGCTATTATTAGGATTTAAGTGAATTTCTAATTTTAAATACAACATGTTTTGTGTTTTAGTCTTAAAAGGTTGAATTGTCAAAATGATAAATTTTCACTTTCGCATTAAAAAGAATTGTAAAAACAAAAAGGAAACCCTATTATAAAAAAAGGTCTTACTAGACAAATAAATTGTGTGTTTTTACTAGTTTTTTGACACATGTTCAAAAAGTTAATGAAGTATACTGCTATTTTGATGGTTATGGCTTTTGCTAGACCGTACTTTTTATGCGACAACTTGCATTTTCGTAGAAAAAAAAGATAAAAATTTCGAAAAAAATAATGATCGCACAAATTTACAAATGAAGGAACCTACGTTTTTTTGTCAAACCTTACTTTTGTGACAACTTTTGTCTTTTTTTTTTTTTTTTTTTTTTTTTTTGTTTAAACAATTTTTTTATTAATAGACAAAAGAAAGTCGCACAAAAATACAGGTTAGCAAGAAATATAGCAAACCCACCAATCAAATGTTCTTCTTTTAGACACGTGTCAAAAAATTAGTGTAATCGAATATCAATACCATTTTTGAAATAATTTTCTTTTTTACTAATTTTGAATGCAAATATAAAAAATACACCAGCTGCTCTTTTCTTCTACCTACTTTACCAAATACTTATTTTGATCATTTGTGTTTAGAAAACACTAACAAATAGATAATCACTTGCAAAGTACTTCACGCAAGAGCTCACTTCTAACTTGGTAAACTTGCGTAGAAAATAATCACAGTTTTTCAAGTTTCAAAAGTGGTAAAAAGGAAAGAATTGTAGGTACAAAACATGGATAAAAGTGGTGAATTAAAATCTAGTTGGAAACATAGTTGTGGTTAAAGATTGCTGTTCAAGAATAACTACATTGATCAGCCGAATGACATTGTGTTTCTCACACTAGACCTTTAATTTAGTGTCAAAAAAGGTGGAAAGAGAAAGAATGGAATCGTTGGCCGGTTCCGCTCCGTAGGCTTTGGTACTTGGTAGTGTTAACCACTCTGTCATATCCACGTGGTGTGTTCTTATTGGTTTTGATAATAACGTTAATATGGAAATATGTGTCAGATTCTCACTTGACAAACTCCACGCTGTACGCTTATTTCCTTCCTTCTTTAACAAGTTTCATTTTCATTTAATTCCGCGTTAAAGTCTTTTGCAAGGAAGGTGACTATAGAATTCGAGTAACTTAGCTCACTCATTTCAGATTAAGATATATGAAATGTTACGTCTATAGACGTATAGTTGGTCAATCTCGTATTTATCATTCCAATGAGACATGCTATTTAATTTTTTTAAAGATGTACAAAAAACCGAAAAATCTAACTTAGTCGGATACATTGGGAACCAGGAACCGATGGTTCTAATTTTGTGTTTGGGAAACCTAAAGCCTGCTTAATGGAGTGTATATGTATGGATTTATGATTTTGAAAGTCATTAATTTTGATGTTTGATTATGCCCCACCAATTTGAATAAGATATAAATGTGAAGGTTCTCCGTATATTATGTGTGTGAGTGGTTTTTTCATACCTTCCATTATCATTTCACTCTATACCAACACTCATACTCGTTGTGATTCATAGCTACAAACCAAACTCACCCTAAATTTTGGTTCGATTTCGTTAAAAACCAACTAAAATAAACCGAATCAACATTTAAATGCATTTAATTATTGAAACCGAACCGAAACGAATCATTAATATTATTGTTTCAATCGCTTTTTGAAGGTTTCTTTTAGGACATATACGAAACTATAAAGTATAGTTTAGGATTTTAGATATATATTTTATTATTATTATTTTTTTTCCATTGGTTTTTATTGTCATTATTATGACAGATTATTAAGACATAAACAATTATCGCGTATGATTTTTCATGGTCATTTGTTTTTTGTTGTCGTTATTATGTGTTACAATTTTTTTTTTCAATTGTTGTTTGGATTGGTTTTTTAAACTTGAAAGTGTTATTTTGTGATATATTTTAAATCGAGTTTCAAAAAAATAAAAGCTTGCTAAATGAAACAGAAAACCAAACTGAGATAAAACTGAAACCGAACAATCGCAAAAAAGCAAAAACCAAAAGATATTTATTAAATCATGTGAAATATGAGTAGTCAAAATATGTAACAAAATAACTTAATATAATGTTTAATATCATCACCAACGATCCTCCATTTTACCTCAATCATACATATGTATAAGCGTAACAATCTTGTTGTGCCTTGTCGAAAACACATCTATAAGATATTTTTCATCATTCATGCATATGTATAAGTATAGCATTCTTTTTGTGCCTTGTCGAATACACATCTATAAGTGTCTTCGATCTATTATTCCACTCTTCAAAAGTTCACTTCATGACATTCCTTGACGATGAATGATAGTCGTTAAATGTCCGTTTTCACCTTTAAGTTGCAAGTATGGTAACAACTTTTCTATGTAAAAAAATCGGGTATATGATAACAGACATCGCTCCCTTTATATGGAGCAACATATCATTTATTATTCGGATATCCAATATTGACAACGTAATTATTAGCTGGAAATAACAATATACTCCGTAGAAAATTATAAAATACTTTAAGGTTTATAGTGAAAGAATCTATTGATAGTTAAAAAGATGTTTTGAAAGAAACAACTAAATAATTTTAAGTTACATAAATGTTATACAGAAAATTATTACTACATTTAAAAAGAAAAAAGAAAAAAAAGCAAAAAAAATCTAGTAAAAAGAATCAACTTCTTACTTGCTTATGTAAAAATACTTTTTTCCCAAAATAAGCAAAGTAATAACGATGATAAGAAGAAGAAGTTTGGATAACAACAAATAATTGTTTTTCTAAAATAACAGATAAGCAAAAAGGCATATAAAATAAGCGATCCAAACATCGCTTTTGTGCGAGAGTATCTATAAGAATAAACGGCATGACACAGTCACAGTACACTGTTTTTTAATGGATGAGGACCTCTAACGTTGGTCGTACGCTGAACCAATCAACGATAAAAAAAAAAAAAACGGGATCACAACTAATTGAAACAAGAGACCTATTATTTCGCTTTCTCTCACAATATAACCAACGTGATAGAATACGGTAGCTTAAACTTTATGATCTCAATCATTTTTTAATATAGAAAAAGGGTTATAATGTGTCATTACTCAAAATCATTTTAAATATAAACAATATCCAGTTTCAAATATAAACAATTAGCTTATAAGACCCGTTGACACCGGGTTTTTTTAAAAAAAAAATAGATAAATGAGATGATAATAAAAGTAATAAGATGAAAAAAGATGTTGCAAAAAGATGAAAAATTAATATGTAAACAAAATAAGAAAAATAATGAAAGAAAACAATAGTGAATCATATTTATTAATACGAAGTTCATAAGAAAACATTTGTGTGAATTCAATAAACATGTAAAAAGAAATTGTATCACATTAAGTGAATATCCGAACATACGTGTTGATAATCGATCAAAGACGTGAAGAACCTCTTTATAGACTACATTTGTAGTAGTATTCAATAAATTACTATCGGCATCGTAAATAACAACCTTCAAACCCTTTGCTTTTACGCGTGAAAGCTATATAATTGTCGTGTTTGAAAACAGACGTGGTAAATAAACCAACTTTCGAAAGTGATTGTCCTCGACTCTTGTTTATCGTCATGGCAAAAGAAACGAACATGAAAAATTGTTTGCGCACGATCTTGAGTGGTAAATGTTTATCCGATGGAATAATTTTCAACCTTGGAAGTATAACCGTATTCCCAAATGTGTTCCGTTAATTATTTTGGCTTGAATAGACGCACGTTAATTTAGTCACTTGCCTTGTCCCATTACATAAACCTTGTGATTGATTAATGTTTCTCAACAATATTATTGGGACACCGACCTTGATGCGAGCCTATGGTTTGGGACACCAAAATTTTAAACCGTTGATAAATTCGGTGAAAACACGGCTTGGTCTATAGCACCACCACGGTCATTTTTATCTATGTTGTCACAACTAAGATAAACAATTTCTTCACCAGGAAAGGTTTGAAGCAAATGATCGTTAATACTATCAACCACTTCATTGGTTGGAGCAAGAATAACCTTTTTCCTAGAAGTAAGACGGATCACCTATGTTATCAAAAATGTTTGGGTAAGTGAAATCTATAATAGATTGTGCGGATCATTAGTTTCATGTATTAGAATATCTTGTGTATATCTATCAAAACCTCTCGTCGTGTTGTCCTCCAATATCTCCATCTCCTACTTTCAATATCCATTCGACAAATTCCTTTATCTCGTGTACATCCTCGTGCCGTGATCCGACCGTGAAGGCGCATATTAGCGGTTAATTTTAAGACTTTGCAATGATCCCACAAGTACGATTGTTTTAAAGATGCTTTTACAATGTCTTGCCGGAACCTTTTGGAATAACGGCAAGACCGCCTAAAATCACCGCCAAATACTACGGTCATATTACCAAAGGGCGATCAAACTGTGTGACTGTTCTTACGCAAGATATCTCTCAAGGACCTATCTAAAGCTTCAGCACAACTTATTTGTCATGGGAGCCTCATCCCAAATAATAAGTTTGATTTCTTCAACAACATGCCTGTGTCACTTTATGGAGTTATTGAGCACGTAGAAGTCTCATCAATATTTATCGAATATGGAACCTCGAATGAGCAATCCGTCCACCGACATCAATAAAGATGCAATGCCACTGACGCAACGCTTATGACTATGTCACCATTTCTTCTAATCCCGCAACAAGAGTTTTCCATAAATATGTATTACGGTCCCTCCGTATCCGTATACAAAATAATTTCCTCCTTTACCGCTTGTAACGGACGTCATGATGGTGTCATATACATTTCTACTTCCATGGTTAACGCGGCATATAGAGTCTCGTATTCACTGTAACTCGATGGATTATAATCTCTCTCAAAGAAAGATTAGCTCATACCAAAGTCGGCGATGTAAGTGTCATCCGGATAAGGAAGTTCGAAAAGCCTTCAAAGTGGTGCCTCTTGAGCGCATAAGTTGTTTGATATAGAACAAACAAACATTATTTTTCTCGTCGCCGCTAGTCGTAAACCCGTATGAAATTAGCCATATACGAGGCGTAGCTTATGTATGCAAATAATGCTTGTCAAAAATAGTGAAAATGTAGGATATTTATAGAGTAACATACATATCGTAAGAATTAGTAGATACTTTTTCGTTGAGGTGACTTGTAAAATATGGTCTTTTAACGAGATGATGAATCAAGAATTTGTAATAATTAACCATTTCCATTCATGTATAAATTTATAGAAAAAGATAGTAACAAAGCTAAGTTGGTGGTTATACCTGGAATGCCTAAAAGAATTCTTCTCTTGTACTCGACATCTTCTGATAGCAAATGCCAAGTTTGTAACCAAACTATCAATGGTGTGTCTGTCACAATTCTCAATTTCCGTCGTTTTTCAAATTTTACTATTCATTCCCGGAGAAAAATTTATATTTCATTAACGTATATTTTTTTTTCTTATTAAATGAACGCTATCGTACGATCTTTTATTTTGAACAATTGATCCGAAACTTCCAAAAATTTATTCCGATATATTTTTATACTCATATTAAGATTATAAAAATAATATTATTACTTTACCTGATGTTTTCAATTTATTTTGTATATAAATTGTTATGTATAAAATTTTACGACTTGTTTTAGTAAATACTACACAATAATTATTATTTCACTCAATTTTTGTAAGGAATATATTTTTATAAATTTTATGGCTTCAATATATTTTATTTTGATCCGTTAAAATTTATTTTTAGCTAACGCTACCCTAAATGCTTAAATATGTACACAAGTTACCATCTATCCTTAAATAACTATACATTACTAAGATACTTATATATTAAATAACACAAGTAAGTGTTTCATTTTTCTTCTTCCATGTTTGTCGACAAACATAGATGACACACCATTTAGATGCAACAAATATCTTTACATATAATCATTTTATACTACAAACATACATAGTTAACTAAATATCAAAGTGTAAAAATCAAACTACTCTCTTCCTCTTCTCCCCATTGAACCGGCCACCATAGAAACCAAGAAGGAGATCACAATTTTTTTCAAGACAAGTTAATTCACAATCTAGACACACTCTTAGATAAGGTTTTGAAATAAAAACCTAGGGTGTTTAGGATTAACCTTGTTCATTTAACCTCATCAAGTAACTAGTAAGTATTTCATGGTCCTTTTCATATTTCATGTTCAAATTATGTTCATTTTATCATGCTTGAGAAAAACATGCAAGTATACCACTTTTATTGTTTTAAGTGTTATATATATATATATATATATATATATATATATATATATATATATATATATATATATATTTATCATCCTATAATTACTCCTTGAAACATATCACTTTTGGTGATGTCTAGGAACCCATGACACCCTAAGAAGGTGTATGGTATGATTAGAATAGCATCGGAGTTGGTTTGAATTGGTTAGAATAGGTTTTGCGCGAGAAAAACTCATTTCGATAACTTTATCTAAAGGTCTGATCATATTTGTGAATTCTGGAAATCTTGACAGTTTGAAAAATACTTTGGGCTAGATATTCAGAAAATATACTTTAAAACAAAAACGTGGTCGCTTGAACGGGTTAAAACGAAGAAGTTATGATTTTCCAAATTTAACGATTTAAAAACTATTTTACGAAAATATATGTACTTGTATCAATTTCGACGGACAAAACGAGGCGTTAGATGTGATCCGAGGAGCCGAACTACCGAAAATATATTAGTATATGTTAATACGAAATCGTGGATATAAAGAACGTAGAAAACAAGCTTATAACGACCAAGATATACACGCTTGAAACCCGACGAAACTCTATTTATTTTGACTTCTAATAGCAAAATAAACCTAAGTCTAAAAACGCTTTTGTAATACGTCATGTTGAGAGCCATTTTCTCATTGATCGAGACCCGTATGGTCAAAATTTAAATGATACGACTTCTAGACATTGTTGCAATGTTTTCAAAACGCCGAGTTTCATCACAAACCCTTAACGTACAATATTTCACGACTAGTTTTACGAGGGCATTTTGGGCATATTTTCAACGTATGAAAAGTGTCATTTTACGACGAAAACATTATATTTACCAATAAATCACTAAACGACTATGGCGGGATGTTGTTTCAACGTTAATACTTGTAAAGTAATTTATAAATTGTCAAGACCTTATAAGATTATTTTTCGACGATAAACTTTATTTTCAAAAGTGTACAAGTGGTATGGATATCATATGAGTTTGCATGCATGACATTGTTTCATGACTTATATTAGAGCACATCATTCATATTAGGTTGCGGATGAGATCGCACCTCATTTCAAAGGTATCTACTTTTGTCATCATAATCATTGCATCGTGTGAGTTCAGAGCCCCACTTTTACTCGCTTAATTGTTTTATAAACTCTTTGGGGAGATACATGCTCAACTTCATGCTTTTACTTTACACTTATATGAACTTAAATATCTTTTGTTTCACTCTATGCGCGTAAGTAGATTATGCCCGAACTAAATTGATCACTATGTTATGAACGCTATTAGTTGAAACACTTTCCTTGATTTTGAACCCTTCGACATGTATATTTGAGCTCTTTTAAATTGATTCGACCCTTTGACATATAAGTGAACACTTTAGACTTGATTTGAACTTTTGATATATAGTTGAACTCTTTTAACTTGTAAAGGACCCTTTTGATATATTTTAAACTTGTTTGATGTAATTTTGAACGCTCGACTATCTTGAACCTTTTGATATTATTCGAGCTCTTTGACTGCTACGAACTTTTGAACTCGACTTAAATCTTTGAACTTAATTACGAACTTTTGAACGTAACTCTTGAACTTAAATACAAACTTATGACTTGTTTGAACTTATTAAACCGGACGTGTTATGACCTTGACCTAAAGTCTCCCATGTTCGGAGCATCACTATAAAGCCTCCCGGTCCGGAAAGTGAATGTCTCCTATGGGAACGGAGCATTTTCAATCTAAGTCTCCCTTGTTCGAGCATCACTATAAAGCCTCCCGGTCAAGGCGAATGTCTCCCTATGGGAACGGAGCATTTTCAATCTAAGTCTCCTTGTTCGGAGCAACCTAAAGCCTCCTGTGTCCGGAGCGTAGCGTCTCACTATGTTACGGAGCGTTCTCGATCAAGCTCTTTTGGGACAATAATGTAACAAAAGGTCGCGAATGCTCGTGAGAGGACCAATGGGCTGCCTCTTTAATACCCTCAATATGTTCCTTGTCGTCATCTAAAAGTCCCGTGCGTAGCGAGCATCTTTGTAAGTAGGATAAACTACACCGTTAATTTTCCTTATCTCAGCGTGATTTCGACAACCTTTTTGACTATTTAGTAGCATCCGACAATAGTAACCTTCACCTGCTGAGATTGGCACATTATGAATTCTGCCAATTGCATATTGTTTCTTCCTATGTGTCCACGTTCTTTTTGCAAGATTCCATACAAATTTTGTAGGAAACTCAACATATGTTAACTGCCTTGCTGATGGATACATTTCGTTCATATGCATCCATGATTCGAACATAGAAGCACCAACCGTTGGTTTGTGAATAACGGTTTCAAGGTCAGAGTTCTCACCAAATACAACTGGCTGGTCGCCTTCGAGATGAAATGAGAGACGTTCAACATTTGGTGTTCTATAATGTATCTCAAATCCAAATATTCTCCAAGCGGCTTCACAAGCAGATAGGTACCTACAATCATAGAACGCCTTAATCTCGTCAACAGGTTTATCATTCAGTTGATAGTCTTGATTGTTCTTGCTGGTTCATACAACTGTGCTGATACTCTATCGGGACCTTTGTTTATGTATTTAAACAAATATTTTATTGATCCCGTCTGATTGCACCATTCAACATTGATGTGGCATTGATAACGTTTCAATAACATAGCGTTATAGGGAATAACAAAACCGTTGTGCAACTTATGTCCACTCTTAACAACATGGATCCCGTTATCACGTCTTCTATATATAGGGTAGCCTTCCGAGTCAACAGAGTTGTGTTGCATAAACCTTTTAGGGAAGTGTTTGGTACATTTACCATCATCCATGCAAACCTGATTTGGGTCGTCAACACCACATGGGCCATGCATCATAAAATCGAAACTAACTTGTGCGGATCGGGATCCTCATTTTGGTCCGGTATCTCGGCGGATATGTGTTTGTCAATATGTTCGGCGTTTGGCGCTTTGTCATCCTTATGTAGAAACAAACAAACATGTGCGTGTGGAAGCCCTCTTTTGAAATTCAACGGTGTATACAATCGCACAATATTGTTCAAATAAACATAATATCGCTTGTAATTCTAATTATACACATTTTGTATAAGACTACAATCTTGATGAATGTGGTGTGGCCTATAAATAAAGAACATACCGCTTGAACACGTCCGAACAAACGCAACTCTTTGATATCCTTCATCACCGATCGAGTTTCATTTTAAAACTCGAGATACCACATCGTCGATCTGCGGATGAAAGCTTATGCTCCCGCATATATCTTTCAATCTCGGCCATTTAGGGTTGCATGTGATCGTTATAAACAAATCGACAACCATACCACCTACACAATGCCATGGCATCCATATAATTTTGCCGCATGTACCTTGGTCCGCCAAAGAAAGAAGAAGGCAAAATGATAGGCTTTCCAACCGTGGACGGTCGCTATTTCTGATGCGACGCTTTGACGCACATTTGAATCGTATCACACCTTAGTTTAGACTGTTTGGAACGATGGAAAACATACGCTCTCTCAACCATGGCGAAGCCATCCACAAGAAATTGTTTGAACAAACGACCTCCACGTATGAATAAATTCTCGTATTCGGCGGTCCCAGATCGATAGGCAAACCACTCACGCATAGTAACTATTTTTTCATTCTTTTCACTTGCCGGTTGTCCTGATTTATTTCTCTGTGGTATTCCTAAAAAATACCCATCTTGCGCACAAGGCATCAACAAAGGGTATTGCAAGGGAAGGTACATAGGATGAAAAATATTGATACTGCGCAAACCTTCACCATACTTTTCTATCACAATGTCCCTATCTTCTCGCATGCATCCAAGTCGCCACGATAAGTCCAAAGAACCTCGTCGGCGGTTGGAAGATTGTATTGCCGTCCACTCTTGCCCGCTTTGCCATGAGCTTTATTCTAATATTTTGCTCATTGTCTTACGTATAGCGGTCACGCCCTTCTAAATGTTTTGACCAAATCACTTGATGTATCCAAAATATCTTTCACTTCATTGATAATGTTTCGATCAAGAGGTGTCTTTGAATTAGAAGTGCCAGACGAAGCAGATTTTGAACCACTGTTAATAGAGTAACGGGACAAACATTAGGTAAGAGAGAATATTTAGCAATATTTTTTTGTGAAAAATGCAGACACAATAATAAAACATGTAATGTAAATTACCTTAAAGCAGCTGCTCTATTGTCGGTTTCGTTTTGCGTGTCATATATATACAACTGTGCGAACTTTGGAGGAGCCTCGTTTTCCGGAAGTAAACTACCAATACTATGGTACGTTTGACCATGTAAACGAAAAACATACGGACCTCGTCCTTTCCTGTTGATTGTGTCATCAACCTTGCCACCCATTGAAGTAAACGCAAACATGCTGTTGTACGTTCTAATGTTGTTTCTGAAATTTTGACTTTTGATGTCGTCATTGCAGAATAAATCAAGTAACTGTTTTGGAGCAGGAGGTGCTTGTGGAAGAGAAATTTTCCCTTGCCACAACATATGGAATAAGCTTTTCCCAACGGATTAGCATTCCCTTGTTTTGCTTCTGCTTCCCATAATAGGGCATGACATTCTTTACACTCGAACGTAGGATCGCCAATGTCATAGTACTCTGCACTCACGTAAAATGATATATTTTAATTAACTGCCTAAGAAACAACATCAAAATTGTGCAATTATGGCAGAATAATATTGACTTATACCTTCAGATATACCGACGTATTTGTCGTAAACTTTCCTGACAGGTCCATCTTCATCAAGATTGAAAACAATCGGACTGCGAGATTGTAACGTTGGTCTGGTAGACCTTTTTGGTCTTCTTGAAGATTCTCCTGCTTCGAATGTTGATTTTTGTGTTGCTAAACCATGAATGCCATTTGAAACCCCAGACGATTCTGTACTTCTTGGACGTGCATTACGTTGACGAAGCACAGGTGTTTGAAAAGTAACCGTGAAAACAAAAATAGTTCAAGAATGGTTACATTATATGGGTGAAACAAATGCGTGAAAACAGTATCTCTAATTTTGAAACGTACCCGTTGAAACGTTAGTAAGTTGAGTCTGTCGTTTGCGTAGTGCGGCAACAGGAGTTAATTGAGGAGTGTTTTTGTTCACAGAATTGGTGCCTATTTATATAGAAATTTATTATAATAGTCTCCTAAAAACATAATGCGAAAACAAAGTAAAAACTCAAACAAAGAAGAACAAAAACAAATAAAATTCTCTACGGTTGGCTGTGATTTGTATAATATGTACCTTGGTTATGCGTTGATAATGGTGAAGTGTTTGTTTGCAGAGTATTTACTGAAGTAGTGATACGTTGTGGTGTTATTTGAGTATTTTGCGCAACCTGAGATGTAGCTGTAACAGTTTTCGCATTCAAAACACTCATTAACCAAACAAATTACTTTTAAACATACAATCACAAAAACTAAATATTCTATTTATAGTTTACCATGCTGTAAAGGAGTTGGGAGAATATTGTAAGGCGACACGTTGCATCTATTGTGACCATTGTTGCCTACGTTTGACATTCAAAATAGTATATCAGGCGTGTATGAAGAATTACAGGTGGATAAGTATAGTGGAAGAATATCAGTGATCATATAATGAAAATTTCTTGGGTGTTAAATATGTATAATATGTACCTTGGTTAATGTTTGAAAATGCGCTTGTTTTTTTTTGCAAACTATTCATTGGTGGAGTGTAAGCTTCAGCTGATATTTCAGTAGATGTTGCAACATAACATATAAGTCTAAGATTATATCAATATAAATAGACACTAATTTAAGTAATCTACATAGGTAAGTGTAAAGCAATGAATTAAGATTGTAGCTTATAGTTTACCATTTTGTAAAAGACTTTGCTGAATATTGTAGGACGATAAGGTGCTTCTATTTTGTCCCGCGTTTCCTAAATCAAGGTTAGAAAATTAAAATGAGCCAGCCATGTCGAATTACACTTGAAGAAAGTTTCTAAACAAACTTATATAAGCAAAGTAAGCAAACCTTGATGAATGTGTAAAGGTAAGCTTGTAGTTGCCATTGGTGATGAGATGATGTATTTACTCGGTGTGGATGATCCGTGTCAAATAGCAAATTGAGTGGTAAAGCATGACTATCGAATAGTTTAAAGTAACAACACAAGTAGTAGTAAACCGAATTTTGTTATTGCATATTATTTATAAGAAACTAACGATTAGTCACGCCGCTTAAAGGTCGCCTTTCATGACTAAACACCGATGGTTGTCCTCTTTTTTTTTGTCGATGATGTTGGTCATCTTGTTGGAAACGATATCTACATGTAGAGGATTATCTAATGCATGAAGAAAAATTAGTTACAAAGGTACCATAGGTACAAAAGGTTATGAATAAAATGTGTAATTCAGTATTGAAGATAATCTTACAATTCAACAATTACATCGTGATACTCTTCTATTTGTTGAACCGGAATCCACAATCATATTTTGTGCAAAAGTCTCACTTGAAAATTGAGTTGCATCTCCCGACGATTTGAAATTCTTGTTGGACATGGACGAACTTTGTCCATTTTTAGGTTTCCTATTCTCAGGATTAGCTGACGAACGTTTTCTGGTGTTTGGTGGAGTGTTTTCATCATCCATGATGATAATCGATTACAATCGTTTTCTGTTTTAGAGAAATTAAACAATGATATGTTTTTCCTAAACTGTTGTATGACAATATGTTATGGATATGAAGTTGAAAAGACATTCATTCAAGTTTAAGTATATAGAGTTTGAAAAAGAGATAAATTAGCTAATGATCTGAAGAGTAACTTTTACAAATAATTTAAATGGAGTAACAATATGTCATTAATTTCAGTTATATTATATCATTTAATATGATGATATTTTGAAATCAAAAAAGACTTGCTACATCTTATGATTGTAAAATACAAAAACTTGATTGATGGAAGATAATGAAGTTATCACACATTCACACAAAGTAACAGTTACATAAAAATCATCAACTTAGAATCTTATTAATAATATTAATTATAAGAATGACATAAGCAACTCATAATCTAAATGATCATGTCTTGACAAATGATAATCGCTCTATGCTATCAAGTATCAAGAAAACTGATAAAGGTGTTGTCTTAATTTGGCATAGTTTTAGCAAGCTAACGTATTCAAAAATCATCTTCGTGATGTTAATGCCCGGTATAATATCTTCCCATCGACTCATCATCATCGGACACGTAAGGTTGTTGTAAATTTTTTTCGGCATCTTCATGAATGTAGTTGTTATGAATATCTAAAGAGTGAAAAGGTTCATGTGGAATATCGTTGATATTAACCCACACACCATCGTCGTTTGTGTTGTTATTGTTTTCAATATGTGCATCTGGCTCTTCATCAATAAGAGCAAACTTTTTATGTTTTGTACTAAACAAACTATGTTGTTTTATCAAGTAAATGTTCGTCATCGCTAAAATCATCCAGATGGTATACATGATTATTAGAATGAACAAATAGTTTGTCATCCTCTTTATCAGCTTGTTTAGACTTATAGTAAACTGAATTGTGGAATAGCCCTGAATCATCATTCGCTTCTTCTTTCTCTTCATCCTTTTTTCCACCCCTTTGTGCAGACTTGGTTTTGCGCTTTATCCTCAGCGGTTTCTCATCATCAGATTCCTATCAAGATGTTTAACCATGAATCATAGAAGTTGGTACTATGTAAACACAATTTAGTAGTAGTGTTTGATATGTTCATACCTTTTCTAAGACGTGTGCAACTTCTTGTAAATCGTTATCAGAAGTAACACGTCCCACAACAGGGTTGCCATCTTTGAGTAGTCTTCGTCGTTTTTTTGTGACGGAAATCCGCTGAAAGGAACAGAAAAAATAAAAGTTAGTTTGTAAATGTAAATGTCTTAAACGTTTCAATTTTGTATAATAAGAACTGAATACAACATCGGATGATGATTTGCTATTGAACATGCTTTGATACTCGTATATGTTTTTTGTTAATGAATTGTATGAATCAGTATGGGATTTATGTAGTTTCAATATTTTAAGTATTATAGGAAAGTATATCAAGATATATTCTAAACAAATATGTGTTATTATGATAATATTTGTTTTGATTCTATTGTTTGTAAAAATATTTTGTGTATATCTTAATTTTGAACTTAAAGTAGTTATTTGGAAAGGATAGTAGAAATAAGATATTTTAGTTGTAAATTTGATATGATTTCAAGCTTATGTTAATTCTGTAAAACAAAATGTGTAAATGTATTTGTTTCATTCTTATTCATGTTAATATTTGTTACTTACATTTGCAAATGCAGAACAAATCCTTAAATGTTATATGTTCTTCCAGAACACAAATAAGCATCATTATTTGTAATGAGTCGTTCTTTCAAAGAAATTTAAAAAGTAAACATGTATGATGAAAATATTGTAATGGATAGTGTACTTCAAATATGAAATGAAATGCTAATTAACGTGATGAATTACGTCTTTGAGATGACAACCGAGCGACCCTTCGATTCGCTTCAACATGTCCACTTATCCACCGTTTGTTTCCCATCTTCTTAGCGACCATCTTTGACGATTTGGGTCAATAAGGGTAGGATAACGATAATGTGCCAAGTATATATCCAATGGTTGACCAAGTTGAATGTTGTGTAGCCAGCCATCAATATACCATTCATGTTCTATCTTACGAAGACTATCTGCTTCTTCCATTTGGACAGTCGGAACACGCAAGTAGTAAGCAATTACATCAGTGTACTGACTTAGATGGTGACGAACTAATCGTCTAAGGTTGGTGTAGGTTAAATTGTGTGTTGACACATTGCATATCATAAGTTCATCTCCGCCCCAATAATCGTAAAAAACGTTTGTAGTTACAACTCTACCTCCATGATGAATGCATATGTCAATTGTAGGAGGAGCAACACCCCATTCACTATTAGAATATAAAAGTAAACGATTAGATAGCATGTAAATTACGACAACGTTAGGAAATAAACAGTAAAACTTACGTGTAAGCTCTAATCCTACGATTACCATTGTTGAATCGTAGAGGCATTGTAGTGTATAATGTGGTGAGAATGTAATGTTGAACATCTTTTATAGCATATTTCACTATACTAATTATAGAAACGATTTATGGCCATTAAAGTGTGAGTTTTTAGACAATGGTTTGATTGTTTAAAAGTAAAAATTGATTCAAAGATAATTTGTATCATAATCATAATCATAAATAGCTTTGAAAAGGTAAACACAATTATTCTCATTTACAAAATTCAACCGAAATTATGCCGTTGGAGGCGAGCAATATGAGCATTCGCATTTTCCGGTGGGCATTTGCAAGTTCCCGAACAAACAGGCAATGATAGTTCTCCTCAATTATACTTTTAAGTATATATGGATCTACATATGGATCTCAATCATCGGAATCATAGTATGTACTATTTCCGTGTTCAAATGGTTGTGGTTTTTGATCGTCGTTTCCTATCATAGGATCACATACAAAATCGTTGTCCAAGATGGTTGATGTCTCATTTTCTTGTCATGAACGATCGATGCTTCAAAAACCAATAATATCCGCTTTGTCTCGCACCATGTTCCTTAGCGATTCATTGTTTCTTGGTGCAACACTTTCTTTATGATTCAAAGTTTTGTCCTATAATACATGCAAAGGAATAGATCGTATTATTGTTTAGGCAAATAAATGTTTTGTAAACTAAAATTATAGAAATTCGGAAAAAAGTTCGAAAAATATCGATTATGATTGTAACATACCTTCGTTTTGATGGTTTGAGTTTGACATTCTTTTTTCTCCTTTACTCCAAAATATGTTATAAATTATGGTTTAAAGAATTTCTCATACCTACATTTATAGAATATGAAGGTGACAATATATTAGGAAATGATTTGTTGTATAATTTATTTTATTTGTAGACAACTTATTTGAAAGTTGATTACACGAAATATTTGTTTGTATACATATTGTTAAGTAAAATATAGTTACTTTAAAATGTATTTGTGGCGGATATACATGGAGGATATATGTAAAACAATGATACAATAACGATGAAACGCAAATAGTTGCGTAAGTATTGTGAAAGAAAAGTGAGGTGGTTGTGTAAATGTATAAGTACTAATTACAATTTAAGTTCGAAAGCGGCAATGTTGGATTAGTTGTTGGTTGAATGTGTGTAAAAGAGACAGAGGAAGCTATCATTTAAAAGAATAAAGCATAATTTTTGTTTTAACATGGGATGAATGTAAAAAATAAATTATTCGTTTAGATAAAGATGAATATACGAACATGGGTTCCGGAACATTCTCTAAACAAACAAAAGAATAAGAGTGAAACGATCTTTAATTGTAACTGAAGGTCTTAGTTACTACAAATTTTGTATACATATTGTTATTAAGTAAACTATAGTTACTTTAAAATGTATTTGAGATCATATAGATGGAGGATATATGTAAAACAATGATACAATAACTTAGTGTAGATGAAATGCAAATAGTTGCTTAAGTATTATGAAAAAATATCTATATGGTTCTGTAAATGTATAAGTACTAATTACAATTTAAGTTCGAAAGCAGCAATGTTGGATTACTTGTTGGTTGAATGTGTATAAAAGAGACATATGAACCTATCATTTAAAAGAATAAATCATAATTTTTGTTTTACCATGGAATGAATGTAAAAATAAATTATTCGTTTAGATAAAGATGAATATACGAACATGGTGCCGAACATTCTCTAAAAAACAAAAGAATAATGAGTGAAACGATCTTTAATTGTAAAAGGTCTTAGTAACTACAAATTTTGTATACATATTGTTGTATACAAAATTTGTAGTAAAAACATTTTGCATTGAGTTTAAAGTAAATTGACTAATGTATGTGATTTGATTTGGTTGGATAATACTTTAGTAAATAAAATGATTAGCTATGTGTGTACTAAATTATTTTGTTAGCATATAGAAAGTTTACATGTGTATTTTATGTCTATATGTATAAAGTGTAGTTGCAAATAAATTACATATACACAGCGTGTTAAACATAAACATGGTTGGTCTCCAAATATATCTATTAAAATAAACATCATAAGATGTAAAAAAAATGTAACAAAATAAAAGAAATCAATATTCAAATATACCTCATAAAAAGCATAAACATCATCTGACTCATCCGTAGAATCTTCAGTATTACATCAAAAATCTTGTAAAGTAATGGCATATTCGTGATCGGTAACTTGCTAAAAGGTATTGCTAATATGAGTCCCATTATCTACAATAACATTTTGAAGGTCATCATGTGTGTGTTGGTGACCGGACATTGATTTTATCAGGATGTCATTAGAATTTTGTTCTGAAGAGCAAAAATAACGTCGCGCATCATCACGTCACGGATGAACATTATCGTGAATGTCATGATTGTTCACATTGCTTAGTAAATGGTATATAATCAACCGGAGATATAGACAATTAAATGGTTTAGCAGTTCATCTTCATTGATTGGCTACATTAACAAAAAGTTTCAAAAATTGGGGTAACGTGTTTTTTTAATTGTATATGACAAAAGCAATGTTTGTATGTCAAATGTATTAAGTCCAAATTTGAATACAAAAGAAAATCTTGCATCAGTTTGTGCAAATGTATGTATTAAATACAAATTCTCAAGAAACATTTAAGTGATAAAATGTTACAAAACAATAGTTGTGTGCTTTTGTGGAAATGTAATTTAATTACTTATACAAAATAATAACAAAATTATAATTAAGTAAAATATAACGCTTGAAGTACTTATGCATCGGAAAAATTCAACATACACCATCATTACTCTGAGTAAAGCATATAGATAGGTGTGATCTTACGGCTGGGCTATGATTAACGTGTAACTACCCCAATACTTTCACAACACACTTTCAACTTGATCTTCTCCATCTCTCTCTGCAAGAATACAGGTTCTCTAAATAATTTTTTTTTCTTGAATGTAACTGTGTTAATAATGCAGAGATTAAGCACAGATCAAACTATTTTTAATGTTTGTGATTATTGTTAGATTGCAAAAGAAAGGAAAAACACGGTTCGGTTAAAATGAAATACCGATTGACATTGCATGTGTGGTTAAATGATATGAAACATATAAAAAATAGAAGATAGTACTTTTAAAGATATGTATGAGTTATGTTAGCATCGATTTAGTAGGACTTTGTTAGATAGTTAAGGAAGATCTTCTTATGCATCTTAATATAGGTATTAACATTATATCAAATTATGGGGATAAGTTTGGCTAACATTTGTATAGTATAGATTAGTTGTTGCATATGAAAAAGGGTGTGATGTTGTATCAAAGGTGGAGCAGCTAAAAATACTTATACTGTAAAATGGCTATATGATTAGACAATATGAGGAACAATTTCAGAATGGATGTGTAGTTAACTTCTATGAAAATATGTGCGAATTTGAAGTTAGTACTTTTAAAGAAATGTATGGGTTAATATATTATCGATTTACTAAGACTTTGTTGCATAGTTACTGAATATGTACTTATGCACTGAATATCGGTATGAACATTGTTTGTAAGTATGACGGGAAGGTAGGTTGGGTAGATTGTGGATTAGGTTTTGCATATGAAAAAGCGCGAGATATGGTATAATAAGGTGAACAGCCAAAAATAGGTATTCGTACGGTCAAATGGTTATATGAATATAGATGTGTGCAACAGTTTAGTATGTAGTAACATAATCTTCATTTTTTGGTTGACCTCAACTGGAATTATCAATTTTATCAGAGAATTTCAATGTTTATACGAATGTGCATATATTTGTTGATGTGAACACTTGTTGACCCTTTGAACGTGTGTTGTTTTATTAAATAGAATGACGATGCAGTTTCTGGTTGAGGCAAACCAAATTAACATTCGAACATTACAGGTATGTTGTGGTATGATCGAGTTATTTAATTGAGTAGTTTATTCAAAACTCTTGATATTAATACATGCAGCATGTTTTTCAATTACTGCTTCTTCCTACTCTGTTTACGGGACCACTGAAACCCAAGAACAATTGGATTTACTTAATCCATAATGGCGGAACGAAACATAAAGTTTACATAAAGATGGCTGGTGGGAAGCGTTTTAAGCTGTACGAAAGTGAGTGGCGAATATTTTTAGATGACAGCAACTACAGGAATGTCGGGACATTCCATTTTATTAGGCAAGAAGAGGACTGTTATTACGTTACAGCGTATAACAATGATGGATATGAGTGCAATGGATACGACCTGGCTGTTGTAGGTTACAGACAGCGAAGATGCTTGCTAACTTTGCAACAACTTGAACAATCACCGGTAATTACTAAACTCTAATCATTAAATTGTATAACTTGATTGGAAATCTCATGAAAACCCATTTAGTAAATAACACTTTCTTTTGTATAACACTCTGTTACGTAGGACATTCCTTGCGGTTTCCTAACTTCAACCGATAATCCTCGCTTCCGCGTTCTTGTGAGTGGAGTGCTTGTAGCAACTATAACTCATCGTAAGATTGTGTTCTTTGGATGAAGATAGACATGTCCATGTATTCGGCGGTCGTGGATGGGATATTTTAGTTCACGAGAAAACCCGATCGTTGGCGTAAGATTTGTCTTGACAAACTTGCTAAACAATGTTGTTTCATTGATGCCATTTGACGCAGCTGGTGTGGAGATGCGTCATGATGTTGTAGAACGTATGTTCCTGAACTGGAGAAACCATTTCATGAGAAATCCGATTGACGAAGGTATGTTACTGAAACTGTTGGAATAATATATGTACTTATTTCTCAAGATAAAAACATGTGAATATGATAATTATTTATATAATTTTGTTTTTGTTTATTTGAAATTTAGATAAGAGGATGAAACATATGTGTGAATGGGATGGACACACTGAACATGACAATGAGAGGGACTGTTTCTACGCACCGATATTGGCGTACGTTACGGACAGAAGGCGGTTGGTAAGTGATTGATTGATATTAATATATACTTTATTGTCTTCCATTAAATCTTAGGTTATTCCTTACATTACGTCTCGTATTAATGCAGAACATTCCTCATGACTTTGTGAAGGCGCATGCAATGTGGCAGTACCACAATGCGTTGCTGCAATACGAAGAAGAGGAGTTCTATGTTGACGTTGATTTGGAACGCCACAATGACAGGCCAAAAAGCAAAAATCATGTTACAATCAATTGCAACTGGACATAGATTGTTAGAGATTGTGATTGGGAAGATAACAAAATGGTCCGGTTCAAGCTTGTTCAAAAAGTTCCAGACGTCCGCGTCTCTTTGCCTTCAGGTAAGAAAGTTGAAATTCCTGTATTCCACATGTGTTAAGACATCCGCCATCGTGCGTCAAGAAACTTTGTGTGTGTGTTTATGACTGCACATGTTATGTCTAAGTGAAGCATTAGAAATTACGTTTGGATTGCTTATGTTTAATGTTTTGTGTTTTGGAGTGGTTATGAAGGCTGGCCGTATATGGCATGAACACTATGATATAATGATATGCTATGTATGTAATGGTAAGTAGATCAATGTTATGAACTTATGTGTAAGCGTTTGATATATATTGCAGCGTACATTCTACTTTATTGTCAACGTTTATTTTTAACTTGTATGAAAATAAGTGTGCATAGTTTAATATGTTCGATTTGTTTCATCAAACTTAATAGCGTAACAACTGTATTGGGCTAATATAAGAGAATCAGAGCTTTTATATGCGCCTTGTTTTGATCCACTTTGTAATTCTACTGCATTGATGACTTTTTAAATGAGATGATATGTTGGTTAAATGGCAATTTGAAATTTGATTTCTGAATTGGAAACGCTATTAGGATATCACATTAATTGACACACCTATCATCTTCCTCTTCATAAACAGAGCTGATTATATTAATTGATATATTCAATGACATTAATACATGATTAGAATAAGTTAATTTTGTTAATATTGATGATAAATATGTACACAAATAATTATTTGAACCTCAAACACTTTTATAAAAATAGACATAATATTCAACCCAGAAATGGTGTTACATGAAGATAATTTGTGAGGGCTTGAACTTCAAATACTTTTATTAATAAAAGTGACATAACATAAACATGAGAAGTAAACTTTGATGATGACAGTTCAATCCTCGTCGAAGAAGTTTAAATCGACAACGTAGTCATCAACAAATCATGACCCATTGCCGTATTTCATTGATCATAGCTTCGCTTTTAGGACCTTCGACTTAACAACATTTAGAATCTTGGCTTGTTCTTCGTGATCCCCACCATTTACTTTAAGCCAATCAAGAAAAACGGACGTGTCTAACTCATCTGGAATAAGAAAATTACATTAGCCACTATAAAGGAAATATGTATGATGATTTTATTTAGAAGATGGTAACGCTAGTTATATGACATACCTTTATCATGTTGAGAAGACGATCCTTCTTCAAAAGCGATGCAAGAAATCTCATTGCATCATCAACTTTGTTATTTGAATGTTTCCTCCGCCATCACGCACCGTGTTCAACATTTGGTTGCGTTGCAGGATCGACATCAGCAACGGTTGGAGGATTAACCTTTGCATTTGTTTTTGCCGTATTTGAGTTTCCATGCTCAAAGTTTTTAGGGTTTGATGATGCCATGGGTAAATTCGTATTGGAAGATGTATTTCAATTAGGAGTATTTATAGAGATTTTGTGAGTATGATTATGTATTTTACACATGTGATCCTTCATGATTGAGTAATATGTTAAATAAGCTTTCAAAATCAGTAACATATATAAAAGTTGCTAATAAACTATATATAGAAATTGTATCATCAGAAAATATATATGATCTCATTAAAATCCTTCCCGAGTTACTCCAAATGACAATTACAACGTGAATAAGAATATCAATGCATATGATATCATTAAAATGCATATACTTTTAAAACTTAACATAGTGAACAAGAATATCAAGAGTCAAACATGTCTTATTGAGAAAACACCATTTTTTTTCAATTACATTTCTTTGAGTATCAAACATCGTCGTCATTACTGTCATCATCCGTAGGAAAAGGAGTTGCATCCTCGTCGTCAATAAAATCGGCCAAATCATCATCAATATCATCGATAGATTCATCAATATCGGTATCAAGATCTGCTAAACTAATTCCATCTTCCTCTTCATTATCAGTACCATTACTAATCGTATCGCTAATGGGAATAGAATTATCTTCAAAGGTAATGTTATCAAAATCATCATCCGTTTCTACGTCCATGAGCCTAAATGGAAGTGCATTTGATGAGAAAGTCTTTTGTCTTTTTTGTGATCGACTAAACGTTATAGGTCCATCGTCATCATCTTCCTATGTAAAAGGTAGTGCAACATGATATTAGTGATATCTTGTATATGCATAAACTGAACAATTGTAATAGCAAAACAAATATAGTATAGATGATCAATTCATACCACATTATAATTGTGTACAGTGTCATCAACGGTTTCTTTCTTTTGTGTTAATGGCTGAACATTTTCATCATCAGAAGAAACAATGTGAACAACATTGTTATTCACGTAAACAACTTTTTCAACAATCTTCCACGTTTGCGAGATACGGGCACTCCTTGATAATGTAATAATCGGTTAAAATTGTACAAATTGTTTGTTTGAATTTTATTGTAAAAATATAATATTCATTTTTTTAAAAGATAACATATGCATGTTGAAATTCTTACCTCATTGTCATCTGATATGTCGATAAAAGATACAGGTTTCTCGGGTGGATCCAAGGTATTTAATGCTTTACTGCCTTCCTCTTTTTTGGGAGCCTACATACGAACAAAGAGATAAGATAAAAGTAAATTGAACAAATTTGCCTCCAAATGAATTGAAAAGTTTATTTAAGTTTAATCACTTGGTTTTCTATCTAAATATCATAAAATACATACGAACCTTGGGTGAGTCGTTGTTCACCATAATGTGATTGTAGGAGATTACTTGTGTGTTTATGTCCTACATTGGTGGCACTTTTTATACAAAATGTAGACAAAGTTAAGTTAAGAATTGATCTCTAACATATTCTAATTTTCTTTTTAAATTACATAGAATTTGTGACTTGATTACATGAAATCATTTAATTGTATAAACAAATGTAAAAAAGGTAATATGTTTGTAAGTATAATACTTAAAAAGACTATTGTACATGGTTAAATATAATTAGTAAGTAAATATTGCATTGAAATACTATTGTGGTTAATAAAATTATTGTACATGGTTAGGCAAGTATGTTTGTGTAACACGAAATTGTTTGCAAAATCTTCTACATTGAGTGAGTTGACTAACATTGGGTCATTTGTTATTCAAGATAATACAAATATTACAAAGATACTTTGAAAAATAGCATTTATATTAAACGTGTATTTTCAAAAGGTAATGATTGTTCCACCAAAAATATCAAGTTTTCCTTGATAAATGAAACGGTGGTAGATGAATTATCACACACACCTCATTCATTAAGAAGCAAACATCAGAGCGATTTATAACCAAGAATGGTAATGATCTTAAACAAAATAAAAATCTAATAAATTTATTGTTAGTTTTCTTTTGATCGCATGTAAGTAAGAATGACAACTATAATATAGTCAACACCAACTGTTTATGGTTTAGGTTGATTCTTAACCCTTAAGATGGTAGTGATTTATAGTATGTTGATACATAGTTACTTGCTTGGGGTATGCGGTTTCATATTTGACGAAATAGGTTTAACTTGAAAGATTATTTGTTTTGTAGTTTCTATAAACTCTAATAGATATGAAGATTAGTCTTCAAGCATATAGGTTGATTAATTTTCTATGGTGTATGTTTTGTTTAAAAGTTAGTTAACACAATAACATAGTATGTGGTCCATTATTTTGTTAGATGGTATGTATGATATGATTATTGAGTGAAATCATATAGTCGAAAGGTTGCATAAGCGAGAAAGTGTAGTGATATTGTATAAGTTTTATAAAGGTGTTGTGTTTATAGTGTATTCGAAATTAGTAGTAGGTATAAAGTAATCACGTAAGACCTATAGTGAATCGATTCAAACGATTTGCGCTTTTGCAATATATATGATATGTGAATGTATACTTATGATATATCAATAGGCTAATTTATATTTTGTGTTATGCATAAAGTATGATTGCTTATATATGTTTAGATTATTGTTACTAACTCGATCGTTTAGCTAATATATGTTCATTAATGGTCTATGGTGTATGACCTTTATAAAAGTTAATTGACACAATAAGACAATATGTCCATCATTATTTTGTTACATAGTATGTATGATATGATTATTGGGTGTAATCATATACGGAAATGTTTACGGACAAATAGATGTTTAGTGTTAGTGTATAACTTTTATAAAGGTGTTGTGTTTCTAATGGAAACAAAATTAGTATTAGTTATAACGTAATCACCTATGACCGCCGTGAATCAACGTAAACCATTTGTTTATTTATGATATACGATATGAGAATTTATATTTGTAAAGTGATTCATATGTTTTAAAATGGATACTTGTTTTGATATTTGTCTTATGCATACAGTCCGATTGCTTAAATTTGTTTCCATTGTTGTTACTAAATGAGTCATTTAGCTAAGCTATATGTTACTCATAATTTGACAGGATGAGTCTTCAATTTGTGTTTGCTGTAAACAAAGCAAAGTTTGCGAAAAGTCAGGTATGCGCGTAAGGTGATAATTTAAACGTTCTATACTTTTACCCTGTTTATAATTGAATATTTGTTTTATTTTGTTTGTGTTGTCAGCGTTTACCATCTCTGTTCACTAAAAGCTTCTACAATGGAACACCGTGGCTGTACTTAATACACAATCGTGGAACAAAACACAAAGTCTGGATCAAACAAAAGTCAGAAAACCATTACAAATTGTACGGAGATGAGTGGGCCAAGTTTCTGGAAAAGAGTAGGTATACAGAGGTGGAAATGTTGCACTTTATAAAGGAAGAGGAAGACACTTATTACGTAACTGCCTACAATCATGTTGGGGTTGAATGCGGTGGATATGACAGCAGGCAGATAGGCAGCAGGCAGATGAGATGCTTAGTGTTTCAGGGCGAGAATCTTGGACGTTCTCCGGTAAGCATACACGAACTAACATTTATTTTTTAACGTGTTTTTTTTAAGTTCACATAAGTATTGTTTACTGTGTGAATATGTTGATTATTTTCAATTGTATGTAGTTGCTTCCCGGAGATTTCCTGCAAGATATAGTGACTAACGAATTTGATATTCGGATGGGAGGAATGAATTTAGCAACTGTAAACCATCGTCGTGTTCATATTCGAGGAACATCAAATCCGAAAATATATGCAAACTTGTTTTATGGAGATGGATGGAATACTGTTGTTGAGAGTCAACACCTGGTACCCGGGAAACCAATGGTTTTCACAAATCTTGGTGGTGCAGTGCTTAATATGATTACTTTTGGAAGGGATGGACTTGGTTTAGGCTTTGAGGACATCCCGAGAACAGTTGGATTTAGCTTTTCCTATCTCGAGGTCCCTGACAAAGGTATCCTATTTATGGACAAAGGTATCATACATATATTTATGGTAGACATCTATATATATGATTTCATAATTCTAATATTTTGTGTTCACAAATTGCAATATAGATCCAAGGATGTTTCACATATGCGACTGGGAAGGGCATGATCAGCACAGAAACGAAGATGCATGTTTTTACACACCAATGCTGGCCTATGTCCTAGATAGGAACCGTTTGGTAAGTAGATATAATTGTTAGTGCATGTCAGTTTGTGTGTATTTAAGTTTTGGTTATGTTTACTTAAAAATAAGAGCTTATTGAGGTTTTATATTTCATATATAGACTGTACCTGCCAAGTTTGTTGATAAGAGTGAACTGTACACATTTGACAACGCAATTGTTAGACACGGTGGGATGGAGTTTCCGGTTGACCTGGTGACTATAAGGCACAAACAGACCCGGAAGCGGAAGCTGAGAAAGAACCATCTAACCATGATTGCAAAGGACAAATGGAAACATATCAAAAGGCAATGCCGTTTCAGGAAAGACAAAATGATACGATTTCAGCTGGTTGACGTGATGACTGATTTGGTGGAGACAGTTGATCCGAGTTTCGTGCTTGTTCCCATCTTTGATATGTGTTGAATGAAGGGTATTGAAGCGAAGACGTCTTTTGTTTTAAGGATTGTCGATGGGTGTGTGTCTTTTCAATCTATGTTTAATATCAAGACTTTAGTAGTTTGGTTATATGTTAAGTTGAATAATGTCTGGATACATGACAATGACTGCCGTCTATTATCCTACTACGTTTAAGGTGTTATCGATATGCATACGACATGTTTCGTATGTTGACAATCAGTTCTTATTGCTACTGTTGTTGAATCAACTACTTTATACTAATGCAAATTCACTACTGATGTATTATATGTAGTCATCTGTTAATTAGCTTACTTCCCTTTAGGAGTGTATGTTATTGTTTAAAGTTGCTTGCTTGTGTATGTAGTAAGCATTTTAGTTGGGTTACTTCCCATTTAAAACTGGATGATAGTATGTGGCTTAGTACCTTTTAGAATGTTTGTTATACTTACATGTTTATATAGCGATTGATTAAGTAAGCATGCAAGTTCACTCGATTCCAATTAAGATAACTTTACTTTTAGAATGACAATGTGCACCAATGTATATCTTGACATTTTCTTTATGACACATCAAGATGATTTCATCTTCATCTGAATCAAAAGAACATAGATTTGTTGTCTTTTAAAACAACTTTGGATTTAGAGTACTTCCATGATCCTTAAATATGTCCTACACACATGTTTTATTGTGATACCAAAATGTTTGTGGGCAAAAATAACTTTTTTGTTAGACTTGGATGAATGCTTCAAGTCATAAGTTACACATTAGGCTTATTATCACCATAGTAGAACCGAGCCCATTAAATCCAAATGGCCCAATCGATTAATTTGACATATCCCGGTCAACTACAAAAGTCCAAAAGGTCAAGATATTTTTTGCGTGTATAGATATACATTACGTTTTCCAAGCACAAAACATCATTACATGGTATGGTTTTAGGTGCACCCTAACACCCATGTCAAATCATCCCCATTGATTCCAAAGCTGAGAAATCTACTCCAAGGTTAGTAAGATAACTAATTGTGATCTAAAATAGTTTGAAAAACATAATCAAAAGAGGTAGTTGTTAGTAGATTGTTAGCTATGAAGTCGTTAGGTGTTCCACTTTTCAAAACCTTGCATGATGATAGTTTTTAGATTATCCAACTTCCTGTAAGATAGTTTACACAAAATATGTTAACGATGATAATTGATCATTGAAAAAAATGCATGATATTTGTGAACTTGATGATCTATATTACTGTTATACATCTATAATACCCTAATCCTTTTGAATCTTAGTTCAATATTTAATGCATGTGGTTGTTGTTGTTGGAAATTAGTATTTATTTAAATTATCGTTTAATTTGACAGTTAGGTTAGAAATTAGTACATCACGAAGTTATATGGTATTAAAAAATGGTGTGTCAGTGATCATAATGTTAGAATCTTATGGTAGGATTTTCTGAGTTTGATGGTTTCATTGTTTACGATATATGACTAATGAATTTTGGTGGATATATGAAATAGATTTTGGTTTGTATGCATAACGATTTTGTGTAAGTTAAATCTGGTTACTAAATCGTGTTTGTGATATTATGGTTGTATACTTTTAAGTAGATACATTCGAATACAATTAATAGATCTTGATTAAAAAAAAAGGAAAACCATAGCATTATGTTGGTTATGAGCTTATTATAGAATGTAAACCTGGTATGCAATTCCCATTCCGTTCTTGGCAGGAAAATGCCGTTCGAGTTTGTAGTCTTGGTGAACCGCACAACATATCCTTTGAAACAGGTAAAGAAAACAACACCATAATATTATGTATAAGTGTTACTGTACAGTCAAAAGTTCATTTAAGTTTTGAATAATTATTCAGGAACTGCCTCAAGTTTTTGAATTTGAAGGATACAATGGGAACAATCATCTATATCTGACCAGCTCAGCAAGGCTTCGTAAGAAAGTCTGGTTTAAAACACCAACTGTAGGACCTATAACACTGAGGGGTAGGGATTGGAAAAAGTTTGCTAAGGAGAACATCGGTCCGTATGTAGATTGGTTGCATTTCATCCAGGAAGGGGATGACTGTTTCTACATGACAGGATACGATATTAGGGATGGCCAAGAATTCAGGGGATACGACGAAGACAACCACCATTATTCACGTTTTAAGAGCCGTGTTTGGGCTGTTCCAAACAGGCCTCAGGTATCTATACTATGTAACGTAATCTTGTATTACCTTTTTAAGTACGTTAATGTATTCCCTTAAAATGTGTATTTAAGACGCACGTTAACTTCATCGACAGAGAATTGCAACTGATTTCTTAAGTGGGATAGGCCAGGCAGATCGTATTAGAATTAATTGTGGAGAAGACTACTTTATGGTTCCTGTGCTCCGTGTTAATGATCCTAATCAGCCAGATGAATATGAATTGGATCCACAAATTTGGAATATTGTGAAATTCACTTTGGGTTTGCAAGTCGGATGATCTTGGTGTTTACAAAAGAGTATAATCTTGTGTTTAGGTTGATGGCTTTTAACTTGGATGGAAGTCCGCATACACCGATGCATTTCTATGGAGCAACACAACTACGTGTGGTGCAACTCGCTATAGAGTTTGACGACCAAGGTGCTATAAATATTCACATCCTAATTTAGTTGAAAATTATATATGTCTTTATAGAAATCCTTAGTTTCAGGGAAGAAAAGTGTACTTAGATATTAGTGATATTCGATAGTAGCAGGATAGCATATCTAACATGTTAGATGTATTGTCAGATGATGACAGGATGCACCACATTTGTGGATGGCGAGGACATCGAGAGCACTTTGGTGAAGTGGGTGACACTTACAGTGTTGAAAAGACTCGTAAGTATTATTATTTGATGTAACATATTTATTGTAACACGTTATTCATGTTTATGAAGAAGTAGTTATTCACATCGTGGCGAATGGTTTATTTCAGACAATACCTGCAGACTTCATGGAATACCACCCGATGCACACATACAGGAAGGTTTTGATGATACACCAAGATGTGGACTGCACTTTTAATGTGAAGATGGAGTTTCATAAAGAGGATCCTGGCAGGACCAACCATGTGAACGTATTTGGTGAATGGAGAGAGTTTGCACGTCAGTGTAATTTTGGGTACAACAAAATGATAAGGTTCAAGTTCATGCATTTGCTTACGGATATGGGTGGAGATGAAGTGGAGGTGTACCCTGTGTTTCACGTCTGTTAAAAAATGATCCTAACAACTTATGTTTATTTTGTATGGTTAGTATGGTCTGAACTAATGTCTGGATATATGCTTTGTTATGTTATGTTAGAATAGTCAAGATATTTGCTATTTCTTGGATTATCAAATGGCCTTTTATGATAAGGTAAATCAGTGGTTTCTAAAAATATGGAGTGCAATCTATGTTGTTGCTTAAGATGTGTCTTTGTTTTCAAGTATTATATTTGTAGATGTTTCATAAAATGGTTTGTTGATGCTTATATGAATTGCGATCGATGTTCATTTTTAATGTTGGTCGATGATTTGTTGGTGATGATATGAATGTCGTTGTTCTATCGGATATATCATATCGTTGTTGTCCAATATGTGATAGGATGGAAGTATGGATGTTGTTTTCGGATATAACACTTATGTGACAATGAGTATAGATTGAGATAATAAACCTGTTGTCCCAAAAGGGTAATTACACATCATTATCAAGAATAATTTTTTCTATTATGCTTCGAGACACATTATTCGTTTGGCTAATGGTATACAAAGTTTTAGCATGTACATAAAGGTAATATTTTCTCATGAACATAGTAAACAATATTCAATACAACTGCGTTGATAGTTAGGAAAAATACAAATGTCATAAATAAAGATGGAATATTATCATAAAGTATTCATTAGAACATATAAATATTACATAAATGTGCAAGTATACATTTGTTATTTATGCAAACAAACTTTCAAGTATAAAAAGCTATATTGGCAAAGTGCCGTGTTTTAGGATCAAGGTGGTTAAACTTGATCAAGCCATATGGGTTCCAGAGAATGTAGCACAATCTTACCCGCAAAATGAACAGAATGATTTAAAACAGTATAGAATGGTAGTCTGTTAAAACCTACAAACAACTTTAAGCACAAAACTTATTTCTTGTTCAATACCAAAGTAGTGATCGTTATTCAAAATTAAGACATTGTCCACAACGAAAATCGGTTCAAACAACATCGCAAACGCGAGGAAAATAAAATAAAAGACCAACATAATGGTAGGAAAAAGTATTGTTTATGTGGATATCCATCCACAACTTCCGTTATTTCAAAAGTAAGAACTACTTGGCACAGTTCATTCACGGTTTCTCAACTTTAATCTCCTTGTCAAGAACCAACTTTGTCCTTTTGGTAGCCCTATTTTCTTCGCCTTGGAGCAAGTCAGTCTTATCCAATGGATCAACCATCCTTTTTTCTTGAGACGTAGTATCAGAAGACGATTGCTCGGCATTCACAACATCTTTCTTTAGGCCGGTGACCGGCGTTGTGTTCTCATCGGTCTGTGACTCCAAATCCTGCGAAAAATAACAAAAAAGGTAGGTTAAGTATTGTAAAATGGTTACCAACAAACGTCGCAAATCACGGTAGAAGATGTGTACTCAAAAAATGTGTACAGTATATCATCAATGAAAAATACTTACAAATGGGGTCACATCAGCAACCTTTAAACTGGTGGCTTCGTTTTCAGCCTGAGAGCCAAATCAAAAAAAGAAATTATATGGCTAAACTTTTGTTGGTAATGAGTTTGCTCAACATGAAGTTTGGTTAAAACTGTGTAACAAATAAAATTCATTTATCAGGTGTAGCAGTAGCACAAACAGATTTAATGATATCGGGATCATTAGACAAACGCAATACATTGAAGACAGGCATCAGCTTTTCTTTGTTTTTGGCATCAACAGACACCTTAAAAACAAATTTCTTATCAAAAATTTCCATAATCTCCGTCGGGAAGACAGCATCAGACTACATAAGAACAATTAAATGGGTAAACAATTTAGCATGTACAAAGTATAAAAAACAATTAGCACTGTCGATTCACAATTTATACCTTGCCATACTTATCCAAAGAATCGATAAGCGCTTAAGTTATTCAGAATAGCATGCACCTCATCATTAAATAGACAAACTGATACAGTGCGAGTTTCATCTTGAACCCTCACCTGTAAGCGGAACCTAAATGCAAAAAAGTACATATGCACTGAGGCACTAACTACTGAAAACAAATGCTATAACAGAGCGAGTTTAAGGAAAGTATATACTCACTGGGTTTTGATTGATGTAGCAGCAGCATTGCATTTTGAGCACCACCATTCATTAGGACCACCAGCCGGTTTTGGTGTGCTATCAGATTCAAGGTCAACAATATCTGCAGACTTAACCACCTTCTTTCTACACGCCCTGCATCCGAGGTACCACCAACCTTCCTCCTCTTGGATAGCACATATTGTAGCGACAATAACGGATGGAACACCCTGCATATACGTACGGCAAAGTTGATGTTATTTTTGTACAAACGTTTGCACCCAAAAAACATGAGAATGGTATGTTTGTAACCAAATTGGTAGAAATCGTTTTAAACATGAAACATCAAATTGGTATGCTACATTTCATTACATAACCCAACAAAAATGTATTGTTTGGAACATAAAATGTATATGATACGGTTTCATTGTATAATTTTTATTCTTTGAATAAGCGTAGATGTAAATGCTGGGATTCTCAATGAATTTACCTGTTCAACATCAAAAATTTCCGCAATGTTTCTAAACTGGTATTTGGTGACGAAATCATCTTTAGTAGAATTCTTTGAAGCAGTTGAGATACGTGATGCAGTTTGTTGAGAATCCTCCGTACCTTGAGCAGCCACCAAACTACGTATGGTTAAACAGACCAAAGTTATTAAGATGGCATTACAACGCTAATATAGTAACCAATTTAAAAAACATATACAAATATTGTTTTAAGATACCTTTTCCTAAAAGATTCTACATCTTTAAATTCATTGCCGGGTATACAGTCTTTGTCGTTGAAGAGGAACAACCTTGTTCCATTGAAACCATTTTGGATGGCCATTCTTCCTGTGTATTCAAAAACATTTACAAAACATATTGTTTATTTTGGAATTATACTATTGACTCTAGTGCAGACAAAATCAGTGAATGTAAATAGAAAATAAAGCGGAACGTACCATCCCAGATTTTCATCATGGCCAGCTGTAGGACAACAATGATCTTACCATGTTCCTCGAGTTTATTCAAAAAGTCAGCGAATTGTTGAGCAAAACTACCCCACAAGGTACACGGCAACTCATTGCCCCTGCACATATGATCGTTATAAATTCAGTAAATACATTCTAAATTTAAATGCAACTTTATAAACTTGGTTAGAATGACCTACTCAGCATCAATGATTGTGATGGGTTTCTTCTTGCCAGACCTGCCCTTTTTGTCATAATTATCCAGGTCATCACAAGCAACCACCTGACCTATCACATCTGCATAATGTTCAAACACAAAAAGTTTCAATTGGTTGCCATATCATGTACTAAACAAAAGACAAATATATAAAAATAAATAAAAGGTTTCGACATACCAAACTGGCCAACTTCCTCATTCTTAAGAGAGGTAATGGTTCCATACGGACGAAAGTCAAATCCATAAAGAGAACCGTGAAATCATGCACTTTTCTATGACAAGTATTCGAAAGGAAGCTTAGGCGGAGAGGTTTTTAACGATGCGGAACTTTGGTTGGATCTCCCAAGACTATACCGTTGAAGGATGACAACATTGCCTCTTCTAATTGATGTTTGAAACCACCGACCAACGCCATCCCGACCGTTGCTTGCATTCTTGTGTTCGAACAAAACATTTGCATATTTATAATTTTAGTACATAAACAAAACTTCCATACAAAATAACAATTCATATCTAAAAATGGCAACCATCAACAAACAATTCATCTAAAAAGGCACAACTAAAAAGTATAATATGGAGCATAACATAAGTAGATGCTTGCCTGCTCATCAAAAACGATCATCTCCATATTAACAATATTTGGCTTGCTAAACAAAGGTTGCATCCAAGTCCGAAGAATACGCACTCGTAACTTGATGTTGTCCTTAACAGGTGATAAATCGTTGATATACCCTGAAACAAAGGTAGCCATTGGTTGATTTGATATTCAACGCTTAGGTAAGTAACTGAGATGTGCATCTTTATCAACACGGACATCCTCAATTTATACAATGTTGTGTCGCCTCGAAAATTAGGGATCATATGAATCGTAATACTTTTAATTGCATACTCATCTTCCCAAAATTAAGATCATTACCAAAAGAATAAAAAGCCCCAAATTTTTTTTAGGGTTCTTGTTGGCCATTATATAAAATCAATTAAAATCACTAAAATTAACATAAATAAACGAAATAAGATTATTAAAATAATTAGTTCAAAATCAAGATCATTACCAAATACTCAATGATGCCAAGAAACACCAACCGAATCCGCTATTTTGGGACGTGATATGTATTGAAACAAAACGTATTGGCCAAGAAAATTTGAGAGATTCATATGCGTTTTGAATGAATTGAAACGCATAATTGAAGGTTTTAATGAGTTTCCAAATTTGTGACGAAGAAATCTCGATTGATATCAATTTTGTTTGACCGCAATGATTAAACGTGAGGAGGAAGGGTAATAAAATCACGTGATGCGCACGTGACATTTGAAGGGATGCATTGGGTCTTGTACATTAGTGCTAAATATGGAAGTGTTTTTAATAATAAAATTTAATGTTGTGCTTTATTTGGTGGTACAGTATTATCATATATTATATAGTATAGATTAAAAAAATAAGTTGTAATATGGTGCCTTATAAAATAAAATATGTTGATAAAATTTTAGAAATTATTAGTGTTAAGATTAAATAAATTAAAAAATATATATATTTTTGGGAAATTACATTAGTAAAAGTTGTCAAAATGTGTCATACATTTTTTTGAAATTTTAGGTGTGAATTGTTGTGGTAGCTATTTCATTAAGGACAAATTTTTTGAATTTTTATATAGAAATTTTAGTTTGAAAGGAATTTTAGAAATTTAAAAGTACTAACTTTTTAAGTTTCAAAAACATGGATACATGCTTATGCTTTGTTTGTATAATAATAATAAAAAAAGTTGTATTGACTTTCCAACATCGAATATGCCGAATCTGTTTTCATTTAATATTAGTTTGAATTTTTAATGGTAATTATATATACATATAGTTAAAGACGAAGATTCAGACAAGAACGGATTTAATGATCGTTTAATGATAAAAAATGTTTATGGGTTATAAACGAAAAATAATAAAAGTTTGAAGATTTGGGTATTAAACATAATATTTTGAAACCCGGTCGACCCGGTGGTTCAACCGGTTGAATCGCTTTGGTCGAAAAATGAATCGATGAACCGGGTCAACCCGACGGGTTGGGTTGAACACGAGTGAAATTAAACCGGTCGTCCCGGTCAACTCGGTTTTCGATGTTTATTAATAGTTTCCTTTTGAAATATATGTTTTCAACATTTCTATTTTTAGTTTCAACTTTTTACTTTTTGTTTTTTCTTTTATATATTATATACGCGGATACCCTGTGACGATTAACTGGAGAAATAGATCTCGATGAGGCTTGATTTATCAATTTGTATCGGTTTCAACGGGTCCTCTTGGTTCATTTTCGGATTACTTTCATTGGTTAGTTGAACCGGTGGCGAAACCGGTTTCCTAGTTGAACCCGTTGGTCCGGTCCGTTTTCAAAACTATATGTACCATCAACTCATTAATTTGTATGAAACTTTGTGTTTTATTAATTTGTATAATTTGTATAATAACACGATTTTTCATTTTAGGGTGTTTTAAAAATAACATTAATTAGTGTGTTTAATTATTTTATATTCTGGATTTTGTTGTAGCTTGTTTAAATTGTATATTGTGAAAACTAGTTATAATACCTGTGCACGCACAGGGTTTTGACAAAAAAAAAATATTTTGTATCAACGCTTAATATTGTGTCTTTAAAAGTAATTACATATAATTATATATTTATGCACGAGCTTTTCATTATCTATTAATATTCATTAGAATTTTGTAAAAATAATTTGTTAGATAACTCAAGATTCAACTATATTTAAATTGATATAGATGTTAATGTTTTACTTAAATTTCACTATCGATATCACGTACACAAGACGCGAGTTTAGTTAAGCACATAATAAACGTTGATGAACTTAAATATACTCTTTAAAGTTTTTAAAAATGTTTTTCTACATAACTTATATAAATAAATAAAATTACATGAGTAGTTGTTATAAGACAATCACATTTTTATATTACGTGAGCTCGTAGTTAAAATTTGATAATTATATTCTTGCTTTCAATAATTTAAGTAGATTTAATATTCAAATTCGTATTCACATTTATTATACTTTTAATACGAAATAAATGAATTTTAAGAAACAAATATAGAAAAATAATATTTATAATCTTATATATATTTATATGTTGGAGTTTTAAAACAACATATATATTGTATTTTAAGTTATAAAGATAGTGATATAAAGATAAGTATTTGTTTAATTTTCAAAGTTATTAAAAACACGAAAACTTATAATATTACACTTAACCCTATGCAATTTTTAAAAATTTAACCACTAAAGTTTTATTAATTACCTCCTTTTTTTAAGTTTTTTTTCACAAATTGACACCCATGTTTTTAAGATTTTTCTTCTCAACCAAATTTCTCCACCAAATTAATTAAACGCCGACCAAAATCAATTCAATTTTGACTTTTATTAACCAATCATATCACACGATTTCATTATGCATAAATCAAACTCTCTTATTAGCCAAATTATTTTTTCAATAAGAATGAATCGACAAAATCATCCAAAACGACGTAATTCCTTTATTATATAAAAATTTTATCAGTACTTTTTAATACGTGGTGTTTTAATTGTTTCAGATTTAATTTGGTGAATACGCTTTTAATCGGTTGCATAATATGAATAAATCAACGTCTTTTAAGAATTGGGTGTTTTAATAAGAGATTAATTACATTATATATTTATCTCACATTCGACTTTCAACTTTCAACTTTCAATTTTCACTTTCACCTTTGACCATTTTTCTATTTTATGTAGTAAAGATAGATTTGCAGGAAAAATTATTGAACAATAATTATCCATGAAAAAAGTGCGAAAATAGTCCATGCAGTTTACTAGCGACTACACAAAATGATCCTCTAGTTAAATCTAGAGACTGTTAAAAACTTACATAAATAGTCTTTGACAGTTACGAAATTTATTATCTATATTAACTAAAAGCGAACACACGCGCTCACGCCACGTGTCCCAAAGATTTATCTTAAGTCATAACTTTTACAAGAATACCGCGCTTTAGTTGTCACGCAAACCAAGTCCAACATTAAATGCAAAGTTTCACAACTTGGCAAAAACATCCCCCGAGGTTTAAGTATCGCTGCAAAATAAGTCCGAACATTAAACGCAAAGTTTCACAACTTGGCAAAACAACCCCTCAAGTTTAAGTCGCCACAAAATAAGTCCTGAAGACAATCCCATCGCGTCGCGGCTTTCTACACTCGATATATATACTATTTGTCGGGAAGAGAGAAACCAACCACATCGATTAAATGCCAAGTTTCCCAACTGCGAAATGTACTCTGAGGCTCAGTGCCGACGCAGCAGTAAGTCCAAACACTAAATGCAAAGTTTCACAACTTGGCAAAACAATCCTTGAGGTTTAAGCGTCGTACAAAATAAGTCCAACATTAAATGCAAAGTTTCACAACTTAGCAAAATAGTCCCCGAGGTTCAGTGTCACGCAGCAGTTCGCTCGTTTAATCCGCAGATCGCGGGTTCCCTCGTTCATCACTAAATGAAAAATTACATAAATAACCCATGTCACTTCAAAATTTAATAATGTTAATTTTTCGTGTTTGTACGTTGGCATAAATACCACTTTGTTTATTTGTACTTAACTAGTTTTAAGTATACTAAATTAGCAGGTTTTTTCCATTCTGTTTTAAAAACAACTTTTAATATATTTGTCAAACAATTTAATACTATCAGTTTATTACTTAGAGTTTGTTTGTATATGGTTAAAACATAGTTTAAGTAAAAACTAACATTCATGTAAATGTTATTTTAGAAAAGAAGAACGCAACTTTTATTTACATAACACTTTGTGCCTCGCAGCGGAGTGCAAGTAAAAGAAATCCTCGTTAGAGTACAAATAAGAGCAACGTTCATACGATGATGAAGCTTCAAATTGCACAAAGAACCCATCCAACAAAGGTTGGAAACTCCATACTACAACCGGAAGAAAGAAGATAAAGAAAAAGCCATTAGGGTGGTGGCAATCCTCATTCACCATCCCTCATCATCCCTTACTA
The DNA here is from genome assembly GCA_022545495.1 of Chrysanthemum lavandulifolium. NCBI lineage: Eukaryota > Viridiplantae > Streptophyta > Magnoliopsida > Asterales > Asteraceae > Chrysanthemum > Chrysanthemum lavandulifolium. The sequence continues at coordinate 241,140,218 of CM040243.1, read as the reverse complement.
TCCACCAATAACATTCTTTCAACTCATGTCATCCCCACACCACCCCTCATCATAGATTTTTAAGCAAGAACCATGTATCCCTACCCTCACCACATTTATTTTTATTTTTTTTTACCTTTTATATTTAAAATTATATCAAACAATTTAATTAAAACACATAATATTATTATTATTATTACTTAAAAGAAAATTACAAAATACTTAAAAGAAAATTACATAAAAAGGAAATAATACTTAAAAGAAAAAAGAAACACTAGTCGTCAGGTGTGGTAAGCTGAGAAGCTACATGCTCAGTAAGATCATATCGGAGACGGTTATGGATGTTTTACGAGTAACTCGTAGTACATTCGGGTCATAAACCGCACGACCAAGTCGATCCAAGATATGAACCGTGATAATGCCACCCCGTCGCCTTTTAAAATCATATTGTTTACTATGACACAAGTATTTACTAGTTTGCGAATTTTTGGACCGACATAGTCAAGCGGACGAATCGAGAAGCATCCATTTTGACTTAAGACGACCAAAAGCTCGCTCAACATCCTTTCTTGCGCACTCTTGTAACTTCTGAATCTCTTTTCCGTCGGGTCATGGGATACTTATATGCTTTAACAAACGTTGAATACGTAGGATAGATTCCATCGGTAAGATAATATCCACGATTGTAAAGTCGCCCATTTACATAAAATGAACTGCTTGGCGCCGCTCTATTTCGCCTCCGTAAGATACAATGGAGATCGATTCAAAACATTGATATCGTTGTTTGAACCGGTGGACCGAAAACGAATGCCAAATCCATTAAATCATTTGAAGCGACGGCTTCAAGCATAATAGTCGGGTATGGGTGATCACCTCTTATATTGACCTTTCAAATGTCGAGGACAATTTCGCCAGATGAAATGTGTACAATCAAGGCTACCAAGCATTCCGGAATGTGATGTCGTTGTTCATGTGCCTCGAATAGCCGTACAACGTCATGGGATGTAGCTCACGTAAGAACTCTCGCTATATAATTGATTACCGCATCGCAAAATTTGTCAAGGCAATCACTACAAATATAAAAAAGCGAAAACATTTTAAAATATATCGACTTATAAAAATACCAAGTTATTAGAAACACAAACATTTTAAAAATAACCTCAAGTTCTTCGTGCTATGTTTAGGTAGTCATCATATCATCCTGAGGTCCACCCGTTGCTAGTTGTCGAATGGCCGATGTGCATTTTTGTAACGCCGAAACTTCTTCTCCCTCGCCTATGCCTTCTTGAAACCATTCGACATTCGCTTCAATATCACCAACAATTTTACGAACAAGTTTATTCATACGAAATCTTTCACGAAAAACATTGGCGGAAACCTGGGTTTTCAACGAAATAGTCATTCATTAGATTTTCTTGGGCTTGTTCACGAAAACGCTCGATATACCCCGGTATTGCTTGAGCTTCCGTGTCTTCGAGGGCATCCATTGCGGCTAAAAGGTTGATATGGTAGAACCCGTTGAAGACACGAAGTTCGATGAAGACTGGGAGAAAACTCCGATGATGAAGATGAAGATGAAGATGAAATTGAAAAGGATTTTTTTTTTTTTTTTAAAAGTGCCCAACGGCATGATTTTTAGCCGCTCAACGGCTCGATTTCCTTTTAACCCGTCTCGGGCATGTTTCCCGTCAAGGCTAAATAGAGATGAAATTGAAAAGGATTTTTTTTTTTTTTTTTAAAAGTGCCCAACTAAGATGATTTTTACCGCTCAACGGCTCGATTTCCTTTAACCCGCCTCGCATGTTTCCCACTGAAGGCTAAACCCGCCGAGTTCAAGATAGGTTAACGGCGGATAGGCCTTTCCGGGCTGTGCGCCTCCTCACCCGTGCGTCGTTGCCACCACCCTTATAACCCATAAACTCTGCTAAAGATGAAACAACCCTTCCTTTTTTCGACAACTTTTGAATCATTTAATATGAGCAACACCAATCTTCCATACTACATTGTAACATATCACCTTTGGTGGACCATTTGATCTTTATAGACAACAACTAATAGTACCAACAATACCGTTTTTTATATTGGACCTTATTTAATTAATATCGACATGCTATTGTGAAAAATCATTTAATACCGATCCACCTACCAATCACTGACATGTAAAAACTAAAAAGTAATCATTCTGTTACAGAAGATGAATTGCATACCACTAAAGTTGTTATAAACACCACTAAGATTTTACTCTGCATGTTTGTACTCTATGTCGTTTGGTTTTGTACAAGTTGGGTCTAGATAGATTTAGGTGGTGTAGAAATCATTTTGTTTCTTATTCAGAAATGATAACCGGCAGCATTGGAGAACACATTGATATCAAGAGTTTAGAAAGTTGATCCAGCCTTTGTAAGAAGCTGAGTGACAATGCTATCATGCACTCTGTGCCATCCGTAGTCGAACCTCTAGACTCAAAATGCAAGTTGAAAACACAGGTTACAACATGGCATTTATGATTAAAGTTAATATATGAAAATGGACACTAATTAGGGAAAATGTCAAATATGAAAGTATAGGAAGGACCCACCTTACAAATCTCATCAATTTCATCAGATATGATCACATGCAAGTCACTTTGATCCCCTGAAACAATTTGAAAACATGTGCATAAAAATCGGGGAACGAAATTGTTTGGAAATCCAGATGCAAAATTATCCTACTTCGTGTTCTTTGATCTTGTTCAGCATCAGCAACTAAGTCCCTAACATTCTTCTCGGTCTCACCAAAAAATTTACTCAGCACTTCAAGTCCATTTACGATCTAGTGTATAGAATCAACCAAAAGCATTGTGAGTAGAAACACTCACAAGTATGATGTAAGATCATCTTACACATTTTTTCAGCAAATGGAACTAAGAGCCAAATTTATAATTTCATTATTTGGCATTTAAAGATAATGTAGATTCAGTCCCATGATAATCACATAGAGAAACAGAATACAACATGCAAATAAAATGAATGATAGCAATTAGCAATTTGCTTCAAATATCTGATGTAACGTAAGGTCAATGTATGCAAAGAGTACCTTTGGATCCTTTCCGTTTAACATCTTTCCAATCTGGCGAGCCATTAGAGTCTTGCCAGTACCAGGGGGACCAAATTCACATGCTTTATACCCAGTCTGATGCATACAGATTCCATTCCCATAAGAGTCAAGAAAGAAAGAGAAAATATATATACATATCACATAAATGCTATCTAGCAGAACAAAGCGATATGACATTACTTGCTTGCCACATATGGAGGGAGAACCCTAGAAGCGAAAGCTCTCCTGAAAATATCTGCAAATTCATTGCTCAGGCCACCAATGCCAAGCGATTGAAGATTAAACTCCTTGTGCTTGAAAATGTTGCTGCTACAGCCTCACGCTGATTCACAATCTGCACATAAAGAATAACTTATTGCCATGGACCTTATCTCATCTCACAAATGCTTGAAACAGCAGAGAAGGCTACTACACATGAATAAAATATTCAGCCCATTCATTTAGTACCTTTATTCCACTAGAGTTGGGGGCTTCAAACGCAATGTGTGAATCAGATGTAAGAATGCCTCTTTCAATGGCTGACTTATCCTGCCTTTCCACAGCAACCTGGCTAACTGTGAAGATATAACCGTTCCGGTGGTACTCAAAAGTTACCCTTTGTCTGATGTCAAAATCTGCATTGAAGTAAGGCTTTATTTAAATATTCTAACAGATCAAAATTAAGCAAATATGAAAAATGATCACTGTACTGATCATGTCTTTGTATATTATCATATCTCAGACACTTTGCACCCATATCCTAGTCTAAAGCTATAAAATGATGCGTTGGAATCAGAAGTATGAAGTGCAGCTTTTTATAATGTTGATTAATATTCAGAAAATAGGCTAAGCATATTAGAAATGTGAATGTCAAGACAGCAAAGAAACTGTTGCACAGGATGCGATAATAGGAATATGGATATTGATTTGGACTAACCAGCACCAAATGGTTAGTGGTAAGGCACTTGACTTCCTCACAAGAGGTAAAGGATTCGAACCTCACTAGGTACATACTTAGGGCCTAGGGGTGGCCAGGGAAGGGCCGGAAACGGTCACAGGGATACCCCCCGTTAGGCCGCGTACATTTGAGTCAAAAGACTCGCCCTCCCCGGGTAAGGAAGAGTGGGGTCAATGGCAAAGTCACCGGCGGGCAAAAGTGCAACTGCTTAATTCTAAAGGAATTTGGTCATTTTTTCGAAAACAAACAAATTCAAACGCCACTTCTAGAAGTACTTAAATTTTAGCAGCGACGGCAACGAAGCTTATAATGTAATTACGTTTACAAAAGTCTAATTTAAATTTAAACCACTATTAACAAGTGCTTAGATTTTACAATTTATATACAGACAATACAAACAATTACTAGTATATAAAACAAACAGCTGTTGCTAAGACATAGTAATAATAAACAGGGTTTAAAGGATATGCAACTGATAAAACGAAGACGTCACCAACGAGTGCAAAAGCGAGATCAGATCCACGTACAGTGAATTGACAGAGATCGGAAGATGAGCAATACGCGGTTTGTGTATGCTAGATGTTAATACAATTCTGGGCGCTTCTCCTACGAGGATTAGTGTAAGTTAACTCTTCGGAGAATAGATCTTGTATTAAGTGAAATCTTCGATTGCTAGTCGCTAAGAAAACCAACACCGAGTCCCACCGCTGAACGGGTTCCGCGGTCAACCTCCGGCGTGAGAAGTGATAGTTTTAGAGATGAAGTGAATTCTAGAGAGAGTGTGTGTATATTCGTTTGAGTAGAGGTGAGACCTCTATTTATATGGTTGACCTTTACATCGTGTTCTCAAGTCACGGTCTTGAGGCGACAGCCAGGACGTAAGTCACCGCAGAGCTTGTCCGCTTGTTGTGATGGTGATGTTTTTGGGCGAGTTGTCCCGCTTCCTTTGGGGACCGCAGTCGCAGACATCTAACCTAGGGAAGATTCCTTTCCTTTACGTGGGCGCATTTGCTCTTCTTCTGACGCACTGCTTGTCCGCGAAAGGTTTAGTGGCGTGACGACTCACGCCCGGTCCGCGACAGTCCTGTGTAATGTCCACGATGTCATGGTTAGCCCGCGTCGGACCGTATGAGTGTCGGGGAGGCTATACGTGATCAAGTCCCCCCAGTCTAGTTGTGCTTGTTAGTCTTGGTACAAGCGCTGCTAGACTTAGTTTTTTCGTCCATCCGCGGCTGGTTGGATCGCACTAAATCCTAATCATTGCTGACTGGATCCTCCACTTATGCCAAGGATAAGCGTTATACCGTTCGAGATTCGCGAAAATTCTTAGTCACAGATTTTCCGATCGACGTGACGTTTTGGTCGCTTCTCTCGTGTCCGCTGATCTAAATAGATCTGGGCCGTTAGTTATGAGCCGGAGACGTGGCATTTTTCAGCCGTTCGATCGAACCGTTGGTTTGCCTCTTGGAGAGTATAAATACCCCTCTTTTTACTTTCATGGCCAATGTTGCCATTTCATCTTCGCGAGTAAAAAGAATATCATCTACTAAGATTTGTGTGTGCGTCCAGACTTTACCAGGTTAGGTTTTCTTCCTTCCTTATAGTATCATGGCTAAAAAACTTTTAAGCGATTTCACCTGTAAGTTGTCACAGAAAGACCTTAGCGAGTTTTGCTCGAAATATCATATTCCTCCTACCGTGCACCCCCTTCTCCCTAGTCCTGAAGCTACTATTAAGGATGCTCCATCGGGTAAAATGGGAGTATACACTAGATTCTTTGAGTTTTGCAACTTTAGGATACCCCTTTCCGCGTTCCTATGTAGGGTCTTGGAATATTTTCAAATTCACCTATCGCAATTATCTGTACTGGCCGCCGCTAGGATTAGTCATTTTGAGATCCTTTGCCGCGCTCACGGTGGAACACCCACCGTGCCCTTATTTAGGAAGTTTTATTATTCGGGATGAAGGATGGTTGGATGACGCTAGAGAAGCGTAAGGGTCCTAAGTCCTTGATTGTTCCGGTGTGTTACACCGCTCCTTTGGATTCCGTGAAGAATTGGAAGGAGTTCTTCTTTTGGGTTGACGCAACTGTTTTTCCATTAGCGATCTCGTGGAACGAGAAAGTTTCTGTTGACCGTGATCCACCTCCGACCGACGACGGCATTGACCTTGAGTTACTGCATCGTCTTGACACGATGCGCGCTCCTTTTAAGAGGTTGTCGGAGCCTTTTCTTTGCACAGTTGGTCTTAGCCGTGCTTGGGATGATGCCACAGCATGACCTACTTTTAGGTCTTCGGATAATGAGGGTGGGTAAACTTTTTTAGGGTTTGTTGCGCCTTGTTGCCTTCCCTTATGTCTTGTTACTAATTTGTGCATTTTGCTTGCGAGATATGTCTCTTCGCTTTTATTAACCAATGTGATCCTTTCGAGGTGGTATCCGGGAAAGAACTCTTGAAGGTGAGAAACACTTCTTTGGATGAGACCGCTAACCGAGTTATTGAGCCTTGAGAATCTCATTACCTTAGTCCAAGAGACTACCGGGACAAAGTAAAAGCGGCTAAGGCGGAAAGCGACTGAAGAAAAGAGTCCCATCGATGTTCCTACCAAGCAGTAGGAGAAGACTCACATCCGAGCCGCAAAGGACGCCGGTTCTACCGTATGGCATCTTCGTTATATTAAATTTTCTTGTATTTTTCTTTTTTTTTTTTTTTTTTTTTTTTTTTTTTTTTTTTTGTGAAAAATAACTTAAGTGTCGTTGTGCGGAGGCGAGATGCGGGGTCCGCTTTGAGCTTGCGACGAGTCCGAATCTGGTCCCCATCCGCAGAGGTAACCCATCCGTCCTCCGATGCTACTCCGGATCTTGGTCAATCCGGATTACGCTTCAAAACATCCACCACACCATCATCGAGAACTTGAGTGGACATGTCCTACCTTTCACGAACCGCCCTTTGTGCAACAGGAGAGCTCGTTTAGGGCGAGTCTCCCCTGCAAGATCCTTCTGGTCACCGGCCCGCGGCCTCCGATGATGACTTCTACGAGTCTTTGTCCGTGGACACGGCGGAGGCAAAGAATATTTATGTCCCGAAGTGGTTGCCTACCAATGAGTTTCGAATGGATGACCCTTGGGTTTGTCAGAGCATGCTAGACAATCTTGCCACTCCCGGATATCTATCTACCTTGCGCAACATGCCTCACACGGACTTGCTCGAGCAGTATAACATGATGACTGTTCGGCAAGCATGTATGTCCTCCGAGGTGCGTCTGCGGCTGCAGTTTGAGCTCAATCAAACTAACAGGTTGAATAGGAGACTTGAAAGAAAGGAGAAAAAGATAGAGGCTCTTAAGGGAAAGGTTCAATCATTGGAATCGGATGCTGCGGACGCTAGGACTCTCCATGAGCGTGTGGGCCTACTAGAGTCTGAGTCGGAGGAGGTGAGGAAGTTGCGAGAGCGCGTGGCGCAGTTGGAAGGTTTGATTGCGCCCAAGGATGAACAGCTCGCTAGTTTGACTGTGGAAAATGCTGAGTTAAAGGGGAAGGTTACCGGTCTTACTTCGCATGCGTGACGAATGAAAGAAACGAGTTATGGCCACCGGGTTACTAGAGGAAAATTGAAGGAGTGCGAGAGAGGGTCCGCGCGAGTATGATGGTCAACTTGCGCAGCTGGATCGGAGGTTGGAGCTCAACCAAGACTTTGATGAGGAACTTTTTCCGAGTACTTTGATGGCTATTGAGGGTAAGAGGTGGGTGATCGGGCATGGTTTTCGCCGGGCTTGGATGGCATTCAAACAATCGTATGAGCTTCAGACGCGGTTGGGGGATTGTATTAGCAAAGCCATTGCTGAAGGGCTAAGGCAGGGTTTGGAAGCTGGGATTGTCCATGGTTCTAAGGGGCGAAAGCTGGAGCAGATCAAAGCATACAATCCGCGGGCTAAGGAAGTTTATCGCGAGGCTGTCATTCGCCTTAGCGATGTTCCCTTCCCCCTTCTTGATTCCTTAGAGGCTTGCAAGGATTCGTCCCTAGAGTTCCTTATGTCGCAGCTTGTGCTACAAGAGGAACGACCAAGCGGATCGGGGGAGTTTGTCTTTAATGCCCCAATGGCGGAAGAGGTTTTCCTTCCCAATTCTCTGCTCCAAACCATTACTAGGCGCCCGCGCGCTATTGCCGCGTACAAGGAGAAAAAACATCGGGCATGTGGTAAGAAATTTGATGTGTGGAACCCTGAGCTGATCGTTTCCGAGGTTCAACACCAAATCACTTCTACTGGGGAACCTTCTATGGTGATTGCCCCCTTTGGCCCGACCCCTTCTGCTGCCATCTGTGGTCCGACCGGGGAAGATGAGAAGGAGGAAGAAGAACAGTCAGCTCATGATGACATGTTTGATACGAGTGTGCTTGATGGTTCCAAGAATGCTTGAGGTAGTCTTTTGTGGGCGGCATTTAGACTATGCCGCCCTTGCCATCTATTGTGAAGCTTTAACTATTTTCGTTAGGGTCGTGATTGCTGCGACGCCATTTTTGTAATCCGGGGGTATGCCCCTGTGTACTTGTAAAAAGTTGTGGACTTAATGAAATGTGTTGGTTGATCTGTGCACTTGTTTTTTTTTAGTTGCCGGACTTAGTTATTCCGGGCTTTGGGTTTTTACCCTTGGCCGTACCTTTGGGGTCCGGGGGTATCAAACAATGGACAATGGGTTTGCAATACCACTTACATGCCTGAGTCAATTTTGAGGTTGCTCGTCCTTTATGTGCGACAATCGTCATCATGGTTGTGAGAATCATGCATAAGGTGTAAAACTTAAAAAATATGATTGCATATGTATTTTGGAAAATTTGTAGAGCGGGCCAGGCATCTACGTTTCATTACTTAGAAAACGTTACAAATAGAAATAAGAAGCATGAAAACTTAAAGTCCCCTTGATATGTCTAAAAACACATATATTTTACATTGTTTAAACCATAAAAAATGTACCAAAACACACAAATGACTTTATAAATGTTACAAATATCATGAAAATGTGTTTTATGCGAATCAGTACAAAAAGAGTTGAAACAGTTTGATTCTTACGGTAATGATGGTTTCTGCTTTGAAGCTATTGTGATTCTCATGAATCAATGGTTTCTAGGGTTATAATCTGTTGATGGTTTCTGCTTGAAGGCATACGTTTAATGAGATACTTCCACTAAATAATATCTCGGTCCCTAAATAATATCCGTCAATACCGGTCAAAACTAACTTCTTGTTTTCCTCTCCTCACATACCCCGCCAAAACCATACCACCCTTCCACCTCCCCGGTATTCCTCCTCCACTTGCTTACCCACTCTCACCACCTTTTCCTACACACCTATACCAACCCACAACTACCATTAATGCATTCCCACAACTTTACCTTCCCTGCCATCACATACCCTTTGCTATCAACTCCACCACTTGACCTCTAAACCTACCAAACATGTCCCTCCACTCTACAAGTGAAAAGAAGCATTAATTGTTGCGTAATCGCCTCAATCTACTAGTAGCACTTTTGGCGCCAAAAGTGAATTAAAAGGCTAGGATCATCTCGCCAATCAATGGTCAAAAATTAAAGTGGGATTTACGAGGAAGATGGTGGGAACTCAAATGACTATAAATATCAGAGGAGAGGCAAGAGAAGAAGATACTTTTGGGCTAGCCATTGGTCGTGTAGTATAGAATTTAAATGCTTTCTTTAGATTAAATACCTTTGGATTAGCCTAGGTCACGTAGTTAATTTAGTTTACTGCTTTCTTTAATTTCAAGTCATTTTATTGCTTTCAATGTTGTATTTTCATCAAAGTAGTGTAATGAAACTTTATTTTCAGTTTAATTTCAAGTATCTTTCAGTTTCAAGCTTTTGCTTAATTACCTTTAATTTTCATGTCACTTTAATTTCTTGTTAAGTAGTTGTTTAAAGGACTCAATAAGCTCACATAAGCTCCTGACAAAGCTTTAAAGCTTTTAGAGACCTTAAAACAAGTTTAGACTTTAAAATTCAGAAAAACACTAAAAATCAAGAAAAACCATGAAAACCAAAATAATGAAGTGATCTTGGTGAAACTGCATGGAGCAAGGTTAATTGTGGATTGCCTTTGGTTTAGAAGCTTTGTGGAAAGCCTTAGGATGTGTTCTGTGACCATGGTTCTCAGTTTCAAGCAGGATATCACTTGTAAGCCCTTTTTACCATTTTTTGCATTTTATTGTTCTAGTCTTTTATATGCTTTAATTATCATGTTTATGTGTTTCTTAGTTATTATTTAGTGTTATTAGAGCTTAATATTAGGTTGTTATGTTTTGGATTTGGTTGTGGTTTGATATTGCACGTGACTGTCAATATGCTAGTTTTTGACAATCCTAGGTTTGAACATTTGTGACTACTTGTTTATGCTTAAAAAGGTCCATTTTGACACTTTGGTTCCTCTGGATTTGATGAAATTGGTTTACATAGTCTTTTGTTTTGAAAAACTGCATAACAGTCCATTAAAAGGTTGTTTGGATCTAATAGTGAATCTGCGTTTTGGGTTATGTTTGGTGTTGTTCTTGTTCGATGCACTCTTCATATGGCCTATTTACCTCAGTGAAACCTTAATCAAGTGGTGTAGCATGGTAGAAAGTCAATTTGACACTTGACAATCTCATTATGAGCACTGTGAGATTGTTAGAACTCATAATCTTGCATACTTGTTTAAATCTTGTTTATCTTTGTTTAATTCATGTTTATGTTGTTTAATATTCCGTAATCTGTCATTATATTCAGATCAAAGTTCAACTCAGTCAACTTTGATCATAAACTAAAAAGTCAAATTTCTAGTTTTCCTATTTTTGATTTAATTGTTTATTTTCCTATGTCTTTGTTATTTAGTTTCATGTTTAGTGTTTTTAGAGTTTTAATGTTTTGTTGCTAATATAGTTAGATATATTTTTGTTAATTTTTATAAGTCATGTTTAATAGCTTATTTATGTGCTTATTTTGATTCTGCTGATTCACTTATTTGGAATCTGCTGATTCACTTATTTGGATTCTGCTGATTTGTTTAGCCTTTGTTTATTCTTAGTTGTTTTTGCACTTTGTAGCTTATTTGTTATGTTTATGCTTGTTTTTCAGTTTGTAGCTTATTTAGATAGCTTAATCAACCCACCTTTTTTGTCCCATCTTATTCACTACACAGAAGCAAACTGTGTAGTTGGAGTTGTTTTCCTAAGCTCATGAAAAGTTCCTCATTGAGCTTGAGCTTGTGATTTTTGGCCTTATGTGAGGCTAATCTATCATACTCAGTGTTTCAGTGCTTGTTGAGCTCTCATGAGCTCATTTGATAAGTTAATTTAGAGCTTGTTGTTTGCCCGTTCTCAGCGGTTCATCGAGAACTCGGTGAACTTACACCATTACCAATGACTCTAAAGCTCCTTAATGATCATAAGCTTGTGAGATTTAGTTCCTCGTGGAGCTTATCGCCCAACTTTAAGATCCTATGCTTAATTTTCCCATTGTAGCCTATTTACTAGAACGCAAGTAGCTTATACTTATCGGCAAGATTTGCAATGGTTCAAAGAAGATTCGGATTCTCACTGAATTGCTTATTAGCCTATTACAAGCTTATTTGATGAAATCCAGTACACATGCTTGTTTATACTTGTTCATATCACTTGTACTTATATTACTTTCCTTTTTATTTCCTGTGTGGAGCTTATACCAAGCTTTTACAAGCTTTCACTCCATCCAAGTTAAGCCCAAAAAGCTTAACTGTCTAAACCTTAAGCTCACACTACCACAGTCCATTTTATTGTTTATATTTATCCATTGGACTTGTGTTTATCTTATTTTATCTTTTGTTTCCTGTTTATAGCTTTTTCCAAGCTTATTTCAAGCTTAAACTCCACTATGAAGCCAAAAGCTTAACTGTTGGACTCATAAGCCCACAATTTGCTTATTTTTAGGTTTGTAAGTTTTGTTTTCATTAAACTTGTTCATATTCAGTACATATTGATTTTTCAGATTTTTCAGATTCTTTATTTTATTTATTTAAGATAATTTTAGATTTTCTTATTATTTAATTCGTGATTAAATACATTTAATTAATTTTTAATTTATATTAATTAACTTAATAGTGTAAAAATTTATTTTCCAATAATATCTTTTACGTTTTTAGGTTTCTGATTGCACGTTTTTAACGACATAGCTGTGACAGAGCTATTACTATTCATATTCCTAGTGTTAGTCAATCGATTCTGTTTTTGTATATTCTATATCATTTCAAAGACACACGATCGTTGTATTACAGTTTACGCTTATTGGGAAGAACGACCGTGTTTGCGCTTTCTTACGCAATACTGGAACACACACTATACTACATTTGATTAGGCGCCCTAAAAAGGCGGATATCAAATTGGCGCCACTTAGGGAGGTGTCTTCAGAACGTACTTGTGTTTTGTTGAAATATCTATCCCTTGTATATATATTATATATCATATCGTATTTCATTTCCAAAACAATATAAAACACAAAATATTTTCCTTTTTCTTTGTATATGTATATATAAAATCAAAAACCAAAATATTCTCCATACCTTACTATTCATAATTCGTAGTGGTGACCCCACCCAATTTCTCATCAGTCATTTCCCATGAACAATTTAATTGGGTCGAGTCAAGCTAGCGACTCGGTAATCAAAAACGATGTTAAACATGGGTTTTCACCGTGTGTACCACATAGTGTGGGGAGATGCCCACATGTTGTATATAGATCTAAAAAAAAAAAAAAAAAAATCGTTGTGTTTCTACACTTAGCTAGTAATGTTATCTTTTCGTTCTAAGTTTCGGCATAACAATAGGTACTTTGAATATTGAGGACAATATTCATTTCTAAGTGTGGGGAAATTCGCGAATTTGATCATAAATGTACCATTTTAGTCCCTTTTTCCCCCTAAATGGCCAAAATTTAAAATTTTTTTTTTAGTGGAAGTACTATGTACTAAACACAACAAATGGTAATCAGTCCACCTTGTCTAACACACATAAAGATTGGCTAATCCTGGAGCAAACGGCTCTAGGTAAAGATATCTCAAATCCGTTTATGGCTTGCAATTTGCCCAAAATTGTATGGTGTTCAGCTCACCATATCTTTAAACTAGTGAAGAGTTGGCTAGCCCGCAAGATTATGGCTTGTGGTAAAGGCAGTTGGAAAACCATAATTGGTAATCGACTCACCAAAGATAGTTTATCTAAGAGTTGGCTAGTCCGAAGCAAACGGCACGTAAAGACTAATCAAATCCGTTGAAAGGCGGTGATTTGCTCAAAATCACTTGGTTATCATTGTACCAAGGTTCTTACTTGAATCAAACATTTGGCTAATCCGAGTGATGGCTTTTGGTAAAGAGTTCTTTAAAATCCATTAAAACTTCATAAATATTGCTAGGGACTAGCAATAGTTTAGTGTGGGGATTTGATATGTGTCTAAAACACATATATTTTACATTGTTTAAACCATAAAAAGCGACCAAAACACACAAATGACTTTATAAATGTTACAAATATCATGAAAATGTGTTTTATGCGAATCGGTACAAAAGAGTTGAAACAGTTTGATTCTCACGATAATGATGGTTTCATTGAAACCTATTGTGATTCTCTGAATCAATGGTTTCTAGAAGTTATAATCTTGTTGATGGTTTCTGCTTGAAGGCATACGTTTCACAGATACTTCCACTAAATAATATCGGTCCCTAAATAATATCCGGTCAATACCATCAAAACTAACTTCTTGTTTTCCCTCTCCCTCACATACCCCGCCAAAACCATACCACCCTTCCACCTCCCTGGTATTCCTCCTCCACTTGCTTACCCACTCTCACCACCTTTTCCTACACACCTATACCAACCCACAACTACCATTAATGCATTCCCACAACTTTACCTTCCCCTGTACCATCACATACCCTGCTTTTGCTATCAACTCCACCACTTGACCTCTAAACCTACCAAACATGTCCCCTCCACCTCTACAAGTGAAAAAGAAGCATTAATTGTTGCAGAACTGCCTCAATCTACTAGTAGCACTTTTGGCGCCAAAAGTGAATTAAAAGGCTAGGATCATCTCTGCTCAATCAATGGTCAAAATTAAAGTGGGATTTTCCGAGGAAGATGGTGGGAACTCGAATGACTATAAATATCGGAGAGAGGCAAGAGAAGAAGATACTTTTGGGCTAGCCATTGGTGGGTAGTATAGAATTTAAATGCTTTCTTTAGATTAAATACCTTTGGATTAGCCTAGGTCGCGTAGTTAATTTAGTTCTTGCTTTCTTTAATTTCAAGTCATTTTATTGCTTTCAATGTTGTATTTTCATCAAAGTAGTGTAATGAAACTTTATTTTCGCTTTAATTTCAAGTATCTTTCGCCAAGCTTTTGCTTAATTACCTTTAATTTTCATGTCACTTTAATTTCTTGTTAAGTAGTTGTTTAAAGGACTCGATAAGCTCACATAAGCTCGACAAAGCTTTAAAGCTTTTAGAGACCTTAAAACAAGTTTAGACTTTAAAATTCGTAAAAACACTAAAATCAAGAAAACCATGAAAACCAAAAATAATGAAGTGATCTTGGTGAAACCGCATGGAGCAAGGTTAATTGTGGATTGCCTTTGGTTTAGAAGCTTTGTGGAAAGCCTTAGGATGTGTTACTGTGACCATGGTTCTCGCCAAGCGAGGATATCACTTGTAAGCCCTTTTTACCATTTTTGCATTTTATTGTTCTAGTCTTTTATATGCTTTAATTATCATGTTTATGTGTTTCTTAGTTATTATTTAGTGTTATTAGAGCTTAATATTAGGTTGTTATGTTTTGGATTTGGTTGTGGTTTGATATTGCACTTGACTGTCAATATGCTAGTTTTTGACAATCCTAGGTTTGAACATTTGTGACTACTTGTTTATGCTTAAAAAGGTCCATTTTGACACTTTGGTTCCTCTGGATTTGATGAAATTGGTTTACATAGTCTTTTGTTTTGAAAAACTGCATAACAGTCCATTAAAAGGTTGTTTGGATCTAATAGTGAATCTGCGTTTTGGGTTATGTTTGGTGTTGTTCTTGTTTGATGCACTCTTCATATGGCCTATTTACCTCAGTGAAACCTTAATCAAGTGGTGTAGCATGGTAGAAAGTCAATTTGACACTTGACAATCTCATTATGAGCACTGTGAGATTGTTAGAACTCATAATCTTGCATACTTGTTTAAATCTTGTTTATCTTTGTTTAATTCATGTTTATGTTGTTTAATATTCCGTAATCTGTCATTATATTCAGATCAAAGTTCAACTCAGTCAACTTTGATCATAAACTAAAAAGTCAAATTTCTAGTTTTCCTATTTTTGATTTAATTGTTTATTTTCCTATGTCTTTGTTATTTAGTTTCATGTTTAGTGTTTTTAGAGTTTTAATGTTTTGTTGCTAATATAGTTAGATATATTTTGTTAATTTTTATAAGTCATGTTTAATAGCTTATTTATGTGCTTATTTTGATTCTCATTGATTCACTTATTTGGATTCTGTTGATTCACTTATTTGGATTCTCACGATTTGTTTAGCCTTTGTTTATTCTTAGTTGTTTTTGCACTTTGTAGCTTATTTGTTATGTTTATGCTTGTTTTTAGGTTTGTAGCTTATTTAGATAGCTTAATCAACCCACCTTTTTGTCCCATCTTACTCACTACACGTACAAACTGTAGTTGGAGTTATTTTCCTAAGCTCATGAAAAGTTCCTCATTGAGCTTGAGCTTGTGATTTTGGCCTTATGTGAGGCTAATCTATCATACTCGGTGTTTCAAGGCTTGTTGAGCTCTCATGAGCTCATTTGATAAGTTAATTTAGAGCTTGTTGTTTGCCCATTCTCAGCGGTTCATCGAGAACTCGGTGAACTTACACCATTACCAAAAGCTCTAAAAGCTCATTAGTGATCATAAGCTTGTGAGATTTAGTTCCCTGTGGAGCTTATCTGCCCAACTTTAAGATCCTATGCTTAATTTTCCCATTGTAGCCTATTTACTAGGGCTGCAAGTAGCTTATACTTATCAGCAGTACCTTGCAATGGTTCAGCAGTATTCTGGATTCTGCTGAATTGCTTATTAGCCTATTACAAGCTTATTTGATGAAATCCAGTACACATGCTTGTTTATACTTGTTCATATCACTTGTACTTATATTACTTTCCTTTTTATTTCCTGTGTGGAGCTTATACCAAGCTTTTACAAGCTTTCACTCCATCCAAGTTAAGCCCAAAAAGCTTAACTGTCTAAACCTTAAGCTCACACTACCACAATCCATTTTATTGTTTATATTTATCCATTGGACTTGTGTTTATCTTATTTTATCTTTTGTTTCTGTTTATAGCTTTTTCCAAGCTTATTTCAAGCTTAAACTCCACTATGAAGCCAAAAGCTTAAGCTGTTGGACTCATAAGCCCACAATTTGCTTATTTTTAGGTTTGTAAGTATTGTTTTCATTAAACTTGTTCATATTCAATTACATATTGATTTTTCGATTTTTGATTCTTTATTTTATTTATTTAAGATAATTTTAGATTTTCTTATTATTTAATTCGTGATTAAATACATTTAATTCATTTTAATTTATATTAATTAACTTAATAGTGTAAAATTTATTTTCCAATAATATCTTTTACGCTTTTAGGTTTCGATTGCACGTTTTTAACGACATAGGCGTGATGAGCTATTACTATTCATATTCCTAGTGTTAGTCAATCGATTCTTGTTTTGTATATTCTATATCATTTGACACACACATCGTTGTATTACAGTTTACACCTCGTTGGGAAGAACGACCCAGTTCTGCAGTTTCTTCTGCAATACTTTGGAACACACACTATACTACATTTGATTAGACGCCCCTAAAAAAGGCGGATATCACCCCTGTTGTCCGGACCTGATCCGTGATCAACTTACAAAAGACGGGGAAAACCTACTTACGCTTAGATGTAACATTCTTCAAGTTGCGGATGTTCCATGTCCTCAGGAGTATCTCCCCATCCGCGGCTCTGAGCTTGTATGTTCCATTCCCTATTGCCTCCATTACTTCATATGGCCCTTCCCATTTGGGCCCAAGCTTTCCGGTGTCCTCCGCTCTACTAGCTTCGTTGCTGCGGTAGGCAAATTCTCCGGGTCTGAAGGCCGAGCTTCGTACTTTGGCGTTGTAGTACCCTTCCATCCTTGCTTACCGCGCCTCTTCATGGCGCGACTTCTCGTTTTCTTCCGGGATGTCCGCACTTAGCGAAGCTCTTGGTCATTGGAGATTTGGTTTATGGCGACATCGAGACTTGGCATTCCAATTTCTACCGGGATAACTGCTTCGGTGCCATATGTGAGGGAAAATGGGGTTTCGCCGTTGCTTGTTTTAATCATGGTTCTGTGTGCCCAGAACACATGCGGCACTTCTTCCACCCAGTCTTTACTTCCCTTCTCCAATCTCGCTTTGATGCCTTCTCCCAGACTTTTGTTCGCTGCTCGACCGGCCGTTTGCCGGCGGATGTTTCACCGATGCAAACCGTTGTTTGATGTTGAGCTTCTGGCACCAGTCCTTGAATGGGTTGTCGCGGAATTGCTTTCCATTGTCCGACACTATTTCTCCCGGCAGGCCGAAGCGGCAGACTATATTGTCCCAAACAAATTTCTTCATTTGCCTTCCTGTGATGGAGGCTAAGGGCTTGGCTTCGATCCATTTAGTGAAGTAGTCTATTGCTACAATCATAAACTTTACCTTGCCGGGACCTTCTGGGAAAGGTCCGCAGATGTCTATACCCCACTTGTAAAAAGGCCAAGGAGAGGTGATTGGGGTCAGATTTTGCTGCGGATGTTTTGGTACCGGACGGTGGACTTGGCAATCTTCGCACCTCTGTATTAGCTCCCGTGCATCCCTGTGCATCGTTGGCCAATAATACCCGGATCTAATTGCCTTGGCTACCACTGCCCTTGGACCGGAGTGCATGCTACACGACCCTTCGTGGATTTCTCGCAGCACGTAGTTGGCTTGAGTGGGGCCTACGCATCGGAGCCAAGGTTCTAGGAAGGATTTCCGAAACAGGATTCCGTCTCTCAATGCGTACTGCCTTGCCTTGATCCGTAGTTTCCTTGCCTTGTTGTCATCCGCTGGTAGCACTTCATCCCTTAGATATTCAACTAGGGGTGTCATCCATGTATCTTCGTCTTCTTCCACGATAGCCAGTACTTCCTTTTCTTCGATGGATTTTTCTTTTAGGATTTCCACAAGGACCTGTTTTGTCAGGTGGACAAAGCTGGTGGATGCAATTTTGCTTAGCGCATCTGCCTGTTTGTTTTGACTCGGGAACCTGCATGATGGAGAACGTCCGGAACCCGCAATCGGTGCTTTGGCCTTCGCCAAGTAACGCACCATGCTTTCCTCCTTTGCCAGATGCTCTGTTTATCCGGTTTGCCACCGACGGAGTCAACATTTGCCGATAAGTCTTTGACCGCATTTGTTCGGCAATCCTTAGTCCTGCGATTAGTGCCTCGTACTCGGCTTCGTTGTTGGATGCCTCGAACTCGAAACGGGCGTAGGTGAACTCCTGCCCTTCCGGGCTTGTCAGGATTAAGCCTGCTCCGGACCCTTCTATGCACGAGGACCCATCCGTGAATAGCTTCCACGGCTCTGAGTATTGTTGCTGGTCCTTTTTCTTGTCAGGAGTTTCTTCATCTGGGATCTCAGCAATGAAGTCCGCCAGAATCTGTCCCTTTATGGCTGTCCGGGGTCTGAAGGTGATGTCATGTTCGTCTAGCTCTATTGCCCATCCAGCCATTCTTCCACTCTATTCCGTCTTGGTCAAGACTTGCTTTAATGGTTGGTTCGTGATCACCGCAACCGGGTGTGCTTGGAAGTACCGCCGCAACCTGCGGGATGCATATACTAGCGCCAGGACGAGCTTCTCGATTGGAGTATAATTCACCTCCGGGCCTTTTAGGGCGCGGCTGACGAAATACACTGGCTGCTGCCTTGATTCCCTTTGTGCTAACAAGACCGCGCTTCTGACTTCTTGGGGCCGCCGGTACATAATCAATTCTTCCTTTGGTGGTGGAGCTATGACCATTGGTAGGTTAGCAATGTCTTGCTTTATTTCCTTGAATGCTTGCTCGCCTCCGTTGTCCAATAAAAGTCGCTCTTTTAATGCACTTCTTCAATGTCTTGAAGAGCGGAAGGACCCTCCATTGACTTGGACATGAAACGGTCGAGGTGGCTAGTTTTCCATTCGAGATCGCACTTCCTTTTTGGTCGTCGAGGATTTGAGGGTAGCTACGACGCAGACTTGTCAGGCAAGCTCGAATGCCCTCTTTGCTCACCACATGACCCGAAACATCCCTGTTCCGCCCGAATGTGCACTTTTGGGGTTAAGCTTCATGTTGATGTTCCTTGGGGTCTTGAAGGTTTCGCTCATATCCCTGAGTACTTCTTCCTCTGAATGGCTCTTGATGACTAGATCGTCAACGTACACTTCCAGATTTCTTCCAATCTGCTTCTCAAACGCCTTATCCACGAGCCTTTGGTATGTGGCGCCATCGTTCTTTATCCGAAAGGCATTTTGGTGTAACGAAGATGCCTTGGTTTGTGTGGAACATTGTCTTTTCCTCATCCCCTACCGCCATTTGTATCACGGTGATACCCTTTATACGCATCAAGAAAGCACTTGAATGGATATCCGCAGAGGGATTCGACCTTCGAGTCGATTTCCGGCAAGGGGTAGCAATCTTTCGGGCAGGCTTTGTTTAAGTCCTTGAAGTCCACACACATTCTCCAGCTTCCGTCACTCTTTTTGACGAGAACGGGATTAGACAACCAGTCGTGGTAGTGTACCTCCTTCATGATCCCCGCTGCCACTAGCTTGGTAACGTCTTCATTGATTGCTTTGTTTCTTTACGGGGCTGTCCCTCTTCTTTGTCGCCGAGGTCATAACCGTCCGGACATTCGGTTTGTGTTCGCGATTGTCCGCGGAACCCGATCATGTCGGAGGGTTCCCAAGCAAAGACGTCAAGTTATTCTGATCGGATCGCGAGACTTTTCTTCCCTGCCGCTCAACCCCCTCGATGGTGACCGTTTGGTTGGGGAATGCAGGGTTGATTGCCACCGCGACTCCTTCCTTTGCTTACGTCTGCGGTTACATGGTAAGGTTCTGGTTCCGCAACCATTCTGCATTCAACCGGGACAACCTTGTCACTGTGCAAAGTCACGACTCCGTCACAAGTAGGAAATTTCAACATCCCATGCGCCGTGGATGGCACTATTCTCAACAGCCTAATCCCCGGCCGTCCAATTATCCCGTTGTAGGGAGAAGGAGATCGTACCACCATGAAATTCATCCACGCACTGGCCGACCTCTCTTCGTCTCCCAACGTCACTTCCAAGAGGATCTGCCCTAGCGGCCATGAGAGTTCTCCGCTGAAACCCAAGAGTGGTGATGAAGCAGGGATTAGTCTTTTGCGGATGTCTGGGCTTAGCTTGTTGAAGCAATGTTCGTATAGAACTTCTGAAGCGCTTCCATTATCCACGTACATCCTGTGAATTGTACACCCTTCTACATCCACCTTGATTACCAGTGGGTGGTCGTCCCAGTCGTCTCCGGATATGGGGGGAAAAGATATTTCCATATTCAAGACCGCATCCGGACCCAGCTTGGGCTTGACCGACCGTTGCCAGGTGTTGATCATGTATATGGCGTGGGCTTTGTCTTTGGTCGTGGTATCCTTCTTTCCGCCCTTGGGGCCGCCATTCTTCTGCGCCCCATTCTTGATCTCTTTGACCAGATGCGCCAGCTGTCCAGATCTGACTGCCTCTTCTATCTGTTTCTTCAACTGATAGCATTCGTCAGTGTTGTGCCGTTTTTCTCTGTGGAAGTCATAGTACTTGTCTTTATTCCTAGACTCGACCGGACTGGACATTGGCGGGGGAGCTGTGAACTTGACCGTATCTATGGCCAGGATTTCTTTTGGCGTTTTTGTGAGGGGGGTGAACCTGTCCCCTCTCTTTTTCTCTGGCCTTAAGCGGGTCTTGAACTCCCCTTTTCTTTCAAAGATCTGGATGTTTTTCTGTCCTCCCTCTTGGTTTTTCCACTGGGAGTGCTTCTTTTTTGACTGGTTGGCCGCGGCCACCTCTCCTCTGAGAAATGCTTTCACGACCTTCCACATTTCATCCTGCGACTGGGGAATGTTGTCATTGAGCCTCCTGATCAGCTCCGGGTTCGTTATCCCGTGCATAAAGCCAAACACTCTCATGCACTCGGGGGCTCCCTTCACATACATGCTTTCTGTCTTGAAGCGTTCCACGAATGCTTCTGTGGATTCCCCTTCCCACTGCTTTTATATGGTGTAATTCAACAGGATCTTTCGTATACTTCTTCTGTTGTAGGAAATATGAAAGAAAACTCGATCTTAATTCCTCAAAGTTGTCAATGCTTTCCGGACGCAGTTCATCAAACCAGCCGCGGGCGTGTCCAACAAGGGTGGAGTTGAACATGTGGCACCAAGTGGGCATGGCCTATCTCTCCACCTTGGCCGCGATCTGGAAGATTTTCAGATGATCCTCCGGATCTCCTGTCCCGTCATATGTCCTGATGTGGGCTAGCATTCTTGTTTTGTCCGGGAACTCGAAATTTCGTATGCGACGGGTAAAGGGGTATGTGTCAGCCACGTCATACGGGGAGTAGAGGTCGTCATTTTCCCGTTTCTTGCTTTTCGGGGTGGATTTCCAATATCCTCCAGTGCTTTCCTCGCTTTCCGGGGGAGATACTTCCCTTGTTCTACTCCGGCACGAGTGGTATGTTTCTCCTCTGCCTGACTTCGAGTGGGAAGCATTGCCGTGGGTAGTACTCCGGCTTCGTTGGTGTCTATCGGCTGAACGCTTTTTGGTCATGTCCCGTTTACTCTGCTTTTCTGCTTCTCTTTTGCGTTGTCTACGGAAGTGACCTTTGGTGAGTCTGGAGAACACGGTTGGTTTGGGTCACCAAGCCTTGTGGACACATCTTGGCGTTCCTTCTCCGGTCTTGAGAATACATCCGTCCATGACCTTTTGGCCTCCCACCGCTTTTCTCCCTAGAACCTCCTCGTCTCTCGCTAAGTCTTGAGAAGACACTTGAGACTTGGAATACTCAGTTTGATGCGACTGGCACTAGGGTGACTTCGCGCCTCCTTTTTGGTGCCTCTTTTCTTTCAGATGCTGGACGAGTATTCCGAGCGTGTTCTTGAGATCTCTCATTTCTAGCCTCATCGTCAAAATCCAACCGGGTTTTGACCCGGTCCAGTTTTTCTTGATGGACTCTCTCTGCCATGAAGGGCAAGATCTGATGGTAGTGCTTTTCGCAGAACTCCCTTATTGACGCATCTGTCGCGGTCTTAGGGTGGTATTGTTCTGTGGCTTGCACTTTTTCATTCCCTCCCGTGTTTCTGACCGTGGACGGCTCAGGAGAGGGGGAGGGGTTTTCTGCCAAATTGCTCATCAGAGTTTTTTTTTAGGAGACGCGTTTATGTTACTGGTCCCACGGATGACGCCAACTTGTTAATACAATTCTGGGCGCTTCTCCTACGAGGATTAGTGTAAGCTAACTCTTCGGAGAATAGATCTTGTATTAAGTGAAATCTTCAATTGCTAGTCGCTAAGAAAACCAACACCGTTAGTCTCACCGCGAGCGGGTTTCGCGGTCAACCTCCGGCGTGAGGTAAGTGATAGTTTTAGAGATGAAGTGAATTCTAGAGAGAGAGTATGTATGTTATCTGTTTGAGTAGAGGTGAGACCTCTATTTATATGGTTGACCTTTCTGTCGTGTTCTCAAGGTCACGGGTCTTGAGAGCGACAGTTTGTGACGTAAGTCAGCTGCAGAGCTTGTCCGCTTGTTGTGATGGTGATGTTTTTGGGCGGGAGTTGTCCCGCTTTCCTCTTTTGGGGCCTGCAGGTCGCAGTACATCTAACCTAGGGAAGATTCCTTTCCTTTTCGTGGGCTTGCGCCTTCTTCTGAACGCACTGCCATCCGCGGAAAGGTTTAGTGGCGTAGCCGGGCTACGCGCCCGGTCCGCGACTGTCCTGTGTGATGTCCACGATGTCATGGTTAGCCCGCGTCGGACCGTATGGGTGTCGGGGAGGCTATACGTGATCACTAGATCTTTGCATCAGTCATCTCTTACATCATCTCATATTTATCTTTGCATCACTCATCTCTTACATGATCTCATATGTATCTTTGCATTTGTTAAGAGAAACAACCATCATGTTCATTTTAGGGGTGTTAATGCATTCGGCTGTTTTTGCCTCCAAATGTGTTTGCTGTTCCTCTCCTTGCATAGAAAGAGTGGATCACCTCTCTCAAAGTGATATTGCTAGGATAGATAATAGGGTCTCATTTCTCTCCCGGTCTCAATGTGGATTTATTTTAGAAAGCTCCTCTTCACCATCTTTTGGCTTCCGGTTTAATGGTGCCAAATCAAAACAAATATAGTTAGCATAGATAGAGTCTATCTCCGAAGCATGGAGTAGACCCCCAAAAGAGAGAGTATCCCGAGTATATCACGGTATCAAAAGGGTAGCACGTAACCTGAAACCATTCATTGTAGTTTTTTTCGGTTCGACACGGTGAGAGCGATAAAATCTTAATGGTTTAGATTTGAAAGGGGTGTTCTTAATGACTTTTGTTGACACAAAAATAACAAAAAGAGAAAGAAAAAAATAATACGAGCAAGCAAATGTGCGATTTAAACATAAGTTTTTTTTCCCGTCCAGATGCGGTCAGATTCAGACATTTACGTCTCATATTCAGATTCAGATGTGCGATTCAGATTCAGATTCAAATCCTTTTAGAAAACAAACACCACCTATCTAACTAAATTTAAAGTGGGTTGAACTGAACCAAAAACCGAATTTGAATTCGAGTCAGTTTTTGTGCTTGACCAAAAAATTCGAATTTTAAAATTTATAATTCTTTTCATTTAATTATATATATTTTTAACACCCAAATGCATTTAACAAGGTTATTAATGCAGATCAAATAGTAATTATTTTTAAGTACTTTGCCAAATCAGATTATTTAAAAGCTTAACATGTAAAATAACTAAAAAAAGATATTGCTATATTGTTGAACAACTTAAATTTAGCATACAACAATTTATTTTTATATGACTTATAAGAATTTAGTTAACTAAAATAAATACATCTACATTATTATTTTGTATAAACGAAAATATTACGTTTAATATTGAAGAATACCAACTTGATGGAGCCCAATTGAAGGAAAAAAAAAAAATAAAAATAAAATAAAAACCTCTTATATCCATATATACATTACCTCTCTTTGCTCTTTGCCTAATTATTTCCCATATTTTAAGGTTTCTTATACATGTGTTTTAAATTCTTAGGTGAAGATCTGCGTCTGTGTGCGGTTTCTAGCGTCGATAATTAATGATTTAGGGTATTGTGGTGAGTGTTTTGTGTAGCGTTTAAAATAGAGCGTGAATCAGGTAAATGCGAATTCAAACTAACGGTTTGTACTTATCACGATCACAAAGTCTGACAAAATTTTAACATCTATCAAACAATATATAAAACATTTAATGAAAATGAAAGTAAACATTACATCGCCTATGAGATAAAAGCTAACAACACACGTTACTTGTCGTAAAACTAACAAGGATGCGATTAATAGTGATGTTGTTAAGAAGAACGCAAGTACCAAAATTAGCATGAATGTGATTAGCCCAAAATAAAAAAAAAAATGGCTAATTTTGGCTATTTTGCAAAAGATTTGAGCACATTTAGCCTCATCTTTTTTTTTTTTGAAATGGGCGCATTTGCTTATTGAAATGTTAAATGTCACTAACTGACACATATTTTCTCTTAATTGTAAAACATTATAATCGTTTTGAAGAAAAACTTTATATATATATATATATATATATATATATATATATATATATATATATATATATATATATATATATATATATATATATATATATATATATAATATATTTATATAGCGACAGATCGTTTTGTGTTAAAAAGTTTATGGGTCTCTAAACGAAAAATAACAAAAGTTTGAAGATTTGGGGATTAGACATAATGTTTTGAAACCCGGTTCGACCCGAGTGGTTCAATCGGTTGAACTGTTCCCGTCGAAAAACGGGTCGATTTAAACCGAGTCAACTCGACAGGTTTGGTCAAAATGGGTCAAATTAAACGAGTCAACCCACCGGGTTTGAAGCGTCCCAGTCAACCCGGTTTTCGATATGTATTAATAGTTTCAACTTTTCACTTTTACTTTTTGGTTTTCCTTTATATATAGTATAACAGGTACCGCGTGTTGCGATGGCGGGTCTCTGTGACGATTAATCTGAGAAATAAATCTCGATGAGGCCGATTCACCAACCAGACGGTTCAACGAGTCCTCTATAGTTCATTTTCGATGGTTGTTATTCGTTAGCCGAACCGGTGGCGACACGGTTCCCCCGAACACGTTAGTCGGTCCGATTTTCAAAACTATACGTCTTATCAACTCATAACAGTATTAAATGCTTTGTGTGTTTTATTAATTTGTATGATAACGTACTTTTCATTTTAGAGTGTTTTAAAATAACATTAATTAGTGTGTTTAATTATTTTATATTTAGGATTATATTGTAGCTTGTTTAAATTGTACATTGTGAAAATTTTATTGTCTTTTTTAGTAAGAGTGTTTTAATTGGTTGTTTTAATTTGATTGATATCTTTCAATTGGTTGTAAAATGTGAATAAATTATCAGTCTTTTAAGAATGACTGCTTTTAATAAGAAGATTATTTACACAATATATTTCTCTCACATTTGACTTTCAACTTTCTTTTCGCCGTCAATCGTTTTTCTATTATATGTAGTATAGATATATATTGTATTTGTTATTTGCTCTATTTTAGCGGTGGGTATTTTGGTAAATAAGATAGGATGTCATGATCAAGTTTTACAAAAGCATGTGATGAGTAGCTTTTTGATCTCTGCTTGGGCTGTAAACAAATTAAAAATTCAGTGAATATTTCATAAATTATTCGGTAAAAATTTTGTTTATTTTCGTTTATTTATTAAATATAAATAATATGTTCGTTTAGTTAAACCAACGAACATAAACAAAAGTGGTGTCCTTTCATTTATGTTCGTGAACGTTCGATTATTCGTTCGTTTATGTTCATTCGTTTGTTTATGTTTGTGTACCATATCTTTTAATCATATACTTTTAAAAATGGTTTGTTTGAATAAACACTATGCATAATGTAGTAAAGTTTATGTTTGTTTTTTTACGTTCATCTATGTTTGTGTAGGGTTTACTTTTTTTTAATGAACGAACATAAACGAACATGAACAACTAATTTTCTTAATAAACGAACATGAATAAAAATTTATTCCGTTTAAGTATTCGTGCCTGTTTAATTGTCTGATTACAATTAAACTAACGAATATGAGGAGGCTTCGTTCTTATTCGTCCGGTTCGTTTTAAAAACGCAAACAATTGATTAACAAAAGTCTTGTTTCCAAGCAAAACAAACAGATTTATTACGTTTTTAAATCATGATAATAACATAATCTAGACCCAATAACAATCCCAAACACCCCACAAAATAGAAAGTTTTGGTTTTCATCTTTAAAAAATAAGAATACATTTTCTGTTATATTGGTTTATATAGTAAGCTTAATAACTTGTATTTTCCATTTAGGGGGGTTTTAATAATAACATTACTTAGATGTTGACTCGTCAATTTTTTATATGTGTTGGTGTATTATTTGAATGTACATAGTGCTTAGTGATTTGTAATTGCATAAACTTTATTTATCGAAGTCTTTATAAAAAAAGAAAAAAAAAAAGTGAGAGAGAGAGAGACTAAAATGATTTATATGTAGTATAGACGTCTTTTTTCTGCTAGCTTGCTTAACAAAATTCTTGTTTGTGCATTGTTTTGACTTCTCAACCGATATCTAAAACAGTTTTTTATCGAGCGATGATTCATATTTTCTTGAGGTTTAGATGAACTTGAGTCTTAAAATCCAACTATCGCTTAAGTTACTAGTTTATGCTGCATCTTTAAATTGATCTGTTGTCCATTTAATTATCACCATAATATTAGATATCCATATATTAATATCTTAAGTTGAAACTATATAAACAAAACTTGTTTATTTTTAAACTTTGAGTAAACGAAGATTAATATTATCATCAATAAAGCTTAGGGAAGATTGAAAAATATAAATAACGTTTTAGGCGATATTTGTATGAACAAGATAGTTTATTAATGAATTCTATAAACTTAGTTTTAAGCAAAAAAAATTGACGTTGTAGTTTGTGTTTTCCAAATATTACGTTTTTCTAACTTTTTTGCAACTAAAATATTAAAAACTAATTTAAAAATGAGCATGTATAATAATATTCACTTGAGTCGGTTATGTATTCTCGCTATTCGTAACAATAGATAGGCATAATCGAAAAATATTGTTCTCCGAAAAGCATCAGGGCTGCAACGCACGAGTAACTTGCAAGTTTTCTTAAAAGCTCATCTACATTTTGTTTTCTTTTTTTTTCCTTTCCTTTTGGTAATATATTTTTTGTACTAAAGCTTGGTTAGGTGGGTTGAGAGTTTTTCTTTTGAACAAATTCCAAAAATAGTTCAATTTTCACTTTTGCAATAAAAAGTAGTAAAAAACCTCATTTTCTAATATGGTCTTGTAAACTATGCGACTCCACTAATTTCGAAAAGAATTTGCATTTTTTTTCTATTTTGCTAAATGACAAAAATGCTCGCACAAAAGTACAAATCCAACAAAAAAATTAGGTTCTCTCATTTGTACTTTTGTGCAATCACTTTTATCTTTTTGTATAAAAAAATTATTTTTTTTTCAAATTTTTTATGTTTTTATGCAAAATGACAAAAAGTTATCGCACAAAAAGTACAGTATGGCACAAAACATAGTTGTTGGTCTTTAAAAGACACCATCAAACTTTAAAAAATGTGTCAAAAAACCTAAACAGTCGCACATTCTATCAGTCTATCTAAGAAAATTTTAGAAATGGTTTTTCTAGTTTGGTTATTGTACTTCAAAAGTTATTGTAATACCACCTAGTAAAACTATATTTGTTATTTTTTTCTTTCTTTTTTTTTTTTCCTTTTTTGTCTGTTGTCTTACACTTTCCTCTTATTATTATTAAATACCCCATAATTTTGGTTATTAATACCCCTTCTAATTTATTTTGTATTTACTTTTAGTTTAAATTCTTTTTACTCTTTTGTCGGTGTGTTATCATAATACAAAAGTTAATGACATAAAAAATTTCCTTTTGAAAAAATAGCAACATGTAACAACTATAATAACTTTATAAAATAGAGAGTCATGATTACATTAACAAAAATGTTACATTTTTCTTCGATTATGAATACATTCAGCATACGTGAGCTGTCGACTTAAATGTAGGTCTTTCCATTCAGAAGCGATCTTGCATCTGTACCTCCTCCATTGTGGGTGATTTTTCGGGATTGGACAACTTTCATGTAGCGTCAAATTGATTAAATGGTCATTATTCACATGTGCAACCACAATGGGGCATTTTGTACATGTTCCGTGTTAAGCGGGGGTGTATTCACCATATTTCTAAACTAAAAATAACGAACGATGCTCGATATTTTGCTAATGTTTTCAAACCGCACGCCTTTTACCCGCTTTTCTATAACTTTAATAAAGTCGCTAGTATAACCAAGTTTTTACTCGAGTTAAATCACGAAATTTATAACCGGTAATGAAACTTTTAGTGTTTGCAAAATACCATTGTGTTGAATATTTTATTGAGGAAAACATGAACCGAGAGCTGATCTGAAGTTAACCTAGCAAAACTAGAACCGAACCGGAGTTAACCTAACGAAACCGAAACCGAACCAAACTGATAGTTTAGGTGTATTTTTCTTGGTTTTGAATCGAACCGAACCAAATAAAACCAAAAATGAAAACCATAATTATATCAATTCAATTTGATTTTCGGTTAATTTTGCTCAGCCATAATGTGTAAATGTATCGGTTATAGCTTTTGAACTTTTTCCAGGACTTGCTCTCTTTTTTATTCAACAAATATGCTCGGTCTCCTTGCATTGCTCAAACAAGTGTTCCCTATCTCCAAGTCAAATACTTGGCCACCAAGTTCTTGTTACCCGTACCCCACATTATTTATTTATTTAATTATATATTAGAAAGACCAAAAACAATTGGGTGAATAAATATAGGGATTGATATCAATGTATTTTTTCAAGTGTCTCGTTTTGGTACGTGTATTTTTTTTTTAGTTGTAGATTAGCAATATACTTTTTCAAGTGTTTTGTTTTTGGTACGTGTATTTTTTTAAATTGTAGAACAGCAATGTACTTTCCATAAGTGTTTCAATTTAGTACGTCATACTTTTCATATGTGTTCCAATTTGGTACGTCATTAACTTACCAAAATAAACACTTATGAAAAGATATCGCTATTATACAACTTAAAAAGATCTGCGTCTAAATTGGAACAAAAGATGAAAGACACTATATTAAGTGAAGCGAAAATAATACACGTACCAAAATAGCATATTTAAAAAAGTATATAGCTATTTAACGGCCAAAACCCATAAATATATATTGTTTGAACATCTATAATTACGTATGCGGTTCCGGTATGTGTGATTGAGTATGATAAAGTGTTCATGTTAGTTACTTCCAGTTCCATTTTGATGTAGTGTTATCAAAGTCCATTGAGAGTTGCACATATTTATCAAATTAAAGTTTCTTATTAACAAACAGTAAACATGTGTGCACTTGAGAGATATATATCTCATTAAAAAAAAAAAAAAAAAAAAAAAAAAAAAGTCATTTAGTAACACAAAAAGTATCACTAAAGGTGCGTTTGGTTTGAAAACAAGAATCACTAAAAGTATGAATATGATAATAGGATAGAATAAGAATTGGTTAGACTACTTAAATATTGTTGTTTGGTTTGTTACATAAATGTTGATATCACTTTCCTTTTCTTTAACACACCAAAGAAAAGAAAGAATATTAGAGAAACCAAATGAGCCGATTGAAATGACCAAAAGTCACCAACTTACAGTCGATTGATTTTAATAGCTCAACCAAACTTGGAATGAATTTAATTGTCCTAGATTCCTATACCTATCAAACAAACGACACTTAAAAGTCAAAAAGTGTTGTAAGATGTATAAAACTGTCAACAAAAAGTTCAAAAAAGATGTCACTAAATATTTTAAATGTTTTCTCTATAACTTAAAGAGTGTAAGTAAAAGTGAAATAGGCAAATGTTTATATATAATGACACAAAAAATGTAATGATATTCTTTTTCCTATTAGACATAAATTTGTTTAGAAAAAGTGTCATTAAATTTTAAAATTTTTATTTCCCCCTCCACATTTTTCAAAAAGTGTCAAT
This sequence comes from Chrysanthemum lavandulifolium, assembly GCA_022545495.1. NCBI lineage: Eukaryota > Viridiplantae > Streptophyta > Magnoliopsida > Asterales > Asteraceae > Chrysanthemum > Chrysanthemum lavandulifolium. Next base: position 241,109,719 of record CM040243.1, on the reverse strand, counting down.
AAAAAGGTTAAATTTAGTGACACTGTTTGTGTCATTAGAACCCTGTCTCCGAAAGTCAACTTTCTTTTAGTGCAATTGTGGTACTCCTTAGGGGAGTAAATGAGTCGAACTGAATCGAATTTTCGCAGAACTCGACTTGACTCGACACTAATATGTTCGGCTTTAGCTCGACTCGATAGCCCGACGAGCTTTCATGATGGAAGCTCGAGCTTTGCTCAAGAAAATTGGAATAAGACTCGAGCTCTGCTCGAAAAGCTCAATTTAATTGTAATGTTATATTTTTTTCAACCAACATGATGAAAATATAATATAATACTTGAATTCAGTTCGAGTTCGACTCGAAAAGCACGACAATTAGTAAAATACACTTAGTTTATGTATATATAAATATGCAAAATATATTAGAAAGAACTTGTATATTAATCGAAGGTCGACAATAACGCGAGTCGAATATATATAAGCTCAAGCTTGACTCGTTGAACATTTCGAACTCAATTCTTGGACGTGAACTCCAGCTTGAGGCTCGAGAAAGCTAGACTCACACGAGCTTGAATCGAATTTGAGTTACTCGACAAAAGCTCAATTTGTGATCCCACTACTTCTTATATCAAAGTTGGATTAGTCTAGGATTTACTTATTAAAAGAATAAGTCAACGGATATATATTTTATGCCAGTTCCTGGAGTATTCACCAAGGACTTATAGTACTAATTATGAATAATTTATGGTTAAGTTATTGTCATCATCGATGCGACCCTTTATATAATACATATAACATCATCTTCATTCATATAAACGAGTCAAAAAAATTCTAGAGATCGATACATCGATCTTGTCATGATCATTATCGTTTTGAGCGCATTCGTATCAATGTACACGATTATACAACTCTATCATACGAAAATTCAGTTTAATAAGTTCACTACCAGTGTTTTGCCCGTGTTACTTGTGATAGTCGTGTCGGGGTTAAGTAACTTGTTTATGTCAGGTTTTATGTCTCTCCTGATCAAAGTTATCTATGGACGATATATGGTTTCCGACAAAGATGTAAGCTTTGGAGTTAATTATATAGCAAGAATGGTGATTGTACTAGTAGCATTTCTCTTGCCATTTCGTGATCGTCATCAACAACATCCTCCATGGAGGATCACTGTTCTATGGTTGTGAAGAAGTTTTAGAATAGAGAAAATGATTTTTGACATTTTATAAGTTTTTTATCCTTTGCTTTGTTGTGATCTTTCATTGCATTTTTGCAACGTTTTTCTGCTAATCACCATGCATGCATATATATTAATATATTATATTTCGATGAAATCATTGCCACGGCTAATAATGCATGTGAAAAAATTAACAATATATGCATATTAATGTTTCTTAGAATAAAGTTTAAGAAGAGAAACCCACGCCATGATTCAAACCCCGTCTCTTGCGCCAACAAACAGCCTCAAGGGCTACACCAAGTAATTGACTTAGTCAATGCATTGAAAATTTAGTAAAACAACGTATTTATAGTACTCCGTAGTCTGTAATACGTAATAATTTGACTTTCTTTATGCTTTTCTCTTAAAATTATAGAAGGGTTAGTGTTACCCAGACACCCCTTAGGCTGGTGGCAACCATGCCTAAATCATTTTTTCATGCCTAATCACCCACCAATTATATCCTTACATCTCATCTCATACCAATTTCATACCTAACAATATATTTTAGTGGCAACCATGTCTAACTCATACATCATCTATTTTTTTTTTCTTTTTTTTATAATTATATTATACAATATTTCTTCTTCTTCTTCATTCTGCACTCCCACTTGTGTTTTCAAAACACCTCCACCTCCAAGCCCCCATATCCCAACCATGCGCACGCCACCTGCCCCAATTTCTAATCTCGATATTAAATCTCGTATGCGAACCCTTATTCCAACAAACTCTTCGTCAATATCTGAGTTTGGCGAAAGCATCTTATCTGATATTGCATCGACAATGTTTTTGATGACTGTTGCATGCCTCATGTCTGCATATTTGATATATATATAAAAATGGTTAATTAGCATGTATGCTCACATTTTCATTAACCAACCCCCCACTTGTGTTTTCAATGCACCAAAACGGCTAGTTTTCAATGCATGTAGAATCGGCAATGTTTGCCGATTATTCGTTTTTCCATCCCACACCGAACAATGCCGAGACTCTTGCATTGGTCATGCCGATCGGCAATCATGAAACCGATGGCCATGCCGAAACGATTGCCAGTACCCTTAGAATTGGGGGTGTTTGTTGTTTCCCTCACCCAATGTTTCCGTGCCACTTTGTAAAATAACCACCCAATGATTAGTGCATTACTTTGTTTGTCACTTTGTTTTTTTTTTACTTCACAAGTTTTTTATTTTTTACAAGTTTTTTTACTTTTACACACTGCTTTTTCATTTTACTTTTACAAGACCGATTTTTTTGTGTTCAAGTTTTTACAAGTTTTTTTTTTTTGTTTTTTTTTTTTTTTTTTTTTCGAATCGGTTTAAAACTTAAAAAAAAACGTTCGAAATTTTTGAGGTTCGATTCGAAGGTTGCAAAAGTGTGATTTTATCTCACTTTGCCGTCATTCGGTTTTCATCATCGCCGAAAAATTTTTAGGCTCAAAAATCATCATCGCCTTATCTCGGAAGTATTTTTCATCGACAAAGTTCACATTCACAATAGTAAAGATTCTCAAATCTGCATAAAGCAATTCGCAACAGTCAAGATTCTCAATCAATCTGCTGCTTTCCTTCGTTATAAAGAATATCACATTCAAAATTCACAGTTCATACCACAAAGAAGCAATCACAGTTCATACCACAATAGTAAAGATTCTCAATCAATCTGCTGCTTCGGAAAATGTCGAGTTCACCATTTTACACAAATGAGGTAATAAATTTTACATTTTAATAGGCTCAGATTATTATCGTTTTATCATTTTGGCTGCAAGTTTGAAGGTTGCAAAGTGGAAAAAAACTCATTTTACCGTCCATTCGATTATGCCATGCCAAATCATTTTGCCATGCCAAATCATTTTGGCTGCAAATCAACAATTTTTTTTATCATCATCGCCGTATTAAACAGGCCTCAAGAATATCCTTTCCAGATCTTAAAAAATAAAAGCTTTGGTTTGAAAATAAAAGCTTTCATTTAATATTTCCAGATCTTTAAAAAAACAGATATTAAAAAAAAATTCAAACCAAAAGTAGATTACAACACGGTAACCTCACCCCCACCATTTTTATCCGTATGGGTGTACGGTAACCTCACCCCCACCATTTTTATCCGTATAGGTGTACGATAACCTCACCCCCACCATTTAACATTTCCAGATCAGATACGCAACCAACTGCCTCAAGAACCAAAGCCATGGCTCAAGAATACCATAGAAACCATCACGAACCATCACGAGCCATGGCTCAAAAAAAATTTCCAAACCAAAAACAAAAAATTTTCAACGAGCCATACCTTTTTGATATCACGACCCCCTCACCCCCACCATTTTTATTCCTTTTCTTTCTTGGTTACCAAAAACAAAAGGGCTGAGATATTGCGCCACCCCACAAAACACAAGCCAGGCACCCCATAGGCCATGGTATCAACTGAGAAAGCAATCCCACGGTATCAACATGCACAACAAAACTTAAAACCCGAATCTAAAACTTTAGATGTAGGCGCGTCGATGAAATACCGCGTCGTATGTTAAAATGATCACCTTTTCCCGATCTATCGTTTGGTATATGGGGTGAAAAGTTCCGGTGGTGCGTGGCCAAATATTGGCCGGAAAGTTTTAAGGTCATGGGACATTACGAGAGAGAGAAGAGAGAGACAAAAGAGATATGAGTGAGTGTGAGTATTTGTGTGTGAGACAAAGAGTATTATTGAGTGAGAGAAAAGGGGTGGGAGGGTGGGTAAAAGCAGCGACTCGGTTTGCCAAAACCGCTTTTATTTTTTTTATTATTTTTTTTTTCAAAAGTAAATGTAAAGAATATGTAAGGTTTGTTAAAAGAAAAGTTATTTGTAAAGTTGTTAAAAAAAAGTTATTTGTAAAGTTATTTCAAAAGTAAACGTAAATTTGTGTAATGTTTGTAAATTTGTGTAAGATTTGTTAAAAAAAAAGTAAACGTAAATTTATAAAGTTATTTGTGTAAGGTTTGTTAAAAAAAAAGTTTGTTAAAAAAAATAAAGTAACAATAAAAATAAAACTAATATAAAAAAATGAAACAATAAATAAAGTTGTATTTTTTATAAAAGTTTGTTAAAAATAAAAGTTGTAAAAGTTGTTGTGATTTTTATTTTTTAGGTGTTCGGTACTGAAGTTGCTTTAACTGCTTGGGTGCGATCTACTGCTGAATCGACTGGTTTTCTTATTGTTATAGGAAAAAGTAAAACAGACAGGGGCTATAAGTACTCTATCGAATTTTTGTGTTTCAGACAGGGGGCATTCTTTACAGTTGTTGGAGTTACTTCAACAAACAAAACATTCTCAATGGCGTTTAGCTTTTTGGACAAGGAAAAAAAGCCAAATTTCAAATGGGTGTTGGAACGTATTAAGTTTGTGATACAAGAACAATATTACCCGCGGGTTATCGTCACCGACAGAGATTTAGCGTTGCTTGGGGCATGCAGAGAAGAATTCCCAAACGCTAACAGCTATTAACCGTCCTATTGTATGTATATCCAATTCACAATCTGTTATGTGTCTTCCGCTGAGAGATGGTCCCAATTCAGCACAAATATTGTCCCCCGTTGTGATTCTTCGTGTGGGGGAAGACCAGGCTGGTCACTTCGTTCTTGCGTTTCTTGATGAAAACTCACCACTCCCGTATAATCACCCACAATGGAGATGGGTCAGAAATGTTGTGGCCGCGAGATGGGAACATATGTTTACTCAACGACAGAGGATGTTTAGACAGACGTAGAAAACGATTATTGATTTATATTGTAAATGACAAAACATGTATAGACGATTATACAAATTCTATAACAAGATTGGTTATTTATGTATTCAAAGCTTCTAATTTTGTGAACCATGATATTACTGATTTATGTTGTGAATAACTATACAAATTCTTTTGGCCAGATGCAACAAGAAAATCCTTTCTTGTGTCGTTGTCGACGTGGTTTTATAATTGAAAGAACATCCCGCAAGCCCAAAACTTGTGGTCTGAAGTATTATGCATGTCCTTTGTCAAAGGTAAATAATTAAACGTTTGCTTATTTACGTAAATATATCAATAACTTGTTTGTTTAGAATACATTTCTTATAATTGTTTCATCATGTAACAGCCAGGGACTGAAGACTATGGGTGTCGATACTTCATGTGAAAGGAAATATTTCAACAAAAGTACTTTGGTGAAGCCTCTTCTTCAACGCAGTGCTCAAACTGCGAAACTAAAGATAAAACAATCAACATGCTATTGGCTCAAAACAATTTGTTGAAGGCAAGAATAAAGACGTTGGAGGCATCACCGGAATTGGCAAGAATCCGATTGATCACGCATGTCGGTCGAGTGGAATACTTTATGAGCTTATAGATGACATTAATAATCTTCATGTGGAGTAGATTTCGTTGTAATATTAAAAACATTTGTTGTTGTATTTGTTTAATGTTTTAATGTCTAATGTTTTATTGTTATTGTTTAATTAAATGAAAACAATACACAAATAAATACACTATACATATAAAAACACTACACAAATTAAATATACCATACAAATAAATACACTACACAAATTAAATAAACCACACAAAATAAACACTACACAATTAAAAAAAAATGGTACCTGCAGGCGTACGGACAGGCGGGCCCTTATAGAATTATACTATAGCGCGTTGAATACGTGTTCGTTTCGTCCATCGGCAAAAGAAAAAAAAATATTTTTAGCCCAAAAAGTGTAGCCCACCCAGCCCAAAGGAATTTAAAAAAAAAATACCTTGAACTATGCAACAACATGCGAAAATCACCCTAAATATTTTATTTGCCAAATATAATTGATATCTAGCAATTTATTGAATAAAAAATACCGCTCGATGTTAGTCATATTTATCATTTTGAGCCCATTGTGGTTTGTATGGGCTAAGCCCGAGTAGCTATTGGTAGGGTTTGTATTCTATATAACTTTATACGGTTGATCAATGAAACGACAGAAACACAGTTAACCTAAACGACTTACATGGTATCAGCCTTTATGATCCATAACCCTAAAACTTCCGCTCCATAACCAATTTATACCTTCCTACTACTGCTCGATCGTTGGTAGCTTTGATTACCAGTCGATAGGTTCTTTTTATTGTGTTCTTTGGTGTGTCGATCGTTGGTTCATTATGATAACCAGTTGACCTTCTTGTTAACTTCAACCGTTGGCTTCTGTGATAGCCAGTCGATCCTTTGGTGTTAATTGTTTGCTTCATTGTTGCTTTTGTTTCCTAGTAATATACGTATTCCACAAACCCTAGTACTTTAAACCTTGCTTCTGTTTACTTCCACAATGACCAACGATAACCCACCCATACCTCCACCTGTTATTCTACTATCAGATAAACTCATGACTATAACTAACCTAAATAACCTTGTCCCGGTCAAGTTAGATGTTGAGGAGATGAATTAAAAATGGTTAATTAGCATGTATGCTCACATTTTCATTAACCAACCCCCCACTTGTGTTTTCAATGCACCCAAACGGCTAGTTTTCAATGCATGTAGAATCGGCAATGTTTGCCGATTATTCGTTTTTCCATCCCACACCGAACGATGCCGAGACACTTGCATTGGTCATGCCGATCGGCAATCATGAAACCGATGGCCATGCCGAAACGATTGCCAGTACCCTTAGAATTGGGGGTGTTTGTTGTTTCTCTCACCCAATGTTTCCGTGCCACTTTGTAAAATAACCACCCAATGATTAGTGCATTACTTTGTTTGTCACTTTGTTTTTCTTTTTTTTACTTCACAAGTTTTCTATTTTTACAAGTTTTTTTTTTTTTTTTTTTTTTTTTTTTTTACACTGTTTTTCATTTTACTTTTACAAGATTGATTTTTTTTGTGTTCAAGTTTTTACAAGTTTTGTTTTTTTTGTTTTTTTTTTGAATCAGTTTTAAAACTTAAAAAAAAAACGTATTCGAAAAATTTTTGAGGTTCAGTTCGAAGGTTGCAAAAGTAAAAAAACTTGTAAAAAAAATCTTTGCAAAAGTTAGATGTTGAGGAGATGAATTACTCCTCATGGCATTACTTTTTCAAGAATCTTTGCAAGGGGTACTCTCTTTTGGACAATATCTTAGGCAAAGCTCCGGATGAAACGAGCTCAAGCGCTCCAACACCTCCCGATGCCGAATTATTAAAAATTGATACCGTCATTCTCTCTTGGATCTTCATCACCATGTCCACAACTCTTCAACAACGTCTTGTTGTTGAGGACCCTCAAACGGCAAAGGAAGCATGGGACCTAATTGTAACACCCCCAATTTCGTGCTATGCAGCGGAATTCAAACTGGGTGTTACTCGACGGCACAACAGTCATAACAATAGAAAACGATCTCTAAAGGAGTCATTTTAAAAAGGATTTATCATTCAAATATATCAGAGTTTACAAAATAGGTCTCAGTTGGTTCCATTGTTTACAAAATACATCAAAATAAAGTTTTTGATGTTTTGTGAATGATAAAATATTTATAGCCTTCTTGTTCTTGCCCTTTCCCTTCCGTCCCAGCTTCCGACATTATGGACCTGAAATACATGCTTAAAACTGCCAACACAAAGGTTGAGTGAAGTTAATAGAGTTTGTTTGATGGTTGAACACATTATGTTTGTAGTGTGAGCTATAGACTCACACCAATGGTTTGAAAACAAAACATTTATTATTATACTAAGCATCATGCAACCAAGGCGTTAACGTGTTCCAAATTTAATTGGTGAAATTGTTGGTACCAACCCTAATAGGTAAAATTGCCATTTTTACCTAATGTTACTCAAATATAGTGTGTTTGTTTGCCTTTAACGGGGCCAACACAAACGGGATTCGTCAATCCCAATAGATCTATTCACAATATTCGTGCCCACTCTCTCCAGTGATTAATGATTCATGATTTAGGGACTTATGTTTGGCAAATGCGGTAACTTAGTGCTAATAAAACAATCAGATAAGCATACATTTTGAAAGCAATATTTTCAGTTTAAAATAAAGCATGTATCTCCCCCAAGGGTTTGTAAAACAATTAATTAATAGAAAGTGGGGCTAAGAACTCACCTAGAGTTTAATGATGTTAAGTACTTTAACGGATGTGATGGATAAATCGGGAAACTTCTACGTGCAACCTAAAAATGGAATTTTGCGACTTTGGAATAATGTTTTAGGAAAACATAAACCATCGTATATATGTCTCTATGTTGATCATGATGTAGTCATTTATAGTTTGATGTTTATAGTACGCTTTAATATGTGAAAACGTATTTAGTTTATTGATATCGTACTACCGCTCGGGCCATCATAATTCGGAGGTCATGTAGTAAACGTTAGAGGAGCTAGGACACTTTAAATCGTGAATCCAAAGAACTCGTCGACACGCTTTTACCTAAATGAAACCCCTCACATGAAGCTCCCTAGTATTGTAGCACTTAGTAGATAAAATATATGTTTTGAGTGGAGATTATTATATTATAAAGTTTATCATACTTTTAGTAAACATCTAGTTTTTACAACTTCTCATAGTTTACTAATGATTACAACTTATTAATAATGTCAAGAATGAAGTTTTAGTAAATATTGAATATGTAACTAGTTATGAAAATAACATGGTTTCTATATTTTTAACTTGTGAAAATCCAATTTTTGCCGATAAAAAAACTATTTTACAAATATTAGGCAGTAAATGATATCATTTGGTCTTTTTAGGCCGAGTTCTTTCGAGGTAGACGTAAAACATCGTTCCGAACAACTTTCGTGTTTTAACTTTTTGATGATTCGGATCAGAAGTACCACTTATTTTTAGACAGATTCAGCAGTAAGCAATTTGGTCGTTTCTAGAGTTTGCTAACTTCTTTTTACTATAATTTTTGACTTGTTTGTCCGTTTCGGGTGATTCAAGTTGCTATGTTTAGATTTTTATTTTATCTATAGTAATATGTAAGTTACCAAGTCCATATATAGTTGTTTTAAATGGCTTCAAATATATAGAACATGACTAGTTCACTAGTTTGTTATTTTTACAACAATATGTGAATTAAAACATATGATTGATTATATGTACATCATGAATCAACATAGTAACCATATATATAGCATATATTTGACAAGATTAGTAATAATAAACATGAGACAATGGAGTGATGGTGGTGATTAGTTGCTTACAACTTTTGGCTTTCTAAAGAAAGGAGTAACTTAGTAAGGATTATGACTTTGATTGAACAAGCTTCCCACACCTTGGCACCTTTCTATACTTCTTGTAATCTTGAAGGATTAGTGATGAAGTTCTAAGTGACTTGAGTGGATTTACACTCAAGAAAATCACTTAGACTTGCTAGAAATTTGATGTAGCAACTTGTTACTTGCAACTTCTTAGCATCAACTTGAAGTTATGAATCAAAATATGAAATGTGTGTTTGTTTAAAATGGAGAGGATGGAGGGGTATTTATACTAAAATGAGGAGCAATACTTGGAGCCAAAGGATAGAACTTGGAGCCAAAGTTTACTTGCAAAAGTGTAAGCTTCCTATGTAAGCTTCTTTGACTTGGTCAATACATAAAAATGCCTCATATACACGTTTTAATGGGATAAGGGATGACTAGATGGATAAACTTGCATTATCTTGCTTTTACGGAGTCGTTTTAGTCCCAAAAATCGCTAACTGTAAGTCGTTAAGTCACGAAACTTAAAACCGGGTATCCTAAAAATATGAAACGTGTAGAAATGATTAAACTTATTATTATACTCCATAATAAAATATAAAATGAGTGGTAAGTTCCATCGGGTTGCTTAAACGTTGTTTAAAGCTGGAAACGCGGGTAAAAAATGCGTATTTTGTGTAAAACGCATAACTGGAAAACGTAAAATTCCAAAACTTGTGGAATTGTCGTAAAATGGTAGAAATATATATTTCTAATGTTTATAGTGTTTTATGGACATAACGGGATGTCTGAATGACGTTTAAACCTAAAAGTAATTCTCGGACACGGTTTTGTGAAATCGGTTCTGAATGGATTCAACGTACGTCGTCAGGACGAATTTTCGAGTTTCATTTATCTTGTCATTATGGTAAAAAAAAAAAAAAAAATTTTTACGGGATGAATAGTAAAAGTCAAATAGTCAAAAGTCAAAGTCAAGGTCAACTTTAAGAAGTCAAAGGGTAAAATATTCATTTTACTTTATGAAAATTTTAAGGCAATTCCGTCCCGGAATTCGGTGTGTGTTATCCGATGTTGAAGTGTTCTAGGAAAATGTGGGTATATGCTCCGAATTTTAATCTTTGCGTTCTCAAGTTTCTGGTCATAGAATGTGTTATGTACCATTCTAAGTTTTTGGTGGTGGCTTAAGTTGATAATCTAAAGGTGTAAGATATTGTTGATGTGAAATGGTTTATAATGATGTGATAATTGTCGTTGTATGAAAGTCTTGATAGTGGCAAGTGGTTATCCAAGCCATTTCCAAAGTTGATCATGTCTTAGGTGGTTTCGGATGAAGGCTATATCGTATAGTGTTTATGTCTACTAGTGTTTGAAAGAAAAGTGATATTGTGAAGTTTTACATATTGACTTATAATGGGGTTCAGATAATGAAGTGATATGTTGATGATTAGAAGAGTGTAGTGTATGTTTACCATTATTCTTAGATAGAGATGTCAAGTTTGCTTTAAAATCAAAAGTGAATTTTAAAGGATTATGGCGGAATGATATCCTTGAAACCAAAACGACTAGTACTTCTAAGAATTGACGAGAAGATTTGATGACTATCCCAAGATAGTAGTTAGGATTATTTCATAAATGAAAACTTTCAAGAATGAAATTAGGTAGTACAAATAAGTTTTAAGATCTCGCTGAGTGGTAAGACACTATCGTGTCTCTAGATCTTTTTAATGAATTATGGTGGTTTATCGAGTTCAAATAGGAAATTAACCTGAATATAACCCTTGTATAACTATTCTCAGTGTTTGAAAAATTTAAGTCGAACATAGTTAGTCAGACTATGTTCCACTGTCCCTAGGTTAAATATAGGTGACTAGACTATATTTAGCCGAGGTTCGATAAATTTTCCAAATTCCTAAATTAGGTATACTCGTGATATGTCCATAGCTTTTGAGAAAATATCCACAAGGCAAAGGCGATATCAAACCATTCAGTTGCAAGTCCCGGCCATACAAGACTTGTAACCTATGTTTTCACATTCCATTGCATAGAAGATAGTATGGGTAGATACGTGTGGAAAGGAAGTTTTAAGTAATTCTAAAATAGTCCATACTTGGCTAGAATCACGAACTTTTAACAATGAAGGTTTCAGAATAGAACTTTGATGAATGTAGAGAAAGTTGTTGAACTTCAGCTTTTGTAGATGATGAATCAATTTGTCCTTTAGAAATCTCATTTCTTGTATTTCCATTATGGAAATTGATAGACTGTGACGGGTTTTATGTAAAACAATATCATATAAGGTTTATAAGAAAATTTCTAGAGACTTGTATAACTTACAATGTTTGTGAAGTGAATTAGACAATTGTGTAACTCACAAGGTCTGAGAAATGACAGAGAGATCATTATGTAACTCACAATGTCTTGAGAAATGATGGAGAGATCATTGTGTAACTCACAATGTTTTGAGAAATGATGGGAGATCATTGTGTAACTCACAATGTCTTGAGAAATGATGGAGAGGTCATTGTGTAACTCACAATGTCTGAGGAATAAACGAGTTAATTGTTTCATTTACAGTGTCTGGGGATGTAATTGAGACCACTGTAGGATTTACAATGTCTTGAAAAATGAATGAGACCATTGTATCTTACAATGTCTGAGAAGTAGGAAAGACCATTGTAATCAGTTACAATGTCTTGGATAAGGTTTCATAATCCTAAAATGCATGAGTAGATGCATGATTGGGAGATTGGTAAAATATGATTGTGTCGTAATGCCTTAGAATAGGCATACGCAGATATGTTTAGTACATCGTTTATGATTGAAATTATGTCGAGTGTATATATCAATATACTAGTATGTTTGTGTAGCTTAAAATGCTTAAATGTCACATAATCGTCTGCAGGATGGAAGGCACGGAGAACGGAAGGCTATAAAATGTTTTTGTTTGTATAAGTAGTTATAGTTTAGGTCACAATTAGACCCGTTTCTCTATAATTAAGGCTCTGATACCAATCTGTAACACCCCCAATTTCGTGATATGCAGCGAAATTCAAACTGGGTGTTACTCGACGGCACAACAATCATAACAATAGAAAACGATCTCTAAAGGAGTCGTTTTAAAAAGGATTTATCATTCAAATATATCAGAGTTTACAAAATATGTCCTAGTTGGTTTCATTGTTTACAAAATACATCAATATAAAGTTTTTGATGTTTTGTGAATGAGAAAATATTTATAGCCTTCTTGATCTTGCCCTTGCCCTTTCGTGCCAGCTTCCGATATTATGGACCTGAAATACATGATTAAAACTGTCAACTCAAAGGTTGAGTGAAGTTCATAGAGTTTGTTTGATGGTTGAACACATTATTTTTGTAGTGTGAGTTATAGACTCACACCAATGGTTTGAAAACAAAACAGTTATTATTAGACTAAGCATCATGCAACCAAGCCGTTAACGTGTTCCAAATTTAATTGGTGAAATTGTTGGTACCAACCCTAATAGGTAAAATTGCCATTTTTACCTAATGTTACTAAAATATAGTGCGTTTGTTTGCCTTTAACGGAGCCAACACAAACGGGATTCATCAATCCCAATAGATCTATTCACAATATTCGTGCCCACTCTTTCCAGTGATTAATGATTCATGATTTAGGGACTTATGTTTGGCAAATGCGGTAACTTACTGCTAATAAAACAATCAGATAAGCATACATTTTGAAAGCAATGTGTTCGGTTTAAAATAAAGCATGTATCTCCCCCAAGGGTTTGTAAAACAATTAAGTAATAGAAAGTGGGGCTATGAACTCACATAGAGTTTAATGATGTTAAGTACTTTATCGGATGTGATGGATAAATCGGGAAACTTCTACGTGCAACCTAAAAATGGGATGTTGTGACTTAGGTTTGGAATAATGTTTTAGGAAAACATAAATCATCCTATATATGTCTCTATGTTGATCATGATGTAGTCATTTATAGTTTGATGTTTATAGTACGCTTTTAATATGTGAAACGTATTTAGTTAATAGATATCGTATCACCGCTCGTGCCATCATAATTTAGAGGTCATGTAGTAAACATTCGAGGAGCTAGGACACTTTAAATCGTGAATCCAAAGAACTCGTCGACACGCTTTACCCAAATGAAACCCTCACATGAAGCTCCCTAGTATTGTAGCACTTAGTAGATAAAATATATGTTTTGAGTGGAGATTATTATATTATAAAGTTTATCATGCTTTTAGTAAACATCTAGTTCTTACAAGTTCTCATAGTTTACTAATGATTACAACTTATTAATAATGTCAAGAATGAAGTTTTAGTAAAGATTCAATATGTAACTATTTATGAAAATAACATGGTTTCTATATTTTTAACTTGTGAAAATCCAATTTTTGCCGATAATTTTTTTTTTTTACAAATATTAGGCAGTAAATGATATCATTTGGTCTTTTTAGGCGAGTTCCCTCGCAGTTGATGTAAAACATTGTTTCGGACAACTTTCGTGTTTTAACTTTTTGATGATTCGGACCAGAAGTACCACTTATTTTTAGACAGATTCAGCAGTAAGCAATTTGGTCGTTTCTAGAGTTTGCTAACTTCTTTTTACTATAAGTTTTGACTCGTTTGTCCATTTCGGGTGATTCAAGTTGCTATGCTTACCTTTTTATTTTGTCTACAGTAATATGTAAGTTACCAAGTCCATATATAGTTGTTTTAAATGGCTTCAAATATATAGAATATGACTAGTTTACTAGTTTGTTATTTTTACAACAATATGTGAATTAAAACATATGATTGATTATATGTACATCATGAATCAACACAGTAACCATATATATAGCATGTATTTGACAAGATTAGTAATAATAAACATGAGATAATGGAGTGATGGTGGTGATTAGTTGCTTACAACTTTTGGCTTTCTAAAGAAAGGAGTAACTTAGTAAGGATTAGGACTTTGATTGAACAAGCTTTCCACACCTTGGCACCCTTCTATACTTCTTGTAATCTTGAAGGATTAGTGATGAAGTTGTAAGTGACTTGAGTGGATTTAAACTCAAGAAAATCACTTAGACTTGCTAGAAATTTGATGTAGCAATTTGTTACTTGCAACTTCTTAGCATAAACTTGGAGTCACGAATCAAAATATGGAATGTGTGTTTGTTTAAAATGGAGAGGAGGGAGGGGTATCTATACTACTTTATAATGCATTTAAGCCTTCTAAAATTAGAAGGCTTAAAAAATTAAGCCTTCTAATTTTTGAAGGCTTAAAAGTATCATCCTTATTCACTCAAACAAACACACACACCACAACTCAGTTAACCACCATTCCACCACCATCACCACTTTATCACCATCGCATAACTCCATAAATCCCGTCATCGTCATCTTCATCATCACTATCACCACCACCACCACCTTATACAAACGTCACACAACCGTTGACCACCATCGCAAAACGCTGTCGCTAACCACCTCAAACCATGAACACGTTCCACAAGTGAACCAAGATAACACCACAAAAGTGGTGTTTTAGCCGTAAAACCATTACCAAGACCCATGGTATACGCGTGTAAGAATACGGAGAACCACGGATCAAAAGTCAACTCGTATCCTAAAAGTTAAAAACTCCGATCTAGCACGCGTGAATGAGTTTCACGGCGTGCTACATACACTGCTAGAATCACAATACACCGATCTATTAAATGGTATAGGAGGTATAGTATAGCGCGGGCGTGGTCGAATAGTCGCGGAGAAGGTAACTGGAAAATAATTCCGTGACCGGATATTGAGAGAGAGAGAGAGAATTTGTATGTGTAAAGTGTGAGAATGAGTGAGGTGGAGAGTTTTTATACCCCAAGAGGGACCAAGGGTGTCAATTCTCCAAGTTAAGGGTGCGTTTGGTATTAAAATGGAGGGGCGGGTTGCGTCAATTGCCCAATCTTTCACGATAACGCTTCTCGAGCTCGTTTCAACCCTCAAACATTGTCGAAAAATCACGAAAGTTACGCCATTGATCTTAGAATCATTTTTCCAATCAAAATAGACGTAAAAATGAAAAACTTACTTGAATTAGACGTGAAAATGAAAAACATTTGTTCTTTACAAAATAGTCATCGGGTACCCGCCGGCGCATTGCGCGGATACCTTCTAGTTTATACTAAAATGAGGAGGTTACAATACTTGGAGCCAAAGGATAGAACTTGGAGCCAAAGTTTACTTGCAAAAGTGTAAGCTTCCTATGTAAGCTTCTTTGACTTGGTCAACACATAAAAATGCCTCATATACACGTTCTAATGGGATAAAGGATGACTAGATGGATAAACTTGCATTATCTTGCTTTTACGGAGTCGTTTTAGTACCGAAAATCGCTAACTGTAAGTCGTTAAATCACGAAACTTAAAACCGGGTATCCTAAAAATGTGAAACGTGTAGAAATGATTAAACTTATCAATATACTCCACAATAAAATATAAAATGAGTGGTAAGTTCCATCGGGTTGCTTAAATGCTGTTTAAAGCTGGAAACGCGGGTCAAAAACGCGTATTTCGTGTAAAACGTAGAACTGGAAAACGTAAAATTCCAAAACTTGTGGAATTGTCGTAAAATGGTAGAAATACATATTTCTAATGTTTATAGTGTTTTATGGACATAACGGGATGTCTGAATGACGTTTAAACCTAAAAGTAATTCTCGGACACGGTTTTGTGAAATCGGTTCTGAATGGATTCAACGTACGTCGTCAGGACGACTCGTCGAGTTTCGTTTATCTTGTCATTATGGTAAAATAAAAATAAAAATTTTTATGGGATGAATAGTAAAAGTCAAATAATCAAAAGTCAAAGTCAAGGTCAACTTTAAGAAGTCAAAGGGTAAAATAGTCATTTTACTTTATGAAAAATTACGGGTTGCTACACTAATTGCTTTGATCTTCAATGATAATAAGCGCTCCCGTTCTATTGCTTTGAAAGTCGAATTACGTGCATTGAAGCTTGGGGATATGACTATCGATTCTTACTTTTGTAAGATCGAGACCATTGCTACTATCTTGACGTGTCTTGGTTCTCCTAT
Organism: Chrysanthemum lavandulifolium; assembly: GCA_022545495.1. NCBI lineage: Eukaryota > Viridiplantae > Streptophyta > Magnoliopsida > Asterales > Asteraceae > Chrysanthemum > Chrysanthemum lavandulifolium. The sequence continues at coordinate 241,093,285 of CM040243.1, read as the reverse complement.
TAGCACTGACGATGTGGTTACATTTGCTTTGGAAGGGTTGCCCGCGAAGTATGATAGTGTCTTTACTCTCATTGCTCATCGCGAGATATTTCCAGACCTTAAAACGGTTCGTTCTATGCTCACCACGTAAGAGATGAGGTTGAAATCACGTGTTCAAGAATCTTTTGTTGATTCTACCTCTTCGTCACCCTTAGTTTTATTGGCTAACTCCTCTTCTAATACTCGGCATTCTACTCAATCTAATGAAAAGGTGAGCAAACCATGCTTCAATTTCATTAAAGGGTCTTGTCAGTTTAGTGTCTATTGCAAATTTCTTCATGATGGCATGCATGGTAATATGGCTACTCGTCCCTTTAATGTTGCTGCTACCACTTGCAACAATTTGTCCCAACGTGACCTACCGCCTTTCCAAACTCTTTTGGCGAAGATGGGTACCCAGGGTGGATTTAACGGGGGTGACATTAAATTGCCTACTGCTAATACAAGTTTGACACATTCCAGTGGTTCCACAGAACCAATTGCATGTTATACTACTCCATATTATTCAAACTTGTTTGCTCCACCAGGTTTTGGGGCACAGGCCCATTCTAATCAATATTATTCACCCGTTACCAACTCACCACACACACTTGTTACGGGGTCCACAATGTGGGGGTCCTGTTTGTGAGTTTGCCACAAGAGGGGTCATGTTTTAGCGTGTTTGCAACAACAGGGGCGGGATCTGCGGTCCACACCAAAGGTTCATGCAATGTTGGGGGTCGACAACAAGGAGTCCATGTTGCGATGGAGGTCCAAGCGGGGTTCAACAAGACTTTCCTTTGGCGTGTTCACATTGGGGGTCATTATGCATTGGCGAGTTGTTTCAATATGGTGGTCAACAAAGAGGTTCACCATTTGCTAGTCAACAAGTTACTTTCGGTCAACAGATCGGGTCAACTACCGGCAGAAACAATTTTACCAAGTGCGTTTCATGCGGTGTCACTGTGATCCTCTGCGGTGGTGGAATATGGATACGGTGCATCCTCTCATCTTAATGATTCTGTCAATTGTCTTAGTAATATTTTTAATTCGTGCATTTACCCATCTGTTGCGGTTGGTGACGGGGAATTCTATTACCATTATCAACTTTGGCCATAGCATTTTGCCTACTCCACACCGACCCCTTCATTTAACTAATGTCTTAATTACACCTAATATCGTCAAAAACTTGATCTTTGTTCGTCAGTTTGTTCGCGATAATTATTGTACTGTTGAGTTTGACCCTTTTGGTTTTTCTGTTAAGGAGTTTTAAACACGTCGGTGTTTGCTCATTGTGATAGCACTAGAACCTACGCCACACTCAACCTTCCACCATTCCGCATGCTTTTCTCACGAGTCAGTATACGTGGCACAAACATCTTGGCCATCCAGGAAGTGAAGTGTTCCGTCGTGTCCTTTCAAGTAATTCTATTTCATGTAATAAAGAGAAGTCTCCCGTTCTTTGTCATGCTTGTCAGCTTGGCAAACACGTGAAACTTCCATTTGGTAGTTCTAGTAGTTTGGTTCAGTCTTCATTTGATATTGTACACTCGGACTTGTGGAGTTCCCCAATTCCAAGTCTTTCTGGTTTCAAGTACTATGTTTTATTTTTGGATCATTATTCTTAGTATGTTTGGGTTTATCCTTTAGTTAATAAATCTGATGTTTTGTCCAAATTTATGTTGTTTCGTACCTTTGTTGGCACTCAATTCAAGTGTGAAATCAAATCTTTTCAGTGTGATCATGGTGGTGAATTTGACAACCACGCTTTTCATAAAATATTTGTTGATAATGGGATTCAGTTTCGATTTTCTTGTCCTCGTACCTCTCAACAAAACGGGAAATCTGAAAGGATGATTCGAACCATCAATAACCTTATACGTACATTATTATTTCAGGCTCATCTCCCTCCCAATTATTGGACCGAAGCTCTCAGTATGGCCGTTTATCTCTTAAATATTTTACCCTCACGTGCCATTACAAATGAAATCCCCCTTACTCGCTTTTTTGGATCAACACCTGACTATAGTATTTTACGTACTTTTGGGTGTCTTTGTTATCCACACATTGATACTAATCACAAACTTGGTGCTCGGGCTACACCTTCCATATTTTTGGGTCATGCCATCAATCATCGTGGTTATCGTTGTCTGGACCTGAACACAAATAAAATTATCATTTTCCGACATGTTACTTTTGATGAGACTGTTTTCCCATTTGGCTCAAAGACACCCACCGCCAGTCCCTCTTATGATTTTTTGGATGACTCGTCTAATGTAATTTCCAATATCATCATATCATCTCCCACCACTCAAACCACTGTTCAAACTGATCATCAAGTTATCCCTACCATTGTAACCTCAACTCCTACATCCAATGAGCCCATTTCTATTGAGCCTATTAGCCCAAATTCACCACCAACTTCACCACTACAACAGCCTTCCACCACTCCTACTTCCATACCATTCATCAATACAGAACCATCTCCCTCACAACCTGTTTCCGTTTCCCCAAATCAACCCACCCAACCTGTTAACCCGAACCCGGTTTCGGTTCACCCCATGGTCACATGTTATCGTGTCGGGACTAATCGTCCCACTCAGCATTTTGCTCTTCATGTGTCCTCAGTTTCTCCTTTACCTAAGTCCTATAATGCTGCGTTTAATGATCCCAATTGGCAAAATGCTATGTATGATGAGTTTGATGCTCTTATTAAAAATAAAACTTGGACTCTTGTGCCTAGACCTATGGATGCCAATATTGTTCGTTGTATGTGGTTATTTCGCCATAAGTTTTTGGCAGATGGTACCCTTAGTCGCTACAAGGCTCGCCTTGTTGCGAATGGTAGCACTCAGATTGAGGGTGTTGATGTTGATGAGACCTTTAGGCCAGTTGTTAAACCTGGCACTATTCAGACTGTTCTTAGTTTGGCTCTTTTTAGACATTTGCCGGTTCATCAGCTGGATGTCAAGAATGCCTTTCTTCATGGTGATTTGGCTTAGACAGTTTATATGCATCAGCCGCCTGGGTTTCGGGATCCCGATCATCATCGATCATGTCTGCTTATTACAATGTCTCTATGGTCTTAAGCGAGCTCCTCGGGCTTGGTTTCAGGGTTTGCTTCTTACATTACTCGGGTTGGGTTTAGCCATAGTCGCTGTGACTCATCATTATTTATTTACGCAAGGGACATACTGCGCTTATTTGTTCTTGTATGTTGATGATATTGTTCTCACCGCTTCTTTTGTTACTGAATTATTGCTTCTCTAAATCAAGAGTTTTCTATGACGGATCCGGATTCACTTAACTATTTTTTAAGAGCATTTGTTACGTAGAATTATTGCTTCTCACATGTGAGTTTTCTATGACGGATCCGGGTTCACTTAACTATTTTTAAGGATCTCTTTCACGTGACTCACGTAGATGTTCTTATCTTAGCGTCGATGCTTCGAGATACTAGAGCGGGCTCATACGGTTGGTTGTAACTCCGGTTCTGATTGCAGGAATCTTTTCTTGAATGATACCGAGTCTAAAGCGGGTGATGATGGTGATCCGCTTTCGATCCCACCAGATATCGTAGTCTTGCGGTTTGTTCCTCCAAGATCTCACATTTACTAGGCTCGATATTTCTTATGTGGTGCATCGCATAGCTCATTGGCGGGTTTGTCTTTATATGCATGATCCTAGGGAGCCTCATTTCTCGGCTCTTAAGCGGATTTTGCGGTATGTTTGGGGTACTTTGGACTATGGGTTACAATTTTCTTCGTCTACTTCTTCATTGGTTGCTTATTCGGATGCTGATTGGGCTAGTTGCCCTACTACACGGAGATCAACTTCTGGCTATTGTGTCTTCCTTGGCAACAACCTTCTATCATGGTCCTCTAAGCGTCAACCGACGCTTTCTCGTTCTAGTGCAGAGGCTGAGTATCGTGGTGTTGCAAATGTTGTTGCTGAGACTTGTTGGTTACGGAAATTACTACGTGAGCTGCATACGCCTTTGTCTTCTGCTACGCTAGTCTACTGTGATAATGTTAGTGCCGTATATTTATCTTCTAATCCTGTTCAGCATCAACGTACAAAGCATATCGAGATTGATATTCATTTTGTTCGGAATTTGGCTGCTGTTGGTCAAGTTAGAGTTCTTCATGTTCCCTCACGTTATCAGTATGCGGATATTTTTACCAAAGGCTTACCTTCCGCTTTATTTGAAGAATTTCATACCAGTTTGAGTGTCCGGTGTCCTCCCGCTCCAACTGCGGGGGAGTGTTAGACATATTTATCATTGTGAGCCCATTGTGGTTTGTATGGGCTAAGCCCAAGTAGCTATTGGCAGGGTTTGTATTCTATATAACTTTATACGGTTGATCAATGAAATGACAGAAACACAGTTAACCTAAACGACTTACACCAGAATGGTATTTCGATATCAAACAAAACGGAGCCCAATGTTCACATACTTTTGATGTGTGAGTGATTTTTAAAAAAAAATGAAGTTTAACATATATAAAATAAAAAAACTTTTATAATACACCCTTAACCTATCAAATAACTTTAAAAACTATTCTAAAATTAATTTAAATTACAGGGGCAAAGACGTACACTTCAATGAAAGTTTCAATTATGTACCAAATATCCGCCAATCAAACAAAATGAGCTTAATATTGATAAATACTTATAACATATCTACGATTTTATAAAAAATATTGAAGCTTAATACGATATATTTTTTAAAAAACTTTCAAAATGAACCTTTAACATACCAAATAACTTTTAAAACTACCATAACTTTTTTTAGTAACCTACGCAACAAATAATGCGACAAGAAATGATCTAAAAATAGGTTAAATTTTATAATTGAAAACGTAGTTATAATATTAGCAAAACTCATATTAATGTTATATGTGCGAACAAGAAAGCTCGACCACGACATTAAAAAACAGACTACCAAGAAGCCATACATAAATCCGACGAAAATAAAATTTTGTCAAACGAAAATCGTATATGTCATAATATAACAACCCCAACGCAACGCATATAGGGTATGTTTGGCAAAATTAGTTGTAAGTCGTAGTGTAGACCAGAAGTCGTAAGTTGTAAACTAAAGTCATTAACATGAGCTATAAGTTGTATCTTTTTTTAATAAAAGTATTTGGTAAGTTAGCTGTTAAATATAATTATAAGATGTAAAATGATATAAAAAGACATATCTATAATTGTAAATAAATGTTTGGAGGGTATGTCAGTAATTTAAAGTTTTAACAGCTCCAAAATATTTAAAAATCTTCATGAATCAGTTTTTCATTTATGAGCTATTTGTCTTAAATAAAGGCTTGAAGTTAATGTATTCAAATGGAGCTACTTATTTTAAAAAAGATTAATTTTATAATAAAAAGCTAACAGCTCCCCAAAGAGCTCCTGCCAAACAAGCCCAATAAAAAGGCGGGGAAATAATGTTACGTTCAAGAAGCTTTTTCTTCCTAGTTCCTTCCATGAAATCGGTCCATTTACTTATACTAGCTGACCCTAAACACACAATCTATACAAAAAACATCAAAAAGCAAATTGATCAGCCATGCGTGGAGAAGCATTTTTAATGCTAGATCTAGGTATCTGTGTGCTCTACGTGATCTTGGCCTTTATATTTGTCATTGCATGTCATGGAGCGCAGATCTATCATGACCCATTCAGGATATTGAAACTGGTAGAATATCAAAAACTCAAGCACCAACAACTACACGTGTTATCAACAACGCGGTGATGGAATCAAGAGATGTAAATCCTGATGGGGTGGAAGGTGATGTATTACCTAATGGTGATCTTACTAAAACCATGAGGGATTAAGAAGTGGTTGTTTAATAGTCGAAGTTTTCTAGTTTCCTGAAATCGGAAATTCGCATACGTTCTAAAATTTTGTTCGTCCTGGCTAAAATTTTGTTCGTCCTGAAATCGGTAATTCGCATACGTTCTACTTGTCCTACTATTTGAATTATCTTGAAAGATCCAAAAGACTTTGGTGAGAACTTGTTTTGTTTACCCTTTCTCACTCATAATTTCCTATAGGGCTGCAATTTAAGATACGCCCAGTCACCACATGCACAATCCTTATCTATTATGTACTTATCATGCTGAGACTTCATCCTGTCTTGAGCACTTTTGATGTGTAATTTCAAAGTTTCCACAACTTCTTCTCTTTCCCTTAGTGTCTTGTCCACTAATTCCACCCTACTTTCTCCCCCAATGTATGGAATGTGGACATGTGGTGGCTTACCATACACAACTTCATAAGGAGTAGTTTGAATAGTTGTATGATAGTTTGTGTTGTACCACCATTCAGCCAAAGCAACCAATTACACCATTGAGTAGTTTTCTCACCAGACATGCATCTAAGGTAGATTCCAAGAACCTATTGACTACTTCAGTTTGACCATCTGATTGTGGATGGTATGCAATAGACATACTCAATTTCACCTTCAACAACTTGAACAATTCTTTCCAGAATAGACTGAGAAATGCCTTATCCCTTTCTGACACAATATTGTTAGGAAACCCATGCAACTTGTAGATATTGTCTAAGAACACTTGAGCCACTTAGGATGGGATAGGGCCATAAAGTGGGCATATTTACTCAATCTATCAACCACGACCAATATAACTTCCTTACCTTGTGACTTAGGTAGGCCTTCAATAAAGTCCATAGAGATACTTGTCCAAGTACTATTTGGAATACACAATGGCTGTAGCAGACGTAGGTAGGCTTCCAAATTAGGTTTAAATCTTTGACAAACATCACAATTTCTCACCCAATTCTTAATATCTTTCCTCATCTTCTCCAATAGTACATGGAACACAACTTTTAAGTTGTCACTTTGACCCCTGAATGACCACCCAATAAACCACCATGGACTGCAGCTAACACTTCTTGCTTCATATTGTCATCATTACCCACCATTAACTTGTCCTTCCTTCTCAACTGATTGTTACACCAAGTATAATGACCAAACACTTTTGCATTGGCCTGCAACTTAGTAATCAAGTCTTGTAAAGTCTGATCTTGCTTACAATTCTCCATTATCTTATCATAGAGTTCTGTGGTGAAGCTAGAAGTACTGATTATGCTCAAAAACTCATCAGGATTTTGCATTCTTGACAAAGCATCAGCAATCACATTATCCACCCCTTTCTTATACACTATCTCATAATCAAACCCCATGAGTTTTGGCAACTATTCCAACTGAGCAGGTGTTATCATTCTCTGATCCAACAAGTATTTCAAGCTAACATGGTTTGTTTTGATCATGAAATGCATATCTAAAAGGTATCCCCTCCACTTTTCCAAAGCTTGCACCACTGCTAAAAATTCCTTTTCATAAGTGGACATTAACTGGTGTTTGGCAGATAAGGTTTTACTCAAAAAAGCTATTGGATGTCCTTTTTGAAGTAACACAATACCTATTCCTACACCAGATGCATCAGTTTCAATGATGAACTCCTTAGTAAAATAAGGTAATCTCAACACAGGAGCACTAATCATAGCTTGTTTAAGTGCTTCAAAGGCCATTTGTGCTTCACTGTTCCAAGAGAATCCTTCTTTCTTCAAAAGTTGAGTCAAAGGTTTACTTATCAAAGCATAACTCTTAATAAATATTATGTAATAGCCTGTTAAGCCAAGGAATCCTCTCAACTATTTGATGTTGGTTGGAATAGGCCATTCTTCTATAGTTGTTATCTTAGCTGGATCTGTTTCCACCCCTTGTTGAGAAATCACATGACCCAAATATTCCACATGAGTAGTACCAAACACACATTTTTTAGTTTAGCAAATAGTTTATGTGACCTCATAGTTTCCAAAATGAGTTTCAAGTGCCTAATATGATCTTCTAAACACTGACTATAAACAAGTATATCATAAAAGAAATACTAAGGTAAACTTTCTGAGAAAGGGCTTGAATACCTCATTCATCAATGATTGAAATGTAGAAGTAGCATTTGTCAACCCAATTGGCATGACCAAAATTTCATAATGGCCCTCATATGTTCTAAAGGCTGTCTTTGGCACACATCTGTATTCATCCTTATCTGGTGGTAACCTGACCTTAAATACAACTTAGTGACCAATTTAGCCCCGTGTAACTCATCAATCAACTCCTCTATGATAGGTATTGGAAATTTGTCTTTGATGGTTTGTTTGCTCAATTGTCTAAAATCCACACACATCCTCTAGGTATTTTCCTTATTTTTAACCATCACAAGCAAAAGGGCTTTGGATTTTTCTAATCACCCTAGCCTCCAACAGTTTCTTAACCATACCTTAAATAGCATCCTTCTAGGTTGGTGGATGTCTATAAGGCCTAATGTGCACAGGCAATGCACCATCAACCAAAGGAATATTATGATCATGTGACCTATGTGGTGGTAACTCAATAGGCACATCAAAAACATCTGCATAGGTATCCAAAACTTCTTGAAACTCATTATCCACCTCAGCAGGTACACCATTTAACTTCATACAAGACACTTCATAATCAGGAACCAGACAAAGTGATATAGAATGCAATTCAGCTTGTATTATCTGTTTAACAATCTTTTTAGTACCTTTCTTATTCAACCACTCCACATTAGACTTAGTAGTGCCCCTCAATAACACTCTTTTGCCCATATATTTGAAATCCATCCTTAAATCTCTGAAATTGCATTTAATGACTCCCAATGTTGATAACCACTGTATGCCTAACAACATTTCATAACCAACCAAGGGTAACAACATTTAATGACTCCCAGTGTTAAAAACAGTATTGCTAAACTGCCATTGAAATGTTTTGCACTCATAAGGGGTCATCAACTTATTTCCATTGGCCACTGTGACTGCCAATGATTCTGTGGGTCTAATTGAACACCCTAAATTCTGTGCCACTTGTTTGTCCAAGAAGTTATGTGTTGATCCAGAGTCTATCAAAATGTTTACCATATGCTTTCCCATAGTACCCACCACCCTCATGGTTTGAAAATTGGTAGTACCAGTTAAGGCATGTAAAGAAATTTAGGGTTGCACTTCCTCCTCACTAGCATCAACTATGTTTTCCTCTGCTTCTTCCCATTCCTCTTGCTCAGTATCCTCTTCATCAGGCAACACTTCCAAAGAAATCCATTATCCTTTACACTTATGACCAGGAACATATTTATTATTACAATAAAAACACTTATTTAATACCCTTTTTATCTGCATATTCCTTTTGATATAACTGTCTCCTACCTTGTATAGTGTTTGGTTTTGGATACCCCTAGAACTAGTGTTTGGAACTGACAAAGTAGTGTTTAGTTTTGCATTCATATTACCATTTTTAAATCCATATGCAGACTTTCCATTGAATCTAGACACAAGAGTGGGTAACACAGGAGTATACCTTGTTTTCAAAGCAATCAAGGTTTGTTCTTGCATCTTGGCCATGTAGAACACATCGGTCAAGGTATTCAGAGTGAACATCCTGATCTACATGCTAATCTCATCCTTCAATCCACTAAAAAACAATCTGATTGAGTGTTTTTCATCCAAATCCACCATGTTCAACATTATTTCAAACTTTTCTTGGTATTCTTTCATATGCCTCAACTTTTTCAACTCCATTAATGGATCTTCAAAAACTGTGTTGAATTTTTTTAAGACCTCTCTTTCATAAACTTCCCATGGACAATCTTCACCAAATCTCCTACAAAATTTATGATGCCATATCAATGCCTTATCATAGACATGCATGGACACCAACTCAATCTTATATCCATCTTTTACATAATCAGTCTTAAAGAATTGCCTGCATTTGTAAACCTATCCTATCATATCTTCTTCATTGAATTTGGGGAATTCAATCTTTGACATTCTACCATATCCTCTACCCCAATTTCTTGTATGAAGATTTCCACCACCACTATTATTGTGACTTCCACCATTGTTAATAGTTCCTTCCCCATTTTTCAACCTATTGATTTCTTGATTAATGACATTCTGACTAACCAAGAATCCAGTCATACCCTCTTTAATTTCAAGAATGACATTTTAAGTTCATTGACTGCCACTTACAAAGAGTCCATGGTAGAGTAGCAGCCATTGTATTTTTGTTTCTTGTGTTCACCATACTATTGCTATCACTTTAACTATGGAATAGTGACTACCAAATATGTTCTTGATTACTCAAACCAATTGTTGCTGATCAGCTTGTTCAAGAATAGAGAAACTAACCACTAATGGGCTATTTTTGTGATTGTACAGTTGTTTGACACTAACCAGATGTTAAAGAACAGTTGAGATCAGTGGTGACTGATTTCGCCAAAATAGTAACTGAATCTTGCCGGAGAAGATAACCGAAAAACTGAAAATCAAGAGCCCAAGAAAGTGCTCTGGTACCACTTGATAGGCACCAATAGGGATCAACTAAGATCCGTTTAAGGATTCTAACTGATTTGATCAATCAAAGAAATAAGAAAAGATTAATAAAATGATAATTAGTTTTCAAGGCGGGAAAATCTGTTTATTGATTTATTCGAATGATTATAAGAAAAGATAACTGACGATTTAGGTAAGCTAAGAGATGAAATGAAAAAAGTAAAAAGTATTTAAAAGAACATCTTCCCGCAAAAGTTAGTTATTGGTTGCTGGAAGACGTCACGTGCACCTCACATGCCTGGTAAACCACTTGTTTGCCCCTCACATGCCAAGCAACCTAACTAGCTTGTTGACTGCTTCTTAGTAGCTTATCACAAGCAAGATCTTGTTTTAATGGTTAGTAAAAGAGGTTAGGAAAATAAAAAATAATTTTTAATATAGATTCTTCTTTTTATTTTTCCAATCTTAAGGCTTACGCGGTTATGATAGATGACGTATGTGGTCTACTTGGTACGTAGCTCGAAAACCTTGTGGGAGCCTTAGATTCTCCAATTGGGGAAGACTCATGGTTGGGTTTTGGAGCATTACTTATTTTACTGCTTTCAATTAGAGTCTGTCTTCACCTCTACCACTCTTTCTGTCTGTTTTAATTGCTTATATGTTTATTCCTTGAGACTTGTGTTTCATATCTTCTTATGATTTTGGCAATTTAAACGGAATAATTACTTATATTGAAACTTATTTTAATTAAATCATTGATTCCATCAAGCTATTGAGGGTGTGGGTCTCTCTCGAATTTACTAGGATATAGCCTGATGGATATCAAGTGATTTAATTCATGTTTGCTTAATATACACACTATAATTCCTTGTGACATGCTATGTGTTATGTGAAAAACTTGTTTTTTACACTTAAATGGACTATAAACTATCGAAATTTGATTTGATTAAATCATTGGTTCCATCAAGCTATTGACGGTGTGGGTCTCTATCGAAGTTACCATGATATAGCTTACTGATATCATGTGATTTAATAAACTTTAACTATAAGATACCTAAAGTTTTGTGCTTTTATTAATGATCAATATTTGATTGTAGCTAATCGCTTGGTTAAATAAAAACATGATCTAGGGTTTGAGTGGTCTTTAATCTTTCCCCGCCCACTACATGTTTTGGCATATGAAGGAATTATTGGAAGAACTTGGGTCTTTTGACTCATGCATAGTATAATATAGGGTTTGACCACTCTTTAATCTTTTTTCATGATAATAGTACACCTAATAAGTTAAATTTTTGTTTTTTAAACTTGTGATATATAGATGTATGCATTCTTCTTTGTACACAATTTTTGATACATGTTTTTGTCAAAAATTATGTGATACCTTTGCAATTTAAGTCTATGCCATCCAAGATTGAGAACACTTGCACTTGCCTTTGACTCTGCGTGAGACGTAGGTGAATTGCAACCCAAGGTTTTTATCCTCTAAGCGTGAGACCAAGAGTGATTTACACATGTTCTCTAATTGTATGACTTAATCGAGTCAAGTGGTAAGATCCTTGAGCATGAGGCATATGATGAGAAAAAACATGAATGACACTAGCAGCTTGTACTCTAGTGCCATAAGTATTATAAATCTAAGAGTTGCACTTGTAATGCAATTGTCGCACGCCATCTACCTCTTGCACCCACAAGACTTACTAAAGTAGTAAGACTACCCTGATGAGTGGGAGTTCAAGAGGATCTTAGTCTTTTAGTAAATTAATTGTTTTATTCTTAAAAAAAAGTGTAGTTAATTTGTAAAGAATTAATTATCGAAGATACTAAAATTTTGAACTTTGTTTTCATTGTAGATGGCAGCAAATCAAACCGTCAACAATTCGATCTTCAGGTCTTTTCTAGAAAAGGAAAAACTTACTGGATCTAACTTCCTAGACTAGTATCGAAATTTGAGGATTATCCTTACAGACGAGGACATGTTAACCTATGTGGAGCAGCCCGTACCTGCCATTCCTGTTCCTCCAACTCCTGATTAGCATGTTGCTGCTCATGCCCAATGGGTTAAAGCATCCAAGGAAATTGCTTTTCTTTTGCTCATAAGCATGACTCAAGAACTTCAAAATAATTTGGAGCACTTTGATGCATATAACATGCTTAAGGAATTGAATACCATGTTTGCTCAACACAGAGAACAGGAACTCCTTGAGATTGTCCATGCCTTTCAAGCATGTAAGCATGAGGAGGTTCAATCTGTTAGCACCTATGTTCTGAAAATGAAGGGCTATCTAGATAGATTGGAACGCCTTGGTCACCCCATGTCATCTGGCCTTGCAGTGAGCATGATTCTTACCTCTCTAAGTAAGGACTTTGCTAGATTCAGACATAATTATAATATGCAATGCATGGGGAAAACAGTGAATGAGTTGAATCTAATGCGTAAATTGCACGAAAAAGGGCTTCCAAAGAGAGATGCTGCTCCTGCTGTACTTGTGATAAGAGCAAGTAGGATCCAGAAGACTAAGAATAAGAAGCCGCATAATGGTGCTCAGGGTAAGGATCATGGTAACGGCAAGGCTAAGCTTGCTTATTCCCCCAACGCTAAGATCCCCCCTCCACCAAAGACGGAGCATCCTACTGAGGACACTGAGTGTCATCATTGTCATCAGATTGGACACTGGAGGAGGAACTGTCCTTCTTATTTAGCCGATTTGATGTAGAGGAAGTGCTAGCACATCAGGTATCTTCGTCATAGAACTTTATACTTTTCCTAATAAATCTTGGGTATATGACACTGGTTGTGGTACTCACATATTTAATACTACTCAGGGTCTCAAGGGAAGTAGGATACTAAGTCCTGGAGCTTTAAGCCTGTACGTGAGGAATGGAAATTGTGCAGCCGTTGAAGCTATTGGAAGTTTTGATTTGTCTCTTCCTAGTGGTTTAATAATTGTGTTGGAAAATTGTCATTATGCACCTAGTATTACTAGGGGTATTGTTTCAGTTTCACTTTTGAAAGACAAGGGTTTTATTCATTGTTTTATGGATATTGGTATTTCAGTTTCAATGGATAATTAGTTTTATTTTAATGTTATTCCTAGAAATGGTATTTATGAAATTGATATGCGTAATTCTATTTCAAATGATTGTTCAATGTATTCTTGTGGCATTGCCAACTTGGGCACATTAACAAGAAAAGCATTAAGAAACTGCAACATGATGGGCTTCTTAAATCAACTGACCTTGAGTCTTTTGATAAGTATGAATCTTGTGTGTCTGGGAAGATGACAAGAAAGCCTTTTCTGCATAAAATGTAGAGAGCTACATATCTGCTTGGACTCATACATACTAATGTATGTGGTCCTTTTAGAACTGTGTCAAGACAAGGATAGCTATTTCTTAACTTTCACTGATGACCTTAGTCGATATGGTTGTGTTTACCTGCTTAAGCATAAACATGAAGTCTTTGAAACTTTCAAAGTGAAGTTGAGAATCAACTTGGCAAAAACATTAAGGATCTACAGTCTGACTGTAGAGGTGAATATATGAGTCTAGAGTTTCAGGATCATCTAAAGAAGCGTGGGATCGTCTTACAGTTCGCTCCTCCATATACACCACAACATAATGGTGTATCTGAGAGAAGAAATTGAACCCTGCTTGACATGGTAAGATCTATGATGAACCAAACAACTCTACCAATATCCTTTTGGGATTATGCTCTTGAGTATGTTGCATGCATTCTCAATATGGTTCCAACAAAGAAGGTTGAGAAGACATCATATGAACTATGGCATGGAAAAGTCCCTAATCTGTCTTACTTAAGGGACTGTGGTTGTGAGGCACTCTTGAAGCTTGACACGCCTAACAAACTTAAACCTAACCTAGATCAATTAAGTGTATCTTTGTAGGATACCCAAAGGACACAATGGGTTACTACTTATACCACCCAACTGAGCACAAAGTTTTTGTAGCTCAATTTGCTGAGTTTTTTTAGAACCTTATCATCTCACAAGAAGAAAGTGGGAGCAATGTAGAACTTGAATAAATTCAAGAAGATACTCACCATTCTGATAATACTAACCAACTTCTTGAGATGGTTGAACCTGAAAGGGTTGAACCAGAAAGTGAATTTATTCTTGTTCGTAGGTCCTCAAGGACAGTACGTGCACCTAATCAAATGTGTTTGTACTTAAATTTAGAGGATCATGAGTTAGGGGATACCAATGAACTCGCTAACTATAAAGCTGCATTAGCAGATTCTGAATCTGAAAAATGGCTAAATGCTATGAGAGTGGAAATGAAATCCATGTAAGACAATAAAGTATGGATTGAAGTTGACCTCCCACCTAACGCTAAAACCGCTGGTAGCAAGTGGCTCTTCAAGAAGAAGACTGACATGGATGGAAAGGTACACACCTATAAAACTCGTCTTGTGGCAAAAGGTTATACTCAAACCTACGGTGTAGATTATAAGGAAGCCTTCTCGCCTGTCGCAGACATAAAAGCTATTAGGAATCTTGTAGCCATAGCAGCGTACTATGACTATGAGATTTGGAAAATGGATGTCAAAACCGTCTTTTTAAATGATCACTTAAGTAAAGAGGTTTACATTGACCAACCTGAAGAATTTGTCAATCCACAATATCCTAACCGTGTATGCAAGCTACAACGATCCATTTATGGTTTAAAGCAAGCAACAAGGAAATGGAATAAAAGGTCTGATGAGGAGATCAAAAAGTATGGTTTCACTCAAAACCTTGATGAGCCATGTGTATACCGTAAGGCTAGTGGGAGTAATTTAGCATCCCTAATCTTATATGTTGATGACATATTGATCATGGGAAACAACATTCCAATGTTACAAGCTATTAAATCCTATCTTGGAAATTTTTTTCTATGAAGGACTTAGGTGAAGCTACATATATTCTAGGAATCAAGATCTAAAGAGATAGATCTAAGCGTTTGATTGGACTTTGTCAAGGTGCATAAATTGAGAAAATCTTGAAAAGATTTAATATAGCGAATTTCAAGCGTGGACCTACCCCAATGCAAGTAAAACTTAAATTGATAAAATCTCAACGACCCTCAACACCTGCAGAGGTGGAACGCATAAAGAGTTCCTTATGCATCGAATTTAGGATCCATCATGTATGCGGTGAGGTGCACTAGACTTGATGTTGCATTCACTCAAAACTTAACAAGTTAATTTCAAGTAGATCCAGTAGAACATACTAAAGTATCTCAGTATACTAAATATATATTTCTTGTTTATGGTGGAAACCCAGACAGGGAGCTCAGAAATACTTGTTATACTAATGTTGGATGGCATACTGACAAGGATGACACCAAGTCGCAAACCGGATGCCTCTTCATTCTAAATGGAGGCGATGTAGTTTGGAAGACTGCTAAACAAAGCATTACATCGATGTCTTCTACAGAGGCTGAATACACTACTGCTTCGGAAGCTACAATGGAAGTTGTTTGGATAAAGAAGTTTATTGATGAACTTGGAGTGGTCCCCACTAATAAAGAACCTATGGAAATGCTATGTGACAACACTGGAGCATTAACTATCGCTAACGAGCCTGGAGCTCAGAAAGGCGCCAAACATTACAAAAAGAAGGTTCACTATCTCCACGAGGTTATCGCAGATAATGAAGTAGTACTTAACAAAGTTCACCAGATGACAACTTAGCTGATCCATTTACTAAGGCATTGCCTTTGAACAATCATGTTGAGCATGCTAGTAGTATTGGAATTCTTTCATTTAGTAGTCTCGTGATTTTTTTTTTTGATTTTAGTATTTGGATAATGGGACATGTCAAACATTTATTATTTTGATGAATAATATACGTGGCACTTGATTTATTCATTCATATATTAATTGCGTCCTATATTTTCATTTTTAATCCATAAGTAATTTATTACTTTAAATTGTCCATGGTCGATCAATGATATGAGAGTATTGTTGAATTAAGGCAAATGTGAGAGATTGGTTGTATTCTTTTAATACTAAACAATGTCAGCCAAACTCACGTGTTATCCACGTGCTATGGATATTGGACTTCCCGAAACCTACGAGTCATCACTTTACGGATCAGCGTCATTAAGTGATATATCGAATGATTATTTTTATTTTCCTCTGACTTGAGATACAAGCAGGTCTTGCATGTGTGGATCTTTCTTCTTGACTATAGTCAAACACTATCATGAACAAGGTGTTATAAAGGCTATTCTCATAAGTTGGTTGATGCACATGAATGCCACATGTAGTCAAAATAGAATTTGTTCATCCACTTGTCTTTTGGAGTATGATATTACTGGGGCCCTCACTGAATTAATCAGATGTTTGCATGGTCATGCCCAAAGTGTAAATCAAGATGATACTTTACATTTGGTAATATCGATTAATTTCTAAAACGAGAAACAAAATAGTTGAACAATATGGAATGACCTTGATCCATATCCATAGTTCAACAAGTATCTCAAACAAGGATAAATTAAAATTGTAAACCATTTAACCGAGCCGTTTTACGAATCGCACTCAAGTATTTTTGGGAGCAATGGAGTGTTACTAGACGCTTACCATTGTTAGTATGTATTATTGATTGTGACGATCGCAAGTGGGAGTTGTTGGTTATGCTCTCGAAAAATCAATAGTTATATGACCGAAAATTACGTGAGCCTACCGGGTCACACACGTATACACGAAGAACACGTTTACTATATATTTAATAAATGTATAATATGTTTCACAAAATAATTTAACGGTTGTTAGTTAGACACTTTAACTAATTTAAATATATTTTAAATACAAAAGAGAGGGACTTAGATGTCAGAAAACGAAACTCCCGGACCTCCCTCCAAAGTGGCCAGCTATAGGGAAGGTTCTAGGAAGGGCTTCATTGTCGGTTTTTGAGAAGTGATGGAGTATTATGCTAGAACTTGGAGAGAAAGTTTGTGTGCTATATAAACACCCCATATCTCTCCTCATTCTAATCGATCCACAGGAAAACCACAATTACATACATGCATAATAAACCTAAAGAAAAATTCGTCTTCCTTTTTGGTCAACATATGCGGATGAGATTCTGACAAACACAGTACCTCATTGGTTTTGTTTTGTTTTTCTTGTACGTAGCAAATATTTTTTTTTTAGAAAGGCACCATTTATATTAAAGGAACCAAAAACCAAAGTACAAAATAAAAGGAAACCTTCCTACTTAACAAGAAAATTAAAAAGGAATGGTCCTAAAAACAAAACAAAGACTGCTGCAAGAATACAACCAAACTAAAATTGAGAAATGACCAAAACATATGATCCACTATCCTATAATGATAAAAGAAACTAAATAAAATGGTATCCCAATAGTACTCATGACCCACCACAAACTTGCAAAACAATAGATGGTAAGACAAAAAGCCAAACCAAGCAGACCCACTAAATTCCCATAAAATGAAGCACTAAATTGTAGGCCTTGTTGTTACAAACGTTAGCATTCTCAGAAAATAGTCATCATCTATCATAAAATGCAGACATTGTATATCTCTCAAACTGAGTATTTATAGCAAATCCAAACACCCCACTTGTAGCAGACTCAAAATTATTTGCAGCAGATCCAACTAAGATCACTTGCAGCAGACACACTATAGATATTTTCCGTAAATCCAAAAAATCAATTCTAGCACTCCCACTGAATATGTAGACACAGTAGAAAGACAAACACAAAATCTTCTGTGAACAAAAATATCTAACTGAACTAAACTAAAACTGACATCACATATAGATTGCAGCAACGACTATATCTTGATCCTACATATACTAAATTTATTATAGCCGAATATTCTGTGGCTCCCATAACCATTGTTGCCAAGCTAACTTATTTTTCTTTCTCGATCATCTTGTTATCTACTCGTAACTCTTAAGTTGGATGTCTTGAATGATTTTATTTATACTTGACACTTTCCCTTTAAAAACTTGAGCATTTCTCTCTTTCCAAATGAAGTATCCGGAAGTCCTAATAACCGATTGCCAAAGACGTCTCAAACAACTAGGAATATCCACGTTCCCATTGTTAGTGAAATTTTTATGTATGGAATATGCGTTGACATTCCCAATCTTCCACCAACTAAATATATTTTCGCAAATACTCATAGCTAGATTACATGTAACCAAGCTATGTGCACAAGTTTCCACCATACTCTCACAACACGAACAAAGCAAAGTATTTAGATCAACGCCTCTTTTGTCGAGCTCCTCACGAACCGATGATCTTCCTTTCAAAGCCGTCCACACAAAAATATATACCTTTTTAGGAAGCCAATTGTTCTATAATGTTACTTGATTCTCATTCTCTACCCATAATACTTTTTCCTCCACTAATCTGGTTAACGCTTTAACTGTGAAATCTCCATTCTCTTGTAGTATCCATTTCCATTGATCCCTACAATCATTATAAATAACCACATTTTGCAAAACCCTTAATACGTTATCAAAATCGCTACATACCCTCCCACTAAGACTCCTACCCCAATCCCACTCCCATCGCCATTCATTGTCCACCCATTTCCCTTTGCCTGGAACCGTTTACTCTTTTCTCATATCTAAATGAAAGAAGCGATTAAACCTATCACATAACCTTGAATCATCTACCCACCTATCTACCCAAAACCCTATATCTTTACCATCCCCAACCACTCCTCTAATAGACGATGTAAAATCTATCCCTATACCTTCCAAATCATCTCCTATCTTAACTATATCCCGCCACACTCCTCCTCTACCCAACACCTCCTACCTCATTTAATTTCCCTGAGACCACCCCTTCCCAATGAATACTTTTTATGACTTTAACCCACAATGCACTCCCCTCTTTTTTGAATCTCCACCACAATTTCCCTAAAAGAGCCCAATTTATTTGGCCAGTAAAGATCTGGTATTTAACCCCCTCCTCATTTGAGGCTAGTAATGTGTCCCATTTAACCCATGCAAGTTTTTTCCCTTCCCCCACCCCACCCCAAAAAAGGTTTTCTTGAACTCTCAAGTTGCTTTATCACACTCGAAGGCACACGGAACATCAAAAAGTAATACAAAGGTAAGCTACCTATAACCGATTTTACCAATGTTAAACGCCCCCCAAACGACATCGTTTTTGCTTTCCAATCAATGAGCCATTTTTTCAATTTTTCTATCACGGGATTCCAAGCATTAATCCAACTCATACACTCACCAATCGGTAAACCCAAGTATATGAATGGAAATTCCCCTCTACCACATCTTATCCATCTCGCCATTTCCTCAATTTCCAACTCATTTACCCCTACACCATATACCCTACTTTTGTTAAAGTTAACTCGTAATCCCGAAACTTCTTCAAAACACTTCAAAATGCACATTAACGAACTAGCATTATCTCTACTCCATTCACCAAAAAAGATTGTATCGTCGGCGTATTGAAGATGTGAAATCACCTCCCTATTCCTTCCAACTCTAAGACCCCTAAAAATGCCCTTTTCAACCGCTTCGTTCACAATTTCATTCAACCCTTCCGCCGCTAATATGAATAATAATGGGGAGAGCGGGTCACCTTGTCTAACGCCTCTCCCTAACTTAAATTCTTCCGTAGGTGAGCCGTTCACTAACACCGGCATAGAAGATCATTTTAAGCAATTCTCCATCCATTTGCGCCACTTAATTCCGAACCCCATTCTCTTCATTATATTAAGAAGAAACTCCCAATTAATGCTATCATAAGCTTTCTCAAAATCCACTTTAAAAATTAATCCTTTCTCCCGCTTGCTCTTTAAGAACTCTATTGTTTCAGTCGCAACCAAAATACCATCTAAAATGAATCTTCCTTTGATAAATGCATTTTGAACCTCTCCCACCACCTTTCCTACCACTATTTTTACTCTCTCCGCTAACATTTTTGCAATTATTTTGTAATAACACCCAATTAGACTAATGTGCCGAAAATCCTCAAGTCCGATTGGATTCGACACCTTTGGAATAATCGTTACAAAAGATGCGTTGCACCCTCTTGAGATCTCCATTTTTCCCAAAACCATGTAGCCGCGCTCATCAATTCAGGTTTTAACAAGTCCCAAAATTTTATAATAAATTTAAAATTGAACCCGTCCGGACTCGGAGCTTTATCCCCCCACACTCTCTAATTGCATCCCATACCTCCTAGCAAAGATATAACAAAGGTTCATTCTTTGTTTATTTTTATCTTGTTCCTTCTCTAAGCCAATCAAACGTATCCCTCTTTGGGATTTGATTTGGTTCAAGCAAGATCTAAGAACACTAGTTGTTAGTTGGTTTACGTGAAGCAAGCACTAACATCCTAACGTGCTTCATTTGTCGTGTAGTGTATGCATTCGTTAGAGGTGATAATTTAACCACTAACAATTTTTCAACAATCAAGATCAAGAAGGCGTCATTAATTATTTATTTAATTCATTAACAAAGGTTAGTATATTATATGTGTTTATTTATTGTTAACCTAATAATGTTAAACTAGATGCAACCGTTGCGTACTCATGGTATTGATGGTTTAATCAATATGAATTCCCAACAGATATCAAGCCAAGGAGAGTGCCTAGACGTGGAATTGGGAGAATCAAGTAATCTACTTTCACCGTAAATAGCTTTAATGAGTCTAGACCATAGAGAAGAACCTTGTGATAGAAAATGCCAAACCCATTTAAAGAGAAGCGCATGGTGAAGAGCAAAGAAACTAGAAACACCAAGGCCACCGTATTTCTTGAAAGCTAAGACCTTATTCCAACTTATCCATGCCATTTTTCTATCCGTCCCTTTAACTTCGTTAAAAAAATTCCTTCTAATCGATTATAAAATATTTAACACTCCCATAAGAACCATGAAAATAAACATATATACAAAGGAATGGAGCTTAGAATCGATTTAATTAAGGTGAATTGACCATCCATAGAAAGAGTTTTAAGCTTCTATTTAGATAATCGAGAGGACACTTTAGATACAATCTATCTTAGAAAACTTTTCAAATTTGTAAAAGTAAAAGAAACCCATTTTACATCACTTTTGCCTATAAAACATGGAAGGTGATATGCACATTATATTAGTGATGTCTGTATATCACAAACATAGATATATACAGACATGAATACGTGGTGTTATACAATATGAACCACTTGTTAGACGATTGGATTATTGGCTCAAGCCGAACCAGTTTAGGCCAATAATTCAATCGTCTTAACACAACTAATGTGATTTTGTAGAATTAATCATTTTTTTATGCATATCAACTGAAAAGAAAAACGACTAATTTATTAATATTCAGAAAAAAAAATCATTTAATTAATAGTTGGGATCAATATAGATCTCATATTTACTATAAATCTAATAAATTAATCTTAGTCATTCATTTTTTTTTTATCAAAACTAATAAAAAATAATTTTTACTTTTTTAAAACAACATATCTTGCAAACGGTAAATCTTCAAACTATAAAAATACATTATCGCGACGAATTAAATTATCTTTTCATAGATATGCACTCTCGATATTTTCGATAATTTTTTCAAAATTCCGCCTTTAAAAATCACATATGATTTGTAAAATCATATATGATTTTCAAAATCACATGTGATTCGATTTTTACAAATCATATATGATTTTTTCAAATAATATATAATTTTTAAATCACATATGATTTGCAAAAATTATATGTGATTTATAAAAATCGAATCACATGTGATTTTCACAAATCATATATAATTTTTCTGGGCCGAAATTTAAAAAGAAAATTGTTAAAAATACATAGAAGTGCATATCAATAGAAAGATAATTTAATTCTCGTCACGATGGTATAACTTTTTTCTCGTAACGATTAATGGTTTGCGAGATATTTAATTTTTAAAAAGAGGGTGAAAGTTTATTTTTTTGTTTTGATTAAAAAAATAAATGATTATGATTGATTATATATGTAAATTTGAGATTTATATTAAATTTTTGACTTAATTAATAATGTCGCTAAGTGTTATTTGTCTTTATCTGATCAACCGGATTTTATTTTCTTGTATTGATCTTAACCTCCTAGCTTCTTGGAACGACCTCTATCCATTAATCTTGATTACTTAGATGTTACTGTATATATTCATGTTCATGTTCACATTCATATTCATATCCATTACTCGTTCGTCTTAAACACGCCATCGAAAAAACATAACAGCTAGAAGCAAATTGATCATCCATGACTGAAGACGAGGCAACAGAGCTATTCGCTATAATATGTGTAATAGTGGGTTTTCTCATACTTTTCATCACTTATTGCGTGAAAATATTTACTGAAGATCAAGCTGCACTAAGAGCCGCACCTACGGTAAGGGAGTTAAGATTACAGGTAAACCTTGAAAAGGTGGATGATCGAGCACTGGAGGATAATGTTGTTCTAATTGAAAAGGCGAAGGATCATGATTGTGTGATATGTTTTGACGAGTTCAAAGAGAATGAGATTATTCGAGTTGTGGTACCATGCAACCATTTGTATCATACCGATTGTATTGTGAAGTGGTTTTCTACAAATCGAAGTTGCCCTATTTGTCGAGGACGCATCCCTTAGTTTCTTGAATCTAGTCCGTCTCAAATTAGCTTGATAGAATATACGATATTCGAACTTTCACTTGTATTCTACTATATTGTATCTTTTTTGCTTACCTGAGCTCATTGCTTGAGTTATATAATAAAATCTCGCAGGTTAAATTAAAATAGAAGTACAAAATGTATACTTTTGTACTTGTGTTTATATGCAACAATGAATTGAATATGATTTTTGGCATGCATTTTGTTGGCTCTCGTAACTTTTAAACTACAAATTAACTGTCAACATATTGTACGCGCGTTTACTACATCTACATCAAGATTATCTTCTACTTCATGAGCGAAATCGAGTCAATATGTGTCTACATGGCCAAAACTAAATTAACTTGGCGATCGACATGTTTGAAATTTTATACTAATTGACATATTTTATCAGAGCAAGTGAACGCCGGTACATATACGGTACGTAATTACTAATCTTTTATATAATAAGAGAACTCATTTTTGACCAAATCGATGTATTCAATTAACAAATGCAAGAGTTCGATTTTGAAATCGATCATTCTCATTGGTCAATTGAGTTTTAAAGTGAGAAAAAATCGAGCCAGGTTTGAAGTTTTTTAAAAAGTTCACCAAATATGGATGTGTCGAAATTGCGAAGAAAAAAACTTCGAAAAAGATGGTGATTTTTAAATCTTTGATGTCCAAAAGGTATAAAAAAATTTGCCCCATCAAAATCATGTTTCCAAATATAAGATGCAAATTATAGAAGATTTTACAAACACTATTTATCTTAATCGATTTTTTTTCTATATTTAAAACATGATAACTTCCAAATTTATATTTTTTTAAATTTTTTTAAATTTAGATATGACAGAAACTCTATTTTCGCAATTCATCTACATATACTGAAACGAAACATATTTTTATCATGTGCATCAATTATGGTCGTGAAGCTTCGCTTTTAGTACTACGTCATCATCCAATCTAAACAACTAGGCTAGACACAATGGGAAACAAAATATCGGTTGGGGGAGATGGGTGACCGACATTTTAGTCGGTCGAGTCGAGTGTGGCATTTTGGTCACATATTGGTCGAACATCAAAAAACAACACTGTCGGTCTCAAATTCGACCGATAGTATACACACAGAAAATATGTCCCATTTGATATTTAAAAAAAAAAAAAAGAAAAAAAAAAAAACAACTATTCAACGATCGTGGTAACTCTACTGGTCCTACATTATCGGAGAGAAACCGACGCAAGAAACACGACTCGGTCACGACTGTGTTCAGCCTTATGGTCCATCCTTCCGACTTTTTTTATTGTGATTATTAGTAATTGTTTTGTATTCAGTTTTACAAATAATTTTATGTTTATGGTGTAAGAGGATTGAACTATATCTAAATTTTTATGGACTTGTGTTGCTGTGTATGTCATGATATGTCAGTCTCAGTACTCGAACTTCTTGTGCTGATGTACATAATTCTGCTCATGTTTAGAGGGCTTTGTGTATCGTATGAAGTAAGTGGTGCCGTGGGAAAAAATGGTGCCACCTCAGCATCTTTTTTCTATGGCATCACATTTGGCTATAACACCAAAACCCCCCTCCCTAACAAAACATCAGTTTTTGTGGTGCCGTTGAAATTTTTTTTCATTTTCATTTTTTTAACTTAACATGTGATTTTTTTATAACTCACGACAGTTTATTAGTTTTAACTAATAAAAATAATTTTACTTCTACAAAGATATAGTAGTAACTCATTAGACCCAAAAATTAATCAAATATTGTTGTGCTTTCTAACCCAACATGATCTATTGGGCTAGGAACTAATTATATACAAGCACCAACACTTTAGGTTTTTACTCTCACTTTTTGTCGCCTCCATCAACAAACCTGCAACAACAAAAAACAACAAGTGCAACTTCAACAAAAATAACAAAAACCTACAACTCAACGTGATAATCTGATATTTTGTGTCAAAACGCAGCCACAAATACACTCGAAAACACAAAAGAAACAAAAAAAAGAAAAAAAAATTGCCCACCGCGTGGGCTAGTGGTGGTGGCGCAAGGCACTAGCAGCCAACTCATGGTGTGGGTTGTCGCGCCCAAGACTCGTGCCGAAGGCTATGGCTCAAGCCATCAGCTATTGTACCCGGGCCTCTTATTAAAAAAATGCGGAAAATTTTGGCGAAAGCAAACGTCCTTCAACATCATTATGGTTTCCAAATCGATCAAAAAATAAGGCAATTCGATCTCATCTACAAATATTATATTCATTATATGTACATCTATTTGCATGTTAATTTGATCTATTCATACCTAATCTTTTTTGCAAATTAGGGTGTCTATGTGATAACGCATCGTAATCGACGAGTTAGGTGAATTAATACGATATGGGTTATTCTATTAGGCAATAACATAAGATGAAGCGAGGTCATGGTGATACGTATCGTAATCGACGAGTTAGGGACATGTATACGGTAGAGAAAATAAAGTGCTAATGTATCTATGCAAACACATCATATGTAATAGATATTTTATGAAACAAAAGAAATTATTAAAACTTACAAGGAAAGTCATATGATATGTGATGATGATGGAGTACCAATGGCTACGACAAAAAATATAATTGTTCCTAATGAGAAGAATGAATTTTTATTAATATTTTTTTATGGTTAAATATGTTTGGGATTTGATACATATTAATTCGTATAACTTCCAACCCATTTTTTAAAGACTTTAGACAATTCTCATATCTTTATTAATAAGACGAAATTATGGTTCGTGTAACATTCAAATATTGGAAAGATATATACTATATAAATTTAGAACTTATCACGTAGCGTAATTTAATTTAGATATCGACGAAAATAACTATGTTTTATAAAACATTTTATAACATGCATCTTTTATTTGGAAACGATTTTGATGGGGCAGATTTCTTTCTATTATTATAATTCTGATGGGTTAATGTTAGCAATAAGTTGGTTTATTTGTTTCTGATGGCTTTGTGTTGCTAATGAAATAATTTTATTAGTTAAATACACCATCGAGAAAGCAACAATAGCATAAATATAAATGTTCAATATGTTTAACCATTTCTTGATCGTTTTATGTTGAACGGTTGGTGTCTGATTTAAGACCATAACGGGCGTTGTTCATGTATTATATTTCTGACGGGTTCAAGATGATACATGTTCATGATGATGTTTTCTTAGAAAGTAGGTACAAATCCAATTTTGTAGGCTTTTACCTTTATTTATGTTTGTATATCAAATTTTTTAATAATATCTACGTAATTATAGATATTATTATCCCAAAAATGGGTTAGATTTAATTTTTTTAAAATGGCATAAGGTTCTTTAGATGGAAAAGTGTCACATTTATATTTTGAAAAGATATATACCACACAAATTCAGAACTTATCACGTAACATAATTTAAATATAGAAAAGATATCGACGAAGATAATTATGGTTTTAAAAAATTCTAGAACATGTATCTTATATTTGGAAACGATTCTGATGGTGCAAATTTCTTTTTATTATAATTCTGACGAGTTAATGTTATCAATAAATGTTAGAAATATGAAAATTCATGTGAAAGACTCGGTCACCCCGAGTAACGTCTAGCATAAGTTAGCTCGTAAGCTTAATAGTAATAGTTTAGATATCGTATCATCCATGGAGTTGGCTCGGGTCTTTACCCAGTGTTGCCCGCTCCATAGCCCGTTGGGGGCGTTTATGTAAGAACTATAAATACCCTTTCCCACCATGGGAAAGGGTTGGAGCTTCTAATCTAATCTTTACTTCTCTTTCACTTTCTCTTTCTAGAACTCCCATTCTCTCTTTCTTTCTCTCTCTAAAATCTACCAAACATAAAATCCAAGAGTGTGTTATGAAATCAATATCTTACAATTGGTATTAAGAGCCATAGTTTTATTAGCTTAATTGCGTATGCTCGGATATGTGGCTTCTTTGTTTTTTTTTGTTTTGGTTCGAATTGAATAGCAAGATAGGTCACGATTTAAGTTTTTGTTTGTGGCTTGATTTGTTAATTGTATTTTCGTGTTCACAATAATCTCTAGTATCAGTTATTGGTGATCTATGACTTATTTGGTGATTTTCGTGGAAGATTGAGGTTTTTTTTCTTGGTTGCAGTTTGGTTACTAGGTTTGTTCTTCGTTGTGGTTTGTGTTAAAAGAGGTAGTTCTTGATTGCGGTTTGCTTATTTCCAAGGATTATGTTTTGGCTGTTTGCTTGAAAGGGAAAAAGGACAAAAGTGACTGGTGATTGCGACTTGTGGTCCACTGTTTGTCTGCTAGTGACCGCGGTTTGACTACAAGCATTCGGTTTGACTTCTGCGGTTTGTCTCCAAGAAGATTGCGGTTTGTCTCCTGCGGTTTGCTCATTGCATTTTGGTCATTGCGTTTTGCCAAGAAGATGCGTTTTGTCTCAAGCATTGACTGCGTTTTTCTCAAGCTTCTTCACTGATTTTGTTGACTTTTTGCATCTGAAAGTTGACTTTTTATGTCAAAACTTCAAACGGCCATAACTTTTGAACCAGAATCTGCTTTCAAATAAATACCACAAAACACCGAAAGTCCGAACAACCTAAATATTCACAACAAAGTCGTGTAACTAATTTTTTCGAGGCCCAAATCCTCCGAAAGGAAGTTATCGACGCTTTTAAGTTTTAGACCAAAATTTCACTATGATAACGCCGATTGTACATGTTTTCGTAGCGTTATGTGTGCTTTTGTATATGTTATTTGGTTATATTCATATGATTTTAGTGCTTAATCGCATCAAAAGATGTTTGTCTAGTATTTATAACCAAGTGCAGGAAACGGAAGGAAAAGTTAAAGAATGTTCAATAAAAGAAGATTTTCCATTTCAAAGAAGCATGTCAAGCACAAGTCAAGATTTCAAGTATCATAGAAGATCAAGATGATTGAAGAACCAAGCTCTACAAGTCGAATCAAGCAAAGGTCGATTTTCCATCATTCAGAAGACCAACCGATCGGTCGCAACCCGCAACCGATTCGGCCGGAAAGATGGTCAAAAGATATCCTCGAAGACGGACCACCGATCGGTCACCACCCGCAACCGATTCGGTTGGTTAGTGTAAGAAGACCAACCGATCGGCCGGACAAGCGACCGATCCGGTTGGAGGACCTGTTCGCTATTTCTTCATCATTAAGATTCCCCATTGCATCCAAACGATTCTAGGTCCTTCCCTTGGTGTATTCTAGTCCCTTCCTAACTCCTTGGAGGCCAAGTTCAACAATTAATACCCTAGGCCTTCAAACTAGTATAAATAGAGAACTCTTGTGAGCATTTGAGACACACACTTCAATACAACTCTCTACTTATCAAACACAAAGCTCTTAGCTCTCAAATTCGTCCTTAGAAGTCCAGGAAAGTTTGGAGGTCCAAGAAGTCAACATTTGGAGGTCAAACCCCTAAGAAGTCAACCCCAATACTTCGGGAATCATTACTTCACCATTTGTAATCTTATTCCAAGCATTGTAAGACTCTTAATCATGTTTTCTAATGTTCAAAGTTCTGAGTTTATGTTTATGTTTGCTATGAGTGGCTAGTTTCTTTATACACTTGCTTAAATGATGTTGATTATCATGTGATTAGTTTATGATTGTGTTAACATGTTTTAATTCAATTTCAAGTTGATTCTAAGATCCAATTGTGCTTAAGTTTCATAGTGACATTTGTTAATCAAGTTTGACTAGTTGATAGTAATCGTAGAGGTCGAAAGAACTTATTATTATTCAACTAATTATAATCATTTTGTCTATGGATGATTGTTTTTACACATTATTCTTGGTTAAACAAAGAAACTAAAGTGTGGTTGTAATAAGAACGCTTTATGATTATCAAGTTGGATTAATTGGAAACATCTAAAAGGTCGTAAGATTAGTTGTTTACAATCAGTTGTAACCTTTTGTCTATAATCGGTTACCTTTTGTATTGACCATTTCTTAAGCAAATTTGATAAGACAAATGGATGTTTTTGTGTTTAAGTTTATGAAAGTAAACTTATGAAACTTGAATTGATCTTGAATTGATTGGTTAAACTTAATGCTTGTTTTTATGAACTAAAATCTTGACGAAGGTTTAACTTGTAAGAACAATAGATTAGTACACCAACTAATTATCATAACCAACATGTTAAGAGGTTAACACAATCATACTAATCAAGGATAAGAAACTAGTTTAAGCAAGTGTAGTTTTTAATCATCTGAATTTCATTATATCTACTTTCGTTGTTATATGCTTTTGGATTGCCTTAGTTGATTTAGACTTGTTAATCAGATTCACTCAATCCTTGCGAACGATCCCGACTTACCTTCAAAATCTTGCTATAACGGACGAGTGCACTTGCTCGTATGTGTTATTGGTAAAATTGGTAAATCGTCTTTATAAATTTAAAACTTGTACACACGTAGCACATCAAGTTTTTGGCGCACGCCGGGATTTGATTGTGTTTCAACAAGTTTTAAATCCACGCCACGATCCATTTCTAAAAAAAAAAAAAAATTCGAAAGCTCCAACCGATCGGTTGTCTTTACAACCGATCCGGTTGCGCCAAAACCCATAACCAATTGATCTAACCGATCGGTCGCCTCGCAACCGATCCGTTACTCTTTTCGTCCGAAAATCTGCTTTCTTTGTTTGTCCGTGTGTTTAGATATTGCCCGGATTCTCTAGGTCATTGTATGAACACTGCAAACCGAATAGAACCAATCTCACCTCTTACCAACCCCGAACGCTTGATTCAAGAAGAAGAAGAACACCTTTATACCCTTAGAAAATCGTGTACCTAGAGTACCAAACCCACCATTTGATAACCTTGTAGAAGCCAAAGTCGCTTTACAACCCTTTCACCAATTTACCTTTTCCCATGGCGGACGATCAACCCATGGGGAACCAACCGAGCCGTAGCACCAACCCCGAGTGCTATTGTTGTTGTCAACCTTGGTGACAACTTCACCGTGAAGGGTCATCATCTTTCTATGATCAAAGACCGCCAATTCGATGGTCGCGCTGGCCGATCCGATAAGCACATTGTCGAATTCATCGAAATTTGCGGCATGTTCCGTTATGGCGACACCGATGTCAATGCCATCAAACTCAAACTTTTTCCATCATCACCACGGAGATGCAAAAGTATGGTACAATGAATTGACCCTGTGAATTATCAATACTGGGAGGAGATGAGGCAAGCCTTTGTGTCGATTCTTTCCACCGCCATGTTTGATCGACAATGGGAGAAATTCGCTTTCACACAAAACCCCAACGAATCACTTGTCAAGCTTGGCTTCGGATGAAAGATTTGCTTCAGAGTTGTCATGGACATGGACTATCCAAAGGAACCATTATCCAAATCTTTTACCATGGACTAGATGAAATCTCTCAAGGTATCCTTGATGCCGAGGAATTTTTCTATAAGACTCCTAACGATGCACACCAATTACTCAAGATCGAGTACTTCTCAAACTCGATTGGTCTAAAGATTCAAAAACCAAACCTCTTCGAAAACCGTTGCTTTTGTCGAAAACACCGATACCTCAAAACTCATGGAGAAAATGGAAGCCTTAACCTCAAAAATCGACTCGCAATACAAAGATATCAAAGGAGAAATGAAGGAAATGCGAGATGGATGCAACAATTGTGGAGGAAATCACCCATCGTCTGAGTGCGACGATAAACCCATGGGTGGACCTAACGAAGGAGAAGCGAATTATGTCCAAGGAGGATACCGTGGAGGAGGATATCGTGGTAATTATTACGGTAGAAATTCTGGAAATTGGCAAGACCGCCAACCAAGGGATAACAATCGTGATTCTCAACCTCGAACTGACAATCCGCCCCCACAAAACTCTGACAAAAAGATGGAAGAATCCGAATTTGAAAACCATGAGAGAATTCGTGATCGCTCAAAAATCAACGAATGATTTCATCAAAATCGCTTTTTCAATCTCAAAGCCAAAGTTGAGCAGGATGTAAAAATCATCAAGCATCTATCCAAGATCTTGAAAACAAATTTGGCAGATTTTCTGACCAACATTCCTCTCGACCATCTGGTTCGTTACCAAGTAACACCCAATCCAACCCAAAACCATCAAACGATAAAACGTACCGTCCACCACAAACAAGAAATGAGCATATCAATGTTGTATTCACAAGAAGTGGTCTCTCGTACGATCCACCACCAAATCCAAACGAAAATACTCCTATCACCCAAGATAGTGAGGATGAAGCTGAGGAAACCAACCCAACACAAACCACCAAAAAGAAAACCATTCCACCTGTCAAGGCGTATACACCAAAAATTCCATATCCTCAACGCCTTAAGAAAGAAAAAATGGAAGAGCGATATAAGAAGTTCATTGAAATAATCAAAGAGGTTAGACTCAATGTTCCCCTCGTTGATGTCTTAGCCGGAATGCCCAATTACGGGAAATTCTTGAAAGAACTTCTTAACAACAAGAGCAAGCTAGAGCAAATATCGCCTACCTTCCTTAACGAAGAATGCTCACCATCGCTCAAAACAAAATCCCGCCAAAGCTCGGAGATCCCGGGAGCTTTCTTATTCCATGCACTTTCGAATAATATTCAATGCGATGCTTTAGCCGACCTTGGCGCAAGTATCAATTTGATGCCTTATTCATCAGATTCCAAATTATCCATCAACAACCTTAAACCGACAAAGATGAGCATTCGATTAGCAAATCATTCTTATCAATATCCTGTTGGAATTGCCGAGAATATGCTCGTTCAAGTTGGTAAATTCATTTTTCCCGTGGACTTTGTAATCCTAGAGATGGAAGAAGATAGTAAAGTCCCACTCATCTTAGGAAGACCTTTCCTAAATACCGCTGATGCAATCATCAAAGTAAAAGGAAAAGAACTCAACCTTGGAGTTGGAGAAGATCGAATCACCTTTCTAATCGATAAAGCAATGCGCTATCCACGTTCCAGTGATGACACTTGTTTCAACATCGATGTTATCGATGAGGTCACTGACGAAGAATTGGATGCATTACTTAACGAATCGATCCATTCATGACTACTTCCAAAAATCAATGAAATGACCTTGACAAAGAGTTTGTTGATTTTATGAAAGTAGAGTTCAAGGAGATAACACGGAGGAGGAAGAAATGGAGGAAGAGAATTTTGAAGAAATAACTTTCGATGACGAGATGAGAATAAAATCTTCTCTTCAAGAACCACCAATGATCTCGTGCTCAAACCTCTCCCCGATCATCTTGAATATGCTTACCGGAGGAAAACTCACTTCTTCCAGTAGTCATATCTTCATTACTCGAGGACAAGGAGAAAGAAAGTTTAGTTTCTATCCTCAAAATCATAAACAAGCTTTCGCTTGAAAACATCCGATATCCCGTGAATTAGTCCCAATTTCGCAAACACAAAATCAATTTCAAGATGGGATTAAACTCGTTGTGGAACGTCAACGTCGACTCAATCCCAACATGAAAGAAGTTGTCGAAAAGGAAATCATCAAACTTCTCGATGCTGGTATCATTTACCCGATCGAGGATAGTCCTTGGGTGAGTCCCGTTCACTGTGTCCCCAAGAAAGGAGGAATGACGGTTGTGACTAACGAACGGAATGAACTAGTTCCTACTAGAACTGTCACTGGTTGGCGCGTTTGTATTGACTATCGTAAATTAAACAAAGCCACCAGAAAAGATCATTTTCCACTCCCGTTCATGGATCAAATGCTTGAAAGACTAGCAGGGAATAAATTCTTTTGTTTCCTCGATGGATTTTCAGGATACTTTCAAATTCCAATCGATCCGAATGATCAAGAAAAGACCACCTTCACTTGTCCTTTGGAACCTACGATATCGGCGTATGCCTTTTGGTCTTTGTAATGCACCGCAACTTTTCAAAGGTGTATGATAGCCATATTCCAAGACATGCTTGAAACCTCCATGGAAGTTTTCATGGATGACTTTTCGCCGAAAACTCATTTGAAGCTTGTCTTTCCAATCTTGATAAAATGCTCGAAAGATGCGGTCGCACATCTTGTCCTTAATCGAAAAATGTCACTTTATGGTGACCAAGGAATTGTGCTTGGCCACAAAATCTCCAAAGCAGTGCATGGAAGTAGATAAAGCAAAATCGACGTTATCACGAAACTTCCACCACCAACTAACGTTAAAGCCGTTAGAAGTTTTTAGGACATGCCGGTTTCACCACCGATTTATCAAAGATTTTTCAAAAATATCTCGTCCGATGACAAAACTTCTTGAGAAAGATTCTGTCTTTGACTTCAATGTTGATTGCATAAAAGCATTCGAAACGTTGAAATCTCAACTGACTAGTGCTCCCATCATGGTTTCACCTAATTGGTCACTACCCTTCGAGCTTATGCGCGATGCAAGCGATTTTGTTGTTGGAGCCGCCTTAGGCCAACGAGAAGGAAAACACTTTCGCCCATATATTTTGCTAGCAAGACACCGAATGGTGCTCAAAGAAAATTATACAACACGTAAAAGAATTATCGGTCGTAGTTTTCGCTTCGACAAATTCGATCTTACCTCGTGCTTTCAAAAAAATGTGTTCACCGATCACTCGGACTCAAATATCTGTTCACCAAGCAAGATGCTAAACCGCTGCCTCATCCGATGGATTCTACTACTCCAAGAATTTGACATCGAAATCAAAGATAAGAAAGGAGCAGAGAATCTAGTCACGATCATTTATCACGCCTTGAAAATCCCGATCTAGAGGAGTTGAAGGAAGAAGAAATCGATGATTACTTCCCGATGAAACCCTCATGACGGTTGATGAAAACGAAGATCCTTGGTTTGTCGACTTTGCGAACTATCTCGTTGGAGGAATTCTCATAAAAGGATTAACTCACGCCAAAGGAGCAAATTCTTTTCGAACTTAAACACTACTTTTGGGAAGAACCTTATCTTTTCAAAATGTGCCTCGATGGAATGATCCAAGATGTGTTTCGGTTCAAACCCGCAAAATTCTTGATGAATGTCATCATGGCCCAACTGGGGACATTATGGTCCTTCCACCACAACCTAAAAAGTTTTTGATGTCGGATTCTATTGGCCAACAATATTCAAAGAAGCACATACACTTGTCCAAAACTGTGATGCTTGCCAAAGAACCACCAACCTTTCACGCAGAGACGAAATGCCATTGACAAGCATTCAAGTGTGTGAAATATTCGATATTTGGGGAATTGATTTCATGGGACCATTTCCTAAATCCCACAAATACGAATACATTCTCGCTATAGATTATGTGTCCAAATGGGCGTGTCAAGCTTTACCAACAAACGATGCTCGTGTTGTCGTTAATTTTCTCAAAAAGCTTTTCGCTCGTTATGGAATTCCCAAAGCCTTGATAAGCGATCGAGGAACCCATTTCTGTAACCGACAAATGGAGAAAACCATGAAAAGATATGGAGTTCATCATCGATTTGCGACAGCTTATCACCCACAAACCAGTGGCCAAGTTGAAAACACCAACAGAGCTCTTAAAAGAATACTCGAAAAAACAAGAAGGACAATCCTTCAAAGTGGTCAAAGAAACTTGACGATGCTCGTGGGCATTTCGACGGCTTACAAAACTCCTATTGGCACAACTCCTTACAGACTCTGTATGGAAAAACTTGTCATTTGTCGCTCAAGTTGAACATCGTGCTTATCGGGCTCTTAGAAACAGAACACCGATCTCAAAATAGCCGGAGAAAAGAGATTTTGCAATTGCACGAACTCGACGAATTGAGACTCCAAGCTTATGAAAATTCCAAACCAGATAAAGCCGTAACCAAAGCTTATCACGACAAAAAGTCGAAATTCAAAAGAATTCAAAGCCGAGATAAAGTTCGCTTTTCAACATGAAATTTAAATTCAAAGCTCCTAAATCGCAACCAAGATGGTTTGGCCCATATATCGTTAAACATGGATATCCATCCGGATATGTCGAACTTTATGACAAACAGGTGGAAGTTTTATTGTTAATGGGCACCGAATCAAATTATACTACGATAAGGAGCAAATGAATGAAATATCAATTGAGACAGCCACCGAAAATGAATTCAAACCATCACCTTCGTAGCACCTTTTCCAGGAAGAATCCCACAAAGTGTTCCTTGGAAACCATCTGCTGAGTTCATCTAGAGCGATATTGATGCAACTGGTGAAGAATTCATGTATGTCCCCGAAATCTTCAAGATGTTCAAGGCTGTAACTGCGGTCAAGTAAATTCAGGAAGATTTGAGTCATGCTGATGACTCGATAATAAAACAAGCGCTTCTCGGGAGGCAACCCGTGTGTTTCAGATTTGATTTTCTGTGGTCAAACCCCAAAGTTTAAACCTTTGGTTGAAATTAAGTGTGGGGGGTGCCACATCTTAATAAAACTCTTTTTGTTTGTATATAAGATTTTGTGCAGGTAATGATTACTCCAAAGGACGCTGGATCAAAGAAAATTGTCGACAAACTCATTCGAATATCCGGTTTTATCTCTATTTCCTATTTCTATACTTTGAAGTTCGCTTTTCACATTGAGGACAATGTTTAACTTAAGTGTGGGGGGGTGAATAGGAAAATTAGAGTTTTAAGCTTAAATTTAAATTTTGTTTGCCTTTGTGATCTAGTTATTTTCACGCTTTTAGGATAATATATTAGAATAACTGGATCAAACCACTGGTAAAACTGGTAATATTTGAAAATTTGAGATGTGTTCCGATTAATATTGCAATCCATTCTGGGATCGATAACATTTGCTAGCACATATTATAGCCCTTTCCACTAAAATTGTGAGGATTTGAGCCTGTTCTATATAAAGCATACATCTTTTATGCTTGAATCTTTTGCTATGAGTGTGCCGGTGATTTTATTTATTCTAGAACTTGTACTTGTAAATCATTACCAGACCGCAGTGAGATCGCATTCGTGCGATATAAGTGAATTCGTGTGATAAAGAGGCACCTTAGGATTTAACCCAAATGGCCTTCCATTTTTCATATTATGATATATTAGCTAGCCACATCGGTTAGTTAACCACCCACATGGACCCATTTGTAGCGCTCATCTTTAGCGCTAGATACCCCTAGTTACACCCTCTGAGCCATTCTTTTCGTTTTTGATAAATCCAGAAAATACAAAAATATTTTACACTTTAAGCCTTAGCCTAACCCTTGTCAATGTCTAAACGGTTGGTTGCTAGTCACCTGGTATGAGAAGATTGTTTAGATGATTATGAGTAACCGCACCTTGTCAGTTGTATGAGCCATTTCAAAGGAAGAGTTTAAGTTTAAAAAATGTGAATGTATTAGCCAATGTGCTATGTTCAAGAAAAGTTGTTATGGCGAATCAAAGCGAAGAGTTGTGGAAATCAAGAAAAGAAAATGAAGCTATAATCATTTATTGGTTTATGGATTGTTTGGTAACTAGCAACATGGGTATTAGACTTGATTCTATTTTTCTTTAACACCAATTTCATTAACATTCCCATGCCTTATCCATACCCTTAGCCCTAAGCCTAACATTTCAACCCGAATAAAAGTCCTCTTTAGATGTTTTTGCTTGGTGCTCACGCCACGCCGGTGGAGTTTTGTTTCTTGTACAAGCTTATGGTAATAATCTAATCATGACCGAGCAATGAGTGTGATTTATCTTGTTACTCCACTAAAAATTGAGTGATTGAGTGAATTATATTTCGCTCCTTTTTCGTGAGGTGTTTTGAAATGTTAATCATGCAAGAAAATCATTGGATATTGTCAAACATCTTGAATTTTCACCCTTAAAAGCTAAATTGATGAATCTTCTCTTGTACTTGTACTTGGTGGATTTGCATCATATTTTTCAGAATCATAATTTTGTACCAAAGGATATTTTATTTTCTAGATTTGCTTGAGGGCAAGCAAAGTTTAAGTGTGGGGAATTTGATAACGCCGATTGTACATGTTTTCGTGAGCGTTATGTGTGCTTTTGTATATGTTATTTGGTTATATTCATATGATTTTAGTGCTTAATCGCATCAAAAGATGTTTGTCTAGTATTTATAACCAAGTGTGGAAACGGAAGGAAAAGTTAAAGAATGTTCAATAAAAGGAAGATTTCCGCTTCAAAGAAGCATGTCAAGCACAAGTCAAGATTTCAAGTATCATAGAAGATCAAGATGATTGAAGAACCAAGCTCTACAAGTCGAATCAAGCAAAAGGTCGATTTTCCATCACTCAGAAGACCAACCGATCGGTCGCAACCCGCAACCGATTCGGCCGGAAAGATGGTCAAAAGTGCCCATGAAGACGGACCAGCCGATCGGTCACCACCCGCAACCGATTCGGTTGGGTAGTAATAGAAGAAGACCAACCGATCGGTTGGACAAGCGACCGATCCGGATGAAGACCTGTTTCTGCTATTTCTTCATCATTAAGATTCCCCATTGCATCCAAACGATTCTAGGTCCTTCCCTTGGTGTATTCTAGTCCCTTCCTAACTCCTTGGAGGCCAAGTTCAACAATTAATACCCTAGGCCTTCAAACTAGTATAAATAGAGACCTCTTGTGAGCATTTGAGACACACACTTCAATACAACTCTCTACTTATCAAACACAAAGCTCTTAGCTCTCAAATTCGTCCTTAGAAGTCCAGGAAAGTTTGAGTTCCAAGAAGTACAACATTTGGAGGTCAAACCCCAAGAAGTCTACCCCAATACTTTGGGAATCATTACTTCACCATTTGTAATCTTATTCCAAGCATTGTAAGACTCTTAATCATGTTTTCTAATGTTCAAAGTTCTGAGTTTATGTTTATGTTTGCTATGAGTGGCTAGTTTCTTTATACACTTGCTTAAATGATGTTGATTATCATGTGATTAGTTTATGATTGTGTTAACATGTTTTAATTCAATTTCAAGTTGATTCTAAGATCCAATTGTGCTTAAGTTTCATAGTGACATTTGTTAATCAAGTTTGACTAGTTGATAGTAATCGTAGAGGTCGAAAGAACTTATTGTTATTCAACTAGTTATAATCATTTTGTCTATGGATGATTGTTTTTACCCATTATTCTTGGTTAAACAAAGAAACTAAAGTGTGGTTGTAATAAGAACGCTTTTTGATTATCAAGTTGGATTGATTGGAAACATCTAAAAGGTCGTAAGATTAGTTGTTTACAATCAATTGTAACCTTTTGTCTATAATCGGTTACCTTTTGTATTGACCATTTCTTAAGCAAATTTGATAAGACAAATGGATGTTTTTGTGTTTAAGTTTGTGAAAGTAAACTTATGAAACTTGAATTGATCTTGAATTGATTGGTTAAACTTAATGCTTGTTTTTATGAACTAAAATCTTGACGAAGGTTTAACTTGTAAGAACAATAGATTAGTACACCAACTAATTATCATAACCAACATGTTAAGAGGTTAACACAATCATACTAATCAAGGATAAGAAACTAGTTTAAGCAAGTGTAGTTTTTAATCATCTGAATTTCATTATATCTATTCTCGTTGTTATTTGCTTTTGGATTGCCTTAGTTGATTTAGACTTGTTAATCAGATTCACTCAAATCCCTGCGAACGATCCCGACTTACCTTCAAAATCTTGCTATAACGGACGAGTGCACTTGCTCGTATGTGTTATTGGTAAAATTGGTAAATCGCCTTTATAAATTTAAAACTTGTACACACGTAGCACATCAAGGATTCAAAAAGAAATGCACTCGATAATACTCCGATGGTTGAAGAACAAGAAATTCCTGCTAAAAGCTCTATGGAGGAATCTAATGCTACTGCCTCTAAAATAGGAATTGGTTATTTAATTATGGAAGGACAATCTGTAGATAAATCCATAGAGGAAAAAGTTACCAAGCTTTCTAAAATAGTGGCAAATGATACAACAAGCACTGAAGCTGGTGAAAACAAACAAGAACAAGATGTTGCAGAAACCTCCAACGAGGACAGAGAACCCGCATCTTCTAAAGCAGAGGTTGATGCTCATGATAAGCATGATACATGCAGCAGTTCAGGGACTTATAGCACACATGTTGTGGATGCAAATATCAGTCCAATAAATGACCAAGTGCCATTTGCTGAGGTACATTTGACTGTTCAACATGATGTCCTTGCTAATGAACAAAAACAT
Source organism: Chrysanthemum lavandulifolium (assembly GCA_022545495.1). NCBI lineage: Eukaryota > Viridiplantae > Streptophyta > Magnoliopsida > Asterales > Asteraceae > Chrysanthemum > Chrysanthemum lavandulifolium. The sequence continues at coordinate 241,054,142 of CM040243.1, read as the reverse complement.
ACTGATCAACTTGAACCTATTTATGACACATATTAGTTAAAAAAGGTTGTTAGCAATACTACTCCCGATTCAACAAATATGAGTCACAGGAGAGAATGATCAGATGTTGAGATGATCATAAAATTTTTTGTTAGGTCGAAGTTAAACAATGATATGGTTGAAAAGAGTTTATAATGAACTTTCAAATGATTTCACAGCTTGAAAAACATTGCATTTCACTTGAAATTGCAATGTTTTTCAAGTTGTGAGAATTTGTTTGAAAGTTCATTATAAACTTCTTTTTCAACCATATCATTTGTTTTGAAAAACTCAGCCTTAAGAAAAGAACTTTTTACTTGATCATGCTCAGCATCCTGGTCAAAAGCATCCGTCAATTCATTTACTGGAACAAGGGTGATTCAAATGCAAATCGCCCCATCGTTGTTTTCCAGTTGTCACAAGTTTGATCCATGAAGGATCTCACATGTCACCCACTAAGAGCTTGTTTGATGTTGGCTCTAGAAGGATTTCCATCTTCATTGTGAATACTTTACATATCACTCGGATGTTCTGGCAATACCACGAGGATAATGTGTAGGACTCTTAATGTATATTTTTCTTGCTTTTCACGGTGTATGAAACAACAAGCACATTGGAAGTGTGTCCTAATGAGATTTATGGATGATCTCTTTGCTCTAGACTCAATAGTGCGCTTTGGTTTTCCTATGCGGAGACTAGGGAGGGGTATCCTGCTTCAATATCAACCATCTCTAAGAGATAAGTTAATAGATTACACCGGTTCCCAATGAGAATGAAACAAGTCCTTTTAAGAGAACTTGAGTGGCTGGAAAGTCTTCGTGATGATCAATACAACATAAGGAGGAAAGTCTTCAAACTAACAAACCATGTAAGAATTCGGAATTTCCTGAATTTCATGAATTTTTTGAAATAAACACTTTGAAAGCTTAGCTACAAGCCAAAAACTAAACGATCAACAATTTGAAAAAACGAATTAATTTGCATGAGAAAAGTAATGAAGCCAAGGTTATACATGACATTGATGCAATTGCAACAAGAAACATCGAATTGGAAAATAATGTGGCTAAATTACTTAAGGAAAATGGGACTTTGAAAAAGCATTACAAAGAACTATATGATTCTATCAAAGAAACTAGAACTAATACTATAAAACAAAAACTTCTTTGATGGCCAAAAATGATGAATTCAAAGCTCAACTTCAAGAAAAGGGTTTTACAATTGTAGCATTAAAAAATGAGGTAAGAAAATTAACAGGAAATAGTGTGAACACTAAGTTTTCAAAACCATCAATCTTGGGGAAACCAGTTGTACAACCACTTAGAAACCAATCAGTTGTTAGACAACCGACTGCGTTTAGATATGAACGACCAAAATTTCAAAAACACGGTTTGCCTCTCAAGTTGATGAGAAACAAGTTTTGTTAAAACCAGACATTTCACAGTTTGCAAAACCTCATCATATGAGTGCGTTTAGTTCTTCTAGGATTAGTTCAAAGAGCGTATCATTTGTTACACCAAAGGAACATGTTAGACATAAAGATATTGTTCAGAATAACAACCTAGAGGATGCTAAGAAAAACACACATGAAAAGACTAGGAATTTGCCTGTTTCTAAGAGTAGTTGCGTATCGATTAAAACGACTCCCGTAGCAGATCACTCTAAGAATTCTAGATCTTTTCCAGACTCCAAACACTTTGTTTGCTCGACTTGTTAGAAATGTGTTTTTAATGCAACTCATGATAATTGTGTAACAAAATTCCTAAAAGAATTGAATGCTTATGCTAATGTTCAACCCCTAAGACTAGAAACAACAACAAGCCCATAGAACCAAAGAGTTATACTCAGAAACCTTGTAGGCATATTGCTATAGGACAAAGGTTTTCTCTTAACAAGTCTTCCACCCTGTGCATGAGAAACAAAACACTCCTAGATCTTGACTTAGGTGGATACAGACGGGTAGAATTTTTAAGAACGATGGTCTTAGATGGATACCTACTAGGAAGATGTTCATTGATTACAAAAACAAGGTTGACAGAGAAACCCCAAATGGTTTAGATGCTGATATCATTAACCCACATAAATGCGAACAAACTCTTAATGTTAGTGCAGGTAGTCTTTACTTAAGTGCAGGTACATCGTTCACTCCTATTAAGGAAAGACTCAGATTTTGGTTGCCGAAAAGACTAATATCTCATAAATCAGGGGTTCAAGAAACTCAACCTTGGTGAACATGAAAAATGACGTTTGAACACATCAGTTCAAGCCTTGTTCCTCAATGTCAACAAAATGACGTCTGCAATCAACACTTCAGGCCCCGCTCCTCATAGAAAAGAAAGGCGTGTGCTTCAGTGCGCTTTATCTTTGGTTGAAGAGAAATTCTCTTGTGAATGACCATTCTCATCAACATTATCCATATTTTCTCATGCTTGTTCACTCATTCAAGGATCGACGACATTAGATTGTATTTCTATTCACATGTTTGGCCAATGGATCACCACTTGTTGGGCATTTGACACTAATTGCGACTACGGAGTTGATCGTATCACGATTCGAGATTGAAGTTGACTTTCACAAAGGCGTGTTCTTATTTTATCTTGAAGTCGGGGTTGGTTGAATGCATGACTTTCAATGATAACTTTCGTGCTTAAGATTTAAGTTAAAGTCTTGGTTTATCTAGTTACTAGTAGTCGGGGTGTGATGGTTGAAGACCGTTAACTATCACTTAAAGGAGTTACGCTAGTACTCAAAGGGCACACGACATGACATTGTGGATAATCGCAACAGGTGTTAATGTCTCATGCTTTGGCTGGGTATTGAGTACTTAGAGATTTGATTGGAGCATAAATTCTCTACATTGATCTTCCAACATTAGTGCAAGCTTAAGTCACAAGAACGGGGAATTCTATTTCAGCCTCAAGTTTGGTATATCGGGTTTGCTCCATCAGTGGTCACTTCAATTTCCTACATAAGGGTTGGTAAAGATGGCCAGAGAGAGTTTCTGTAGCAGTTGATTCTCACAGGATACATTTGAACTAATTTTGTTCTTCTCACAAGATTTCAAGTATATGTGTATATAATGTATTGCTGATTCTGTGGTATCAAAACCAGCAAGGGGGAAGGAGACATACATCTGAACGCACAATGAGTACATGTGATGAACTTTACACTTCCTCTTAATTGAAGTTATTCTGGGAAGACAAATGTCATAATCGCAGAGAAACTCAGTGTTTTTAACTCGTGGCGTTTGGTGTATTATTCCATCTAGGTGGGGGAAGAGATGTAAGAAACAGTTTCTGATAGTAAAAGAGGTACACAATTGTATGATGATTTCGATGAGATCACAGACATCAGGGGAGACAATTTTTTACATTGGGGACTCACAACAGGTTCACGTGATCGGGCTTAATCATTTATTTCGAAGTTGATCGAGTTTTACTCTCATAACCGCAGAGGTGATCAGTTCTTCAACCCGTTATTTTATTGTTATCGTTTCGTCTTTTGTTGGGTATTGAGCTTCATATAATGATACTGATTGTATCACTTCAACTACTTGGGGGAAGTGGTCTCTTGATACTTTTGGCATGCATTACTTTAGCCTTCAGTGTGAAGAAATATGAAAAGAATTATTCAAGTGTGAGATGATACGTTTCTTGAGTCAGCCATTGGATTTTGATATTGTTTATCAACATCTTCTCACGAGCTGATATGATTTATGATAAAGTGCTTCTGGTTAATGCTTCATGTACACAATTTTATGCTGATTATGATGAGATCGTAACCATCAAGGGAGAGAAATGTGTACATCAGGGACGCACAACAAGTTCACGTGATCAAGCTTAATGAATTATCTCATCAATGCCGGTTTAGATGATCAGTTCTTCAACCTGTTACTTTGTTGTTATCGTTTCGTCTTTCTTTGGGTATATGTGTACATTATGGGTTGATTTGTTAAAGGTAAGATAACTGGAGTGCACATGGTGAGATGAAGATGTTGATCTATTTGATGAACCCCCGAACGGATAATCATGATGATCATTCTTAATAGGAGCATCAATATTTGATGTGGTTTGCTACAAATTCGGCTGTGCACTTAACTAATTGATGCGGACAAGATTCAAGGTCACACATCGTAGTCTGTTTCTTAACTACGGCGTAACCTCGAGCCATGATTACGCCATAACTTATGTTTAAATTTCAATTTTCTATTATGTGATTTAGTTACGCCGTAATTGATTTACTCAATTATGCCGTAATCAAGTTATGTTTTGTTTATTTTGGTTCGGTGTCACAGTTATGCCGTAATTGATTTATCCAATTACGCCGTAACCTATAGTCGAGTCAGTTTCTATATTTTAGTTTAGGAAAGTATTTACTCTGCTTGTTCTCCAAGATTGGCTTCCCTATAAATATAGGGCTTGGGTTCATTGTAATTCATTCAATAATTCTGGAAATCATTAATAAACTTTGTGTTTTAAGAGTTTATCTCTTGTTAGGGTTTTATTCCCTTGAGCTGCACCTCGTATATGACCATTTGATTAGGGTTTATCTAAATTCGCTTCCGCGTCTTGCGTCAGTTGGCATCTGAGACACGTTCTTCCTGGTGGTAATTGGTGTAGAAGGTTCTACGTCAAATAAACATCTAGAGCTTGTTAGTATCCTAGATGGTGAACCGTGTAGAAGATCATCAAACCCGCACCGCCATGGGTACGGTCGATCAATACATGGATCGTAAGGATTAATGATCTCACGACCAAATTCATGAGTATGTCCACTATGCTATTAGAGCTACGCCCGTGATCGTAGGTGGGCATCAATCCACAAGAATCACGAGGGTAGCAATTATGGAGGTTTAATAATTCGTACAACAATAGGCGGATCTATTGACAACCGTAAGTGCAACCAATCCCCATTCAACAATGGAAGAGTTGAAGAATGGTAGGAGAGAAAGAAGGATGATCGGGTGTCTACAATCTATTCTATTCGTTCAAGAATTTTTATCCATAACACGGTATGCTCTTTAATTATTGATGGTTGTAGTATTAATAATTTGGTTTCAAGAACATTGGTGGACTTCTTAAAATTACCAATGGAGGTTTGTCTAATTGAAGGTTACCAAGTTTGTAGGGTCCGATGTCCATTAGGAAATTTTATAAATAAGAGGTAATTTGTATTGTGGATGATTATGATGAGTGTGATCTATTGTTGGGAAAACCTTGGGTAAACGAGGTTAAGGGCATGTATGATTTTCAAAGAAATCTTTATCTTTTCTCATGGGATGGTAAAAGAATTGCTATGGGTTCATCCAAAGTGAAACCACAATTACCAACGCCCGAAGTTATGGTGGGAAAAAAGATTTTGAATGTTGAGGTTGTTGATGAACAAGTGGAGAAGATCCAAAAGCTTCAAAGTTATGAACAACATAAAGACAAGATTTCAACTTTAGTGTTGGAAACAACAAATAAAGTTGGTACCTTGAAGATTTGTGCAGAAGAAGTTTTGGGTTTAAATGGTGGTGAAGATGTAAAGGATTTTGATGGTGAGCTAAGCATGGTTTCCGAAGGCATCAAAGGAACAAAGGGTTGTAATTTTGATTTGGGGTTGATCAATAAAATTGAATTAAAGAAACCGGAAAAATTTTCAATGGAAAACAAAGAAGTTATTTTTGTGGCAATTGAAGATTTTGAGCTCGTTGATAAGAGGTATGCAATCCAACACTTGAGTTTATGGGGTGATCATTGGGAGAGCACTCGAGTTATTGTGAAGCGCAAATATACTGAAGACAAGGTTCGTCGTGAGAAGGTGTTTAAGGTAGATGAAGCCTTTGACTGCAAGAACTCGAGGGCGAGTTCTTTTCAAGTGAGGGGGAATGATGCGGACAAGATTCAAGGTCGCGCATCGTAGTTTGTTGCTTAACTACGGCGTAACCTCGAGCCATGATTACGCCGTAACTTATGTTTATATTTCAAGTTTCTATTCTGTGATTTAGTTACGCCATAATTGATTTACTCAATTACGCCATAATCAAGTTATGTTTAGTTTATTTTGGTTCGGAGTCACAGTTACGCCGTAATTGATTTATCCAATTACGCCGTAACCTATAGTCGAGCCAGTTTCTATATTTTAGTTTAGGAAAGTATTTACTTTGGTTGTTCCCCAAGATTGGCTTTCCTATAAATATAGGGCTTGGGTTCATTGTAATTCATTCAATAATTCTGGAAATCATTAATAAAATTTGTGTTTTAAGAGTTTATCTCTTGTTAAGGTTTTATTCCCTTGAGGTGCGCCTCGTATATCACCCTTGGATTAGGGTTTATCTAAATTCGCTTCCGCGTCCTGCATCACTAATGCAAGCTTAACTAATGCAAGCTTAAAAGAGAGCTTTGAAACTGCTCAAAAAGAAGATTGACGGTTTGGGGGGAAGCTACCTAAGGATCACATTGTGAAGGCTCAAGTTCAGACGATTATTCAGGAGCCTCGAAAGCTTTGGTGGTGAAAGTTTAAGAGATGTTGTCTACTGAATTCTACAACGTATAGGTCGATATCCTCATTTCGGTATTCATGTAAACATCTTCTTAAATTTAATAATATACTTTGTACATATCTTATACCAAATTGTAAATGGAAAAATATAAAACCATCTAAAACCATAAAAAATCAGAAAAATAGAAAATACCAAAAATAGTTTTTCAAGACATGTCTTCTGGTATCGATAACATTTACGATCCTAGAAATGTCATTCAATAATGGCACAGGTCTTTAAATGAAGTTCGAACAGAAGTTCAAAAAGTTTTCAAAACATGCCTACGTTTTTCAAAATGAGGAAAGCATGTCGCCAGAAAGACGGTTGTTCCTATAATATTTCTCCGCCTATGATTCTTCAAGAGAGTATTTGTGTTACACATGGTGGAAAATGAGTTGTTTTCAAAATCTATCGACTTGGAGTTTTCAAGAATTTGACACTTAATCAACGACTACGCCTCTTTTAATAGAAAACGGGTCATTGATTGAGGGGAGAGTGTTTTCAAATTTATGATATCTAATGGGCTTATTTAATCATTTTATAATCCCATTAAAGTACAAGGAGTTTGAATTCTAGGACTAAATGTGCCAACTTTGAATTTCGGGATATGATTGTTAGGATTAGATGATTCGAGTTTGATGTTCACATGTAATCCCATGCCTTTGTATGATCTGATTGATTGATTTTCGATGTTGAATTGACTGTTGTTCGTCGATTGTTGTTTGAGTGTTGTCAAACACCAAATATTTGTATGTATGTCTATCTTTGTTGACCCTCTTATGCGGATAACATGGTTTATGAGAATGTTCCCGCTCCTGCTCCCACAAAATCTGATGATCAGATTCTGCCATTTTAACATTGGGTGTCGATAGAAAAGGGTAACTATATCTTGGATCGACAAAAGAAGCAAAGGAACCTAACATTTCAGATCTTTGTGGATATCCTGCATGATATATATGTCTTCAGAGGTCTCACTGCATCAACTGATGTTCCTTCCATCTTTACAACAACAGCTGAAACAACATCTGTATTTCCACCACCACTACAAAGCACAACAGATCTTGAGTTAGCCAATTGTGTATCTGCACTGGATAAGAAAAGTGCTGACTCTTCAAAGATTAACAAGATGTGAGATTCTCATAAGCTTTGTTAGTGGAAGGTTCAAAGATATTGACTACAGACTCATCCAGATAATAGAATGATTTCATCATTCCAGTATTAAGGTCAATATCATCTTATGGTGCATATCTTGTACATTCCTAAGTAGTGTCGTATCTAATGTTATATGTCAGAATATGAATTTTTCATGAGTTTCTCGTTAAACTCACATCATTTATAAACTTCTCATACCTGACAATCACATTCTCCCTCATAAATTGAGGGGGAGCATTGCAATGTTCCATTATCAGTACATATTAATCAGACCACATTTTCTCCCAAATTTTCTAACTTATTTAATCAATTGAGATCTCAAATCTCAAAAGGTTTGAAATTTTTGATCGCGAGAGAGAATGTGATTTAAATATTAAAATCTGATAAAAATGTGATTGTTTAAGACTCAACCAGGCACTCCTCCCTCCATGTGCTAAAAAATTTCAAATACCGATGCACATGTTGAGGGGGAGAATTTCTGAAAGATAAAAAACAATTAAGGTACAAATGCTTTGACATCAAATATCACAATTACCTTGATTGATTTTCAATTGGTTTTAAGGCGGAGAGAACAAGATCACATGACCGACCTTGCATTTACTTTATTGGAGTTATAAGGATGGTAAGGTTAGGTATTCGCTTCCACTATCTCGCTAGAGCCGAGGGATCTACCAGGACAATCCACTAGTTAGTGTGTAAAGTCCTTAGTGTGATTAAAAAGGAGAAAAGTGAGAATAAGGAAGAGTGCCGATCGAGATGGAGCTAGTATTGGAAGAAACCCAACAAGGTTCTAGTGATGAAGTCTCGTAAGTTACCGAAGGGTTAAAAATGAAAAGAAATATAAAGAGAAGGGTGAAAAGAAATAGTCATCCAAATATTCAACCTCGGGGCGTAAACCGGGTTCAATTCATACGCTTCATCGGTGGTCACCAATGTAGCGTTGGTATTGAAGACAATACGTCATGGACCAAAGGACGACCGCACTAAACTTTTCACCACCAAGTTCTCTTAAAAGGACTTGTTTAATTCTCACGAGGAACCAAAGTAATCTATCGACTTATCTCTTAGAGATGGTTGATATTGACGCAAAAAACCCTCCCTAGTCTCCGCACAGGAAAACCAAAGCGCACTATTGAGTCTAGAGTCAAGAGATCATCCATAAATCTTATTAGGACAAACTTCCAATGTGCTTGCTGTTTCATACACCGTGAAAAGCAAGAAAAATATACATTAAGAGTCCTACGCATTATCCTCGTGGTATTGCCAGAACATCCGAGTGATACGTAAATTATTCACATTAAAGATGGAAATCCTTCTAGAGCCAACATCAAACAAGCTCTTGGTCGGTGACATGTGAGATCCTTCATGGATCAAACTTGTGAAACCGAAAAACAACGATGGGGCGATTCAGATTTCAATCAACCTTGTTCCTAAAGAAATGAATTGACGGATGCTTTTGGAAAATCCTTCATGTGTTCAACAATCGTTGAGCACATCGATCACAAGATAAATTTTTCAAACAAAAGTATTTGTGATTGAAACTTTATGTTGCTCATAAAACTTTCGTCGCATTGCAAAAACTCTTTATCCAAAGAATGGGCGATCGCTTTGCAAATCAATATCTCATTAATCGGTGAATCTCAATTACCGGTTCACCACTCCGCTTTGTCTACTTTGAGATGCTCTGGTTTGAGAATGGCTAGTACACCGTGTGAAACCCCGTCAAGGAGATTCTTTGAATTCTACCGATCACGTAGTATTTATATCGATCAACGAGGAACCGTGGTTCTTGCAACCTATTCAATGAAAGTGAACCAAGACACTTTCATGTGTTTATCATAACTGCTTTTTGCGGTGAACTCGACGGTTGCACCGGTGGCCAATGAGATGTCAATTCATAACCACATGCTCGCACTTCACACTCACAATCAAAGAAATCATGATAATTGAAAGATGTACAACACTGCCTGTAATTCGATGCAAAATATCATGATCCAGAAAAGTGTGAGCATGTTGGTCCGAAAGTTACAACATCACATGGAGGCTATACTACAAAGGATGAGTTGAAGATTTACAGTGGTTGATGATCTCAATGAAAGCTCAAAGATCACCCAAGCCAAAGGAACATTCATCTAAAGATCACTACTGGAAGTACAAAGATTGCGGACTTTGAAGAATCAAAGACTACGAGCTAGGAAATCAAATTCATGTAATAGAATGCTAGAATTCAATTTGTAATTTTTGGGGTAACCTCCCTTAGGGGGAGATTGTTAGGAATATGAATTTTCATGTGAAAGACTCGGTCACCCCGAGTGACGTCTAGTATAAGTTAGCTCGTAGGATTAAGAATAATAGTTTAGATATCGTATCATCCATGGAGTCGGGTCGGGTCTTTACCCACCGTTGCCTGCTCCATAGCCTGTTGGGGGCGTTTATGTAAGAACTATAAATACCATTTCCCACCATGGGAAATGGTTGGAGCTTCTAATCTAATCTTTACTTCTCTTTCACTTTCTCTCTCTAAAACTCCCATTCTCTCTTTCTTTCTCTCTCTAAAATCTGCCAAACATCAAATCCAAGAGTGTGTTATGAAAATCAATATCTTACAATAAGTTTGTTTCTGATGGTTTTGCGTTGCTAATGAAAAAAAACTTATTAGTTAAATACACTATCAAGAAAACAACAATAGCATAAATACAAAAATTCAATATTTTTAACCATTTCTAAACGTTTTCTGTTGAACGACTGGTTTTTGATTTAAGACCATAATGGTTTCCGATGAATAATAAATTGTTTATGTATTATATATCTGACGGGTTCAAGATGAATACATGTTCCTGTTGATTTTTGTCTAAAAAGTAGGTACAAGTCCAACTTTTTAGGTTTTATCTTTAATTAATGCTCGTATACCAAATTTTTTAATATCTACGTAATCATATATATTATTATTTTAAGAATATGTTAGATTTAACTTTTTTCAAAATTATATAAGTTTCTTTAGATGAAAAAGTATCACATGGAAATTTTAAAAAGATATATATTAAATAAATTTATAACTTATCACGTAACATAATTTAAATATATAAAAGATGTCGACGAATATACCTATAAATTTTAAAACATTCTAAAATATGCATGTTGTTTTTAAAAATGATTGATGAGGCAAATTTCTTTTTATCATATTTCTGACGGGTTATTATTAACAATAAGTTGGTTTCTTTGTTTTCGATGGATATTCGTTGCTGACGAGATAATTTAGTAGTTAAATACACCATCAAGAAAGCAATAATAGCATAAATATAAAAAATTAATATGTTTAACCATTTATTTATCGTTTTTTGTTGAACGGTTGGTTTCTGATCTAAGGCCATAACGGTTTTTGATTAACAATGAGTTATTCATATATTATATTTTGGCGAGTTCAAGATGATACATATGCATGATGATATTTGTTTAGAAAGTAGGTAAAAATCCAATTTTGTAGTTTTTACCTTTTATTTATGTTCGTATACCAATTTCTTTTATAATATCTACGTAATTATCGATATTATTATTCTAAGAATGGGTTAGATTTAATTTTTTAAAAATCATATAAGTTTCTTAAGATGTAAAAGTGTCAAATTCAAATTTTGAAAAGATACTTACCAAAAAAAATTTGAATTTATCACGTAACGTAATTTAAATATAGAAAAAATATTAACGAAGATAACTATGGTTTTTAAAACATTATAGAATACGAATCTTATACATGGAAACAAAGGGACGAGTTTTTTTATTATATTTCTGACGGGCTAATGTTACCAATAAGTTGGTGTCTTTGTTTCTAATGGCTTTGCGTTGTTAACGAAATTTTTTATTAGTTAAATACACCATAAAAATAACTACAATAGCATAAATAACTACAATGTCATTATATCCTTTTATATATATCAAATTAATTTTTTTGCGTATCTAATTTGCATTTTGCGTTATTTGTGTATTTTTTTTGACATTTTTCTAAAAAAGTCACAAAATACACATAAGTGACACAAAATACAAGTTCGATACAAAGTGACAAGTAAGTTAGATTTATAGGCCATTATCCCTAAACATTCTAACGAATATATAATTCTTATCATCAAACTCATAATTATAATCAATATGATTTTCTTCGCATGTATTTATCTTCTTAAGAGTCCCGGTTTTTGGACTTCAAACACGTATTTACTATATTATATTCATATATTAATCTTGATCACTAAAATTTAGTGTTAGTATATATATATATATATATATATATATATATATATATATATATATATATATATATATATATATATATATATATATATATATATATATATATATTAGAGATCAATAAGAATAATAATAAAAATAAGAAGGATAGGAAGCATAGACGGAACTTGAGCATTTTTTTGGGGGCCGAATTTATTTTAGGAGGTCGAATCGGAGATTGTTTCAGAACTCAATTAAATTACCCCTAAAACCTATAATATTTATACCGATCCCAGAATTTTGAGGGGCCGTGGCCCCTGTCTCTATGAAGGTCCGCCATGATGAAGAACCACAACCATTCATTCTGATGCACCTACAAAATAGACGATCTTCATTCAAATTTTCCTCCCATATTAAAATGTGTGGTTAAATTACTTTACCCTTCTCATTTTAATTCTTTTCTTATCCCCTTCCTATATATATATATATATATATATATATATATATATATATATATATATATATATATATATATATATATATATATATAGGAAGGATCCAAGAAGAAGAAAACTAAAATAAGAAGAATAAGAAGGATTTCTACCACACATTTCAAATATAAGGAGAATTTTAAGGGAGATGCATCTAATTTTGTAAATAAGATCCTAAATGAATGGTTGTAGCTTTTTTTATCATTCTTATTTTAATTTTTCTTCTTATTTGATCCTAACTATATATATATATATATATATATATATATATATATATATATATATATATATATATATATATATATATATAGGATAAAGATCAAATAAAAGACAACTATTCGTAAAAGATAAAAAGATTTTTTTCAAAAATGCTTCTCGAAAAATTCCCAAAAATTTCACAATATCGGATATGATGGTGCATGAAAAGTTGTGAAAACTTTTTCTAAAAGTGGATATTTTTTCCAAAAAAATTATGAAAAATACGTTTACAGATTAAATCGCTTTTTTGTGCATCAAAATTGGTTTTGAACCCAACTTCTTTTGACTTTTTCATCAAAATAACATTGCGCATCAAAATAAAACAAGTTGAAAATTTTGTGCATCAAAATTTTTTGCATGATCAAAATTGCTTTTGTGCATTAAAAAACGATCAAAACTCAAAATTATAAAAATGTTTTCACAAAAGTTTTATGCACCAACATACCTGATCTTGTGGAATTTTTTGGGAATTTTTTTTTTAAAATAAATCTTTTTATTCTTTTTACGGATATTTGTCTTTTATTTTAACTCTACCCTATATATATATATATATATATATATATAGAATCTAGATCAAATAAGATCATACTTAAAGTTGTTAAAATGAGATCGAACTAAAATTTGACAAGAGATACTCTCCTTAAAAATAAAAATAATTTTTTATTTACTACAACTAAAATTGTTAAAGTTTCAATAGATTTCTTTTAAAATTTACGAAACCTAGGTGATACACTTTGATTAGAAGTTTAATGTGTATCGTGTTTTGTATGTGTATCGTGTTTTGAATATTTACTAGTGTAATGTGTATCGTGTATCACTAATCCAAACTCATGTATCATTTGGTTATTATTTGCTAAAATGTTAATTTGTATTAAAATATTATTTTTTTGTGTATGATTGCTAAAATTGTTATTTATAAATGTTTTAGTGGTTTTTAGATTTGATCTTATTTTTACAACTTTAAGCTTGATCTCACATTAACCCTCCCCTATATATATATATATATATATATATATATATATATATATATATATATATATATATATATATATATATATATATATATATATATATATATATATATATATATATATATATATATCAATACCACAAACATTGATCTTAAACACACAATTGGAAAAAAAAAAAAAAAAGAAAGCATAACATCAAGAATTAAATTGATCGATCAGCTAACCATGACGTCTGAGGATAAGTTCGAGTTGATATTACTTGTTATAGTGCTGTTCATGGTGTATTTTTGTGGGTGCTTGAGGGAGCTAACTCAGCTAAGGAATGCAACTCGACATAGACAACACATGCAGGATATTGAAACAGGAAGAATACCGCAAACTCGAGCAGCAACAACAATAAGTGTTATCCACAATGTGGTAACGGAGTTAAGACATGTCAACCTTGATGAGGTGGACAAGAAGGCGTTACATAGTGAGGTTCTTCCTAAAACCGTGAAAGAACTAATTTATGAGACGAATAAATTTGAGAATCAGGATTGTGCAATATGCCTGGAGGAATTCCAAGAGAAGGAAACGATTCGGATTGTGCAACCATGCAACCACTTGTTTCATACCGATTGCATTAAGCATTGGTTACGCTTGAGTCGAAGTTGCCCTAGTTGTCGACATCCCATCCCTAAGTAAACTGTTTACTTATCGGTTTGTATAGATTTTCATCAATTCTTGGATCGGTGCATTTGCAGTTAGTAGATTAATGCATGGAGCTGATTTTTTTTATTCTGTTTTTTTGAATCGATAAATTCAGTGATTTGCAATTTTGCATGCGACTATTTATGATCATGCTAACAGTTAAGAGTTATTGTAAGTTTCAACGAAATATTATCAAAAGACAGAAGTATAAATACAATGTGACACTTTGGCTTAAACGAGTGTTAAAAAGCCGCTTTGCTTAATAGATAGTTTTTGCTAAATTTTACCCGTTTGGTTTGTTGTTAGGAATGACAATGGGTATCAGATTTGGAATGATGTGGAATGATAATGGGTATGAAAAAGTGTATTATATATTACTATTGTTTATGTTTGGTTGATCAAATATGGTATGAAAAAGTGTATAGATATTTGAATTTTGTAGTGGAAAAAAGAGGGCTCACGGGAATGGATTCATGTGACACCAAATTGATGTGTAATGAATCTCTAACTACGACATACCCATTTCATTACCGCCCACAAAACAAAACAAACAAACACCGACTATGACTTTGAAAGTTATAGTCTCATTCCCATTTATGCTAACCAAACAGGCCCTATATCTTTTATTTTAATTTAATGTGACCTCTTAATTAATTTTCATATATCTCAAACACTTTTATTTGTTACATAAAATGTTTTTGTTTTTATAGAGTTTTGTTTGTTTATCATCTTATTAGCAGTCTTGGTTTATCGGACTTCAATTCAAACAAAATCCATTAATCTTGATAAGTGTTAGTGTTGATATATATAATCATATATATGACCACAGTCGTTGATCTTAAACACACAATCCAAAAACAGCATAGAAGGAAGAAGTTGATGATGTGCGAAAATCAGCAGATTTTGGGATGGAGCAATGAGATAAACGGCTCACCTCAGGACCGTAACTTTTGATTCGTTTGGCGTTGCGGGGGCCTTGAAACTGTTGAACCGGATGTTTACACTGAAAGTGATTGCCTTTAACTTTATTAATAACCAATATTTATAGATTACAATAAACCCTAATGTACTCTAAGCTCACAGATCAGCGAAAGATATCTAAAACAGTAAAATTATAAATATTTTTTGTTGAAGAAGACATCCACGGCAAGCGAAAGCAAAGCAAACAAAAAAAACGTACTTATGGAGCTTGTATATCCACCAATGATGTGCATTAGGACATTAAAAGGTTTCACATTGATTCTTGAAGAAGTAACCTCTTGCAGCTTATTGAATGAAGTCACACCATTGATCGAGCTTTAGTCGACTATAGGTTGAGACAGGTCGAACTTTAGTCGACTTTAGATGAAAAGAAAAACATAAAACAAACAATTAAGGTCGAACCCTTTTTTTTAACTAATGATCTTGTTGCAATCCAATGAAAAGAGAACCAAAGAAAAGAAGCTTTAGGGTTTTTTCAATTAGAGGGAGGGTAGGAGGTGGCAGAGGTAGATCACCGTTGGTCATTATGGTGGAGGTTGTTGTGACAGTAGGTTTGTAGAAGGAAGAGAGGATCAATGTTCATGTAGACGTGTTTTAGTGCTCAAACATAGTACTCAAACAGAATACTTGTGTTATTAAATCGAATGGATGTTTTAGTACTCAAACATAACACCAACAGTAAACACTAAAATTTTCGAACAATGATTGAACAAAATACTTGTGTTATTAAATTGAATGGGTGTCGCTAATACAAATCTGAGATTTCGTCACACATGTTGTTTTTTGAACGGCCACACAGTCAGATATTTATGTGACTAAATGTACCAGAATAAAATAAACAGCCACACTTGATCCGACTTGTGTGACCATTTCGGAATTTCATTGTTACACATTTGAATAATTATGTGACTAGAGGTAACGGGTAATTTTTTTTTTGATTATTTAGTCACTTAGAATTTAGGATGTGTGACAGATACAAATAAGTTTGAAACATTAGTCACACTATATATATACATATGTGACAAATATATTTCACACAATTGAACAGTGTGACCAAATTATATGGTCACATGAAGTAATTGTGCATGTGGCTAAATCATATAGTCAAGTTTGTCATACATTATTTAAAAGTGACTACTATTTTTTGTTGAATATTTAGCCATATATGAATTTGTGTGCCAAATGAAAAGTAAGTTTGAAGCATTAGTCACGATATGCATTCAAAAATGATAAATATGTCACACACTTGAACAGTGTGACCAAATGTCATATATGGTTACACTAAACCATACACATACATGATTAAGTGTAACTAAAATTTGATACATATGGTCACATAAGTTAATATACGCGTATAAAGTTATTTGTGTGTTTGCCTGCTAAAACCTAATGTGTATAGTCACATTTAATTGTAGCACGATCATGTGACTATAGGCTTTACAATAGTCACACCATATCACAAATATATATTTAAATTATGTTTATGACCACATTATAAGGGTATTATATGTGACCATTACATTCAAAATAAACAATCTATTTATGTCTAATAGTTTTAGCGGGATACACATTTTCACTTGTAGCTTCACCAAAATTCCAACGTTTCATTTGCCAGCTTCACCAAAAATTAAACACACAAACCCTATACCATTTCCCCAAAATCACTCACCAGCGCCTCACCAAACCCTGATATTGTATATGTATTTATGTTTATATACACTGTTTGTTTGTCTTACTCCCTCCGTCTCATATTTATTGTCCATATTTCCTTATATGAATGTCTCAAATTAATTGTCCACTTACCCATTTTAGTAAGAAAAAGAGAATATAATGAGGGAATATTCCGTTTGAGTGGTTGAGAGTTATAATGGTCCCACTTTTATTAATATTTGTGCTTATTGTCCCTTGACAATAAAATTGAGACGGAGGGAGTATCTTTTTATAAGTTATGAGTTAGAAATATAAGAGATTAAGAGTAGATGTATATACGTATGCTAATTAGAAGCCTAACCAACTCGACTAAAAGGGAGAAATGAGTGAATTGTTTGAGTATTTCGTGGAATGCGGAATTGGACCCGAGATCCGTACACTTGAAGGTGAAAAAGGGTTTCACGGAACTGGTGTTTTCTATTTAGCTTCACTTCTCGATCAGTACCCGCCTCCTACACAAACCCTCTATCCCCCCTTTATATCTTCATTTATGTTTACATTTATACTACTCGTTAGTAGTGAATTAAGTTTGGTTTGTTTTTGTAGTGTGTTTTACCCACCGGTATTGAATTCTACACAACAGGTTTGATTCCAGAACTCGCTATCTTTCCCACGTAGTTATCTTATTGTTTTAACATGTATGTCACTTGCTTCTATTTAACGATGTCGGGGTTTTTATTTGTTGTCATTATTATTTGTTTAGGAGGTACGATAGGATCCTTTTATGAAAATAGGGAGGGTATTTGAACAGAACAAAATTACTGGTTGGTGTATATCTAGCTTACCTTTTATCAGTATCTCACTAACTTGCTTCTGAAGATCAATGCAAAGTTCTGCATTCCAAGTTAAAGTAATTATTAGTTTCTTGTTTTTTCTTTCTAAACTCAAGTATGATCTATTATTAAATGATTTCAGACAGGTGGTATAAACTCTCTGCTATTAGTCGAATGTTCAAACTCAATACCATTAGTTTCAAAGACTCCAACCATTATCTTTGTAATTGGATGTATCCCATGGTTCGCCAGGTCGCTCAAAGAAGCCGGATGCTACTAAGGTTAAAATCACCAAAGGTTGCCATGTATGCAATTTATTTCTATGTTTTGCGAGTAAATAAAGTTTAAAGTATATATGTGTATTTTTATTTCAGAAAGTTGGAGTATTTGGTGTCGATAGAAGAAATATGGGTAAATCTACGTATGTTCACTCAAGTGTTTCTAGAGAAGAGGATTATCTTAAAAATATGATGCAGCTAGCCATTTATCTAGTGGTTTCATGGCGTATAATAGTTCTATAGATGTGAATTCGGAGAAAGCATTGGTAAGGATTGTATTTATGGGATTTTCCTTCTCGCTTTTATGATGATATTAACATTGCGTAATAGTGTTTTGTATCTCGACTATATTTGATCGCTATTCCGAGAGTCTTGCACTATAACTGCAAGAGTTTATACAAATAGGGCCATGGCTTATCTAAAACTTAAGAGGCATATTTTTGGTTCTTACACTTTTAAGTTTTTATGATATTATTTATATTTGATAATTGATGTTACTAGAATTATAAGTAGAGGTGATAATAGGTTATAATAGTAAATTGTGAACATTTAGCTGGTGGTGATCATCATGAAATAATACCAACCATTCCAACTCCATAAGAATAAATATTTGTATCCGATTTTCATATCTTCCATGTCACTAAAATCATTAAAACCATATGCGAGTGGACATCTCTTTATACACCTTGAATACCTTCGATGTATGGTTTCACACATAATAACACATCGTTATAACATTTTATAAGTTCAATCATATTGTGTATTAGCTAACCGCAGATGCAGATTTTGCTTTGAGGTTGAGCCACATTATCAAGAGATTAAAAGCAAAGACGAGAGTTACAACAACTAAAACAGAGCCAAGAGGTAATTCATTAAATGTTTTGTGTGTCTTCTTGTTCCGCCCATCCCAAATTAACGTAGTTCAATACTTTGTGGACTCGAAAGTCTTTTTTGCTTTACACAACTCGGTTTGTTGCCACTTCTCGCACAAATCGCAAAGAAGGCAAGAAAATTCAAAAGAAGCAGTTCAACACTTGCCGTCAGGCATCTTCTCTTGCCATCATCAAGTCGCAAAAACATTGCACCTCCAACAGACAAAACATCAATTTTTGGAATAATACTCAAACTGTTGTATAAACCAAACAATCGTTTTCAAGTAATTGTACCCATTCCCATTTTAGCTTTACTAATACTCATTGACGCTTAATCTTTGTATACATCTTCTGACCAACTCCTTTGCATCTTCTTGTAAAAGAGTACGTGACGCTTTGAAAAATTCAATTTCTCGAAAGAATATGGGAATCCATCGGCTTTTGTTATGTAGCAAGTGGACCTCGGTACTTCATGTTTATAAATATTTGTTATATCATCAATAATTTTTTTTTGAAAGAACGAGTTAAAATTGTGAAATGTCCGAGTTCGATCGATTATAAACGTGAAATGTTTCGAATGCGATCGTCATATAGGGCAGTGAGAGCTCTTTGTTCAAACCATGGTGAAAGAGAGGACCAAAGCCACATCTAAATGATCTCTTCATTAAATTGAACTGCACATGAAAGCAATGTTGCACAAACATTGCTTCGACAAGAAAGCAATTATGAATTGTACATTACATCTGACATCTCCGGTTTATATTTTGTATGGTAATGCTCCAAGTTATCCATTACCATCATACAAAACAATCACTAAAATGCCTCGATATAGATCCGAGGTCACAAGATTATCTTTTTCGTCATCATTAAAGTTAGTTTAGACATTTAGAAATAGACTGCTAACTCCTTGTGTTATTACAATGGCAGGCATGCAATCTCGTATTGTCAAAGAATGTGAATGAACTCGTGAGCACCCATGGATATTCTCAAAACCAGATTATTGTTTGGAGATACCCTACTATATAAAGTTACTACTGGTAGTAAAAGTTAGTACTGCTAGTACAAAGTTAAGACTGCTAAGAGATTAAGATTACTTGAAGTTAATACTACTAGTGTATTAGTTACAATTGTTAGTTATAAGTTAGTACTGTTGGTTCATATAGTTAGTACTCCTTATATGATATGTATTACAGTAGTTGTTTATGGAAAGATTGTAGATACTTCGGAAAGTATTTTATTTGAATTTATTTTGATATATATTTGAATTTGTTTTGATATATATTGAATTTTTAAATGTGACTAAAAGATGTAGTTACACTTATTAACACTTTTGGTCATTGTTTGTTTAATTCGTTGTGTGACTAATTATTACAAAAGGTCACGCACACAAAAACTCATGTAGCAATTGGATGATCAATAGTCACACAACATATCGTCACACATTTTGAGTAACCAATACCACTTTTGTACAAGTGTGTGGTGGGGTTGATTATAGTACTCAAACAATGAATGAAAGAACAGAGATTATGAAAAAAATATAGATTAGGGTTAGGATCAAGGCTGTGATACTTTTACCCACTCTTAAAAACCACAACAGAGATATGAATAAGAAAAGAACAGAGGAAGAAATAGACAAGGGAGATAGATGAATTGGGGAACAAGAAAAGAGTACTGCAATATCTATATCATTCTTTCATTTGTCCATTGACTATATAGTAAAGGTAAAACATAATAATTGACTAACAAAGTTGCCCACTAACTAATAACATATGTTTAAATGAAGTCCTTATACTTGTGAGGTTGCACAATAGTCCTTGAACTCTTTCTGATCTTGTGAGCTTGCCCTTCAACAGATTCACGACTACTAACATTACTTGGGCATGCATCATTGCTCCCTCGATGAAGATACACCTTGTCCTCAAGGGGAAAATTAGGAAAGTCTTGGGTGAAATCATTCAAAGGTTCCCATGTAGCATCTGTTGCGGGCTGTCCTTTCCAGTGTACTAGTAGTTGATTTACCAAGTGACCTTGTTGCATGACTTGTCTGTGACCAAGAATAGTAGCAGGGGATAACACAGGGTGGCTACCAACAAATTCATCAGGTAACGGGTTTGGACTGATAGTAGGGTCACCAACACATTTTTTGAGCAAGGAAACATGAAAGACATCATGAATCTTAGCAGATTCTGGAAGAGCTATTCGATAGGCAACTGAACCAATGCGAGCTGTGATTTGAAAAGGGCCAAAGAAACGTTTTGATAGCTTATAGGAACGACGATTTGCCACAGAGGATTGGCGATAAGGTTGAAGTTTAATGAAGACCCAATCACCGATATCCAATTGAATTTCAGTACGATGTGCATTTGCCTTGTTCCTCATTCGTAATTGTGCCCTTTGCAAGTTTTCTTTCAGTTTGTGTAGAACTTCGGTTCGATCCTTAAGCCAATCGCCAACAGAAGCTACTGTAGTGGAATCAGTGACATAATCAAGCAAACAAGGAGGGGATCGACCATATACCGCTTCAAACGGAGTCATGCCTATGGAAGAGTGCCATGATGTGTTATAAGACCATTCCGCCCATGGTAGAAAACGAACCCAAGCTTTAGGATAATCTGAAACAAAGCAACGCAAGTAGTCCTCAAGACAACGGTTAACAACTTCGGTTTGCCCATCCGTTTGTGGATGGTAGGAGCTACTCATAGACAAAACAGAGCCTTGAAGTCGGAATAACTCACGCCAAAAATTACTCAAGAAAAGTGGATCCCGATCAGAAATAATGGAAGATGGCATTCCATGCAACCGACATATTTCTTTCGAAAATGCTTCGGCTAGAGTAGGCGCTGTTATGTTAGGACCCAATGCACAAAAATGGGCGTACTTTGAAAGTCTATCAACCACGACAAAGATGGTGCTTTTTCCAGAAGACAATGGTAAACCAGTAATAAAGTCCATAGAGATGGAGTCCCATATCTTTCCTGGGATAGGCAGTGGGTTGAGAAGACCTTGAGGGGCTTTGTTAAATGGCTTTACTTCTTGACAAATTTGGCATTTACGCACAAAGTCACGAACAGAAGCTCGGAGATTAGGCCATGTAAAAGAAGCTGCAACCTTGGCTAAAGTACGTTGCATCCCCGTGTGACCGCCAGAATTTGAGTTATGATATTCACTTAAGATGATTTGTTTTAGTGCTGCAGAAGGTGGAACATAGATACGGTTGTTTACAAACAATAAACCATCACGTATTAAATGCTGAGGAAACTTTGATGGATTTAACTGGACATCTTTGTAAAGACGTTGAGCGTCTGAGTTGGTTTGATAATGATCACGCAGAGCAGCCAAGATAGTAATAATTGGTTGTGTAAGTGCAAAAAATGTAGGGGATGACTCTGGAAGTCGAGACAGTGCATCTGCTGGTCCGTTGTCTTTACCTGGCTGGTATAAGATGTCGAAATCATAACCTAACAGCTTCGTAATCCAGTGTTGCTGATCAGGGGTATTAACATTTTGATGAAGAATGGCACGTAGACTCTGATGATCAGTGACAATAGTGAACTTACGACCCAACAAGTATTGTCGCCATTTCCGAATAGCCTCTGTTATAGCATATAATTCACGTATGTAGGTAGATGCATTTTGCATTCGAGGGCACATTATCTTACTAAAATAAGCGAGGGGATGGCCATGTTGTAATAAAACCGCACCGATTCCAACGCCAGAAGCATCTGTGTGAATTGTAAAGGGGTCATCAAAGTTAGGGAGTGCTAATACAGGAGTGGATAGTAAAGCCTTCTTGAGTTTAGAAAATGATGTGCGAGCTGTGTCATCCCATATGAAAGAATCTTTGCGAAGAAGATTCGAAAGAGGAGATGATATTTTAGCAAATCCCTGCACAAAACGACGATAATAACTGGCTAAACCGAGAAACCCACGCAATTGTTTAATTGTTTTTGGCTCTGGCCAAGTTTGAATAGCCTCGACCTTCGTTGGATCGACAGACACACCTGCAGCAGAGATAATATGGCCAAGAAAAAAGACAGAAGGGGAGCCAAATTCACATTTAGACAGCTTCACAAAAAACTTATGAGTGCGTAATATGCTAAAAACAGCATTAAGATGCTCTATATGCAATTCCCAAGATTTACTATAGATAAGTATATCATCAAAAAAAACCAACATGAACTTACGAAGCACCGAACGAAAGATCTCATTCATGGTAGCTTGGAAAGTGGATGGAGCATTTGACAATCCAAAGGGCATGACTAGAAATTCGTAGTGGCCGGCATGAGTACGAAAAGCTGTTTTTGAAACATCAGGTGGGTGAATTCGCAACTGATGATAACCGGCTCTCAAATCCAATTTAGAGAATACTTGGGAACCATGTAGTTCATCTAACAACTCATCCACTGTTGGAATTGGAAAACGGTCCTTCACAGTGACTGCATTTAATGCGCGATAGTCGACACAGAACCGCCATGTACCATCCTTTTTTTTAACTAATAGCGCAGGAGAAGAGAATGGACTTGAGCTATGTTGGATTAGCCCCTGATCAAGCATTTCCTGAACTAATTTCTCCAAAACGTTCTTCTGAAAATGAGGGTATCGAAATGGCCGCACATTTACCGGATTTGAATCAGGTAATAATGGAATATGATGATCAAATTGTCTTTGAGGTGGCAACCCTTTAGGAAGAGCAAAAACATCAGAATATGCATGAAGCAATTGTTCAAGGTTGGCATGTAAATGAGGTGCTAGAGATGGATGAATAGGTTGTTGGGTGTTTGAAATAGGTGTAACCGACATGTGATAATATGTTGCTACAGCATCAGTGTGCTCAAGTCGCTTTAGTTGGGAGAATGTAAGGCTGGAAAAAGATGGTTGTTGCAACCCTTTGAGATGAATTTGGTTCCCTTGGACAACAAACTGCATCCACAACTCTTTGTAATCGAATAAAGTAGGCCCAAGTGTTGCCAGCCATTGAACACCAAGTACCATGTCAGCACCATAGATGGGTAGTAGATAAAAATCCAAATTGCAACAATACGCATCTAAGCTCAAGGAAACATCCTTACAATATCCACCACAATGCATAGAAGCCCCATTACCAACTGTTACCTGAAGATGATCAGATGGAAGAATCGGGAGTCCAAGAAACTTGGCTACACGGGTTTGCAAAAAATTGTGAGTAGACCCGCCATCAATTAAAACTGTGATCGGCTTGCCATTAACTTGACCTATTAGTCGGAGTGTGGAGGGAACAAAATGACCTTCCAATGCATGATATGATATAGTTGGAACATCAGTAGTCGGTGGGATCGTGTCAATACTAGGGTAAGCAACCTCAGATGCTGATGGCTCATCGACCAATTGTGGTTCGTCATTGCCATCATCAGAAGCAAGTAAACATAAGAATTGTTTAGTCCGACAATGATGTCCTTGATGAAATTTTTCATCACAGTTGTAGCAAAGGCCCTTTGCTCTACGATTAGCCATTTCAGTTGGAGTAAGCCGACGGATTTGGTGGGGTTGTGTCGGGTTTATGTTTGGTGAAGGTGGAAGTGGTGGAGGTCTAGGATTTAGTATTAACGGTTCACTCGTGGTGGTTGGTTTAGATTGGAGAAAACGGCTAGGAGACCATTTTGTGGGTTGGAGCTTATCTTCAACAAGTTTAGCCATCCCAATTGCATCAGCAAGACTTTGGGGCTTTAGCAAGAACAACTCTTTCTTAATATCCTCTTTGAGTCCAGAAAGGAAACAATTAAGAAGATTGGCATGAGAGAGACCTGTAACCCGATTAGATAAAGAAGTGAATTCCAATATGTAGGCATTAACGGTTGAACTCTGGCGTAACTTGTAGAGAGATGCTTCGTGGTTAACAAATGACGATGGTCCAAATCGAAGTTCCATGGATTGAGTGAATGAATCCCAAGACGTCAATTGCTGAGTAGAGTGAAGCCACTGGTAGTAATCAAGTGCATCACCAGTGACATAAAAAGATGCTATGTAGAGGCGATGTTCAGGTGGTGTGTTATGGTATTGAAAAAAACGTTCAATTTGAAAAATCCAATTCAACACATTTGCACCAGAGAACATAGGGATTTCTAATTTTGGGAGTCTAAGAGTTGGGATAGAAGAGTGGGAATCAGTATGAGTGCGATTAATCAAAGAAGAAACAGGTGTAGAAAAATTAGGGTTCGGTGGAGTAGATATCAAAGGGGGATCAGGTGGTTTTTCAATTCTAGCAAGTTTAAGAGACATATCAGCAAGTACCTGTTGAGTGTGCTGAACCGATTGCTTTATACCAACAATGGACTCTGAATGTTGTTGGATGGTGGTGACCAGTGAAGGAACTTGGGATAATAAAGGTGTCTGTTGAGAAATCGCTTCAGTTAACTTAGCAATTTGGTCTTCTAATGCTTTGTATCTGGTCGCCATACCTTCACCCATGATCAATGAAAGCACCAATGTTACCCACTCTTAAAAACCACAACAGAGATATGAATAAGAAAAGAACAGAGGAAGAAATAGACAAGAAAAGAGTATCGCAATAGATGAATTGGGTAAAACATAATAATTGAACAAGAAACTAATAGCATATGTTTAAATGAAGCAATATCACAATAGTCCTTGAACTCTTTCTCGATTCTTTCATTTGTCCATTGGGCATGCTATATAGTAACATTGGTAAAACATAATAATTGACTAACAAAGTTGCCCACTAACTAATAGCATATGTTTAAATGAAGTCCTTGTACTTGTGAGGTTGCAATTTCAAATAGTCCTTGAACTCTTATATTGATCTTGTGAGCTTAGCGCCACCCTTTATAATGGGTTATGGTCAAGGAGAAAATGATTCATTCACGACTACTAACATTACTTGGGCAATTTTGCTAATAATCGGTAGTCGGGCGTCGATCACCCTCGCAATGAGTAATCGGTCAAGTCGGGATTAATCGGTGATTAATCGGATTGGCATTTCTGAAATTTTTGGTATTTCGGAGACCAAACTAAAATCTTAACCGATTCCAAGCCTCCTATGTTTGCAAACCTCAATAAAAGGCTCCAATTCGATTATGATGCCCATTGTGCGTTATAAGTGAAATATACGATCCCCAAATTAAGTATAATGCCTAAATTATTATTATTTTTAAAATGACCGATTTTTTACCGATTCGGCCGATTTTGACCGATTCGGCCGATTAATCGACCGATTCAGCCGATTTTTTGACTGCTTAGTGTCGATTTTTTTCCTAGGCTGATTTTTCGACCGATTTTCAAAAATTGACAAGGTACTCGGCCGATTAACGATTAATCGGCCGAGTTGACCGATTTTTAAAACATTGGTTATTTGTGAATCCGCGACGAAGGATGGAGATCAAGTTAGAGCTAGACTCATTCAGGATATTAAAACTAGAAAGACAAACTAGAGCACCAACAACAACCAGACGTGTTATCCACAATGTGGTAACGAAATTAAGGGGGTGTTTGGGATTGATTATTGAAAATAGATTATCTGTTTTGAAAACGGATAATCAGATAATCAGCTGTTGCAAAACGTGGTTTTGAAATAGAGTGTTCGGATTTAATTATGTTGTTTGATATCGTAATAATCAGATAATCAATTTTTTTGAGTGTTTGGCAAATTAGATTATTAAATAGCCTATCTTTGGAAATTACCAAAAAGAACATTAATATTGTTGAATAATTTAAACTTGAACATGTTATAGCTTTCTTTTTAAAACTTATTACATAATAATTTATTTCACATAATATCTAAAAGAAGCTTAATAACATAAGCGGACCATTAAATTTCTTATACAATGTACGTATGTTTTATTTACTGTGTTACGTTGTAATGGGCCTTTACGAAAAAAAGGAATGTTAAAACATTGTAGGGCTTATTTTAAAACTAGAACTAAAATTTAGGGTTTTCTTAACGCATACTACGCCTCTTTGTTTCACACAGCAGTACTCTAACAACTTTTTTCATTTTTTTGAATCTTTCACGCAGCAGCTAAGCCTATGTTGCTGAAAAAGAAATTCAAAAGCACTAATACAAGGTAAAGTGCTGATAAATGGGTAATTTTGTTTGAATGAGGAAATTGCGTTTGTAAAACTGCGTTTGGGTCAGGCATCTTGGGTGTACGAAATTCAAAAGCACTAATACAAGGTCACCACCTGCTTTTCCAAAACTGCGTTTTGGGTGTACGAAAACGCAAACAATCAATTTTCAGATCTTGTTATCCAGACACATGGAACTAGATTTTCATGTTTTCAGATCGTGATACTCAAATAATTCGGCTCAAAACACACGCCCAAACACCCCCTAAGACATGTAAACATTGATGACGTACGTAGATGGCTAGTTAAATATGCGGGAAGAAAATACTAGAGTAGCAAAAACAAGAACTAATTCACAAGAGTGTGTTATACGTTTGGATGATGTTTTTTAAAAAATGAGAAAATTCGAGATGTGGAACCATACAACCACTTGCTCCATACCGTTGTACCGACGAGTTGTTTTAAGTCAAATTTGCCCTATTTGTCAAAATCACATCCCTTCTTGGTATTGTTAGTCGAAATATTTAATAATGGGCTCAAGCCCACTTCTATAATAATCTTGTAATGTATTATATATTGTATCTCATTATTAATAAGACTATCAATCAATTCAATCTTACATTGTAATCAAAGCCATTTAAGTTTTGTCTTAACGTTTCTCCACAAATCGTTCTATAATATCTTATTGGGAATTATGTAATCAGAGTTAATACTGGTAGTATAGAGATTAAGTCTGGTAGGCTTAGAATTAGTTGTTAAGTCTACCAGTACAAAGTTAAGTATGACAGACCTTAGTTAATACTATTTAGTATTCATAGTTAAGTCTGTTTATGTTAAAACAGAATAGTTTGTTAGAGTTATATTAGGGAAGGATACACACGCGTAGAGATATCTTAGGAAGAGATATCTTTATCCTTCTATACGTTTTGTAGTCTAGGGTTTCCTATGAGTATAAGGAACCCTAAAGGTATATGGTTATGTATTGAGTGTCGTCATTATGCCTTTTCCTTTGTCCTGGCCTGAGGAAGATGATGTTGCTACCAGGGCGTGTGTTGTTTTTGTTATTGGTGTGATTACCGTCAATGTTGTTGTTGTTGAAGATGTTGGTGGTAATCGATGAGATTGGTACCGCCGAGACCGGTGGTGATGAGATTGGTACAGCCTTCAGACATCGGTGGTGTTGGCTCCCCTCAAGTGAAGAAGACTTTCTTCAAGAAGATTCTCCCCTCGAAGTGTTGCCGAGGCGTCGGTGAGGGCAAGAGTTGGTGCTGCATCGAGGGGACGGAGCGACAACCCTTGAAGCCCGATAGATTTCAATGATCATGGCTTTGACATCCGAAGTGTCTGTTTGAATGCCAATGACCTTAGCTTCCAAATTGGTCTGAGATACTTCTAAATCAGTCATTATGGGCCCAAGATTCCAGGCCAATGAAGAAGATGCCTGACCCAAAGTAGCCACCTGAGTGTTTAGAGAACCTAGTGATGATTGAAGGACTCGATCAACTCAGAGACCTTGAACATTAGCGATCGGAGCGGATCTATTAGTTCAGTGAGACGAGATGAATTTTTCACATACACCTTAGTGGCCTCCAAGATTTTGGCATTGAGTGCTGGGTCTTCTTTGACAGCATCCCTGATTTCATCAATTGTAACCCCACATGTCTCAAGATGCTTGAGAAATTTAACGTGTTTTCATCCAGTCTATGAAGGTGTTGGTACATAAGATCTCGGTGTTCATGAACATTTTCATCATAAGCATGTACCTCGTGCCTTCAGATCTGCGTGAATCGGCACCACCTCGGTGTGTTGTTCCCACAATGTTTGATGACCCCGAGTATAGCTTCCTTGAAGCTTTGGTGATCCATCGAACAAGCGCCTCTCGGTGAGTGGAAGAACATTATCAAATCTTTTGAACTCATCGGAGGAAGAGGAGTCGAGTCATTATTTTCGTGCCGAATGTTGATTCAAGATGCTCCTCGTGGATCGGTGAGGTCCTTGTTCGATTGAACCTCGCCCACTTCTTCCCTGCCGATAAAATTTCATCATCACCGCGGCAAGTTCATCTTCGAAAATAATATCCCAAGAATATCGACATACGATCAATAAGGGGTTGGTGATGGGTTCCATATCGTGGTGGTATATTTCCTCTCGAGCTTTGTCCCCGTTGACCCCTCGGACATCGGTGGAGTTTCCTGCCTTCTTTGGGGCCGGATTGGTTTTGGGTTCCGTGATCGGCGGTTGTTCCTTTCCTCTCGAGTTTTGTCCCCACGAGACACGGATGGGTTTTTCCGGTGCCTTTAGCGAGTCGATGAAGGTGATATCCCCATCGAGGGTTGTTTGGTTCCTCTCGAGTATTTGGGATCATTCGGTGCCCTCGGACAAAGGCTTTGATTTGCTAATGTCATCACCTGGCCTTGTGGAAGGCGCCCCTACCAAGCAGTTGTTTGTTTCCCCGGATCTTGGGAGTAGTAGTTTGGACCAAGGCACCGATTGTGATTTATCGGTGTCCTTTGTTGTCCTTTGGGTGGATGTTGCTTGGTCTCCGATGGGTGGCAAATCGCCTTGGGTTTTTTGCCTTTTGCCGGTGTTCTCGAAGCCTCGGGCCCCGAGACTTGGGTTTGGTTTTAGTCCCATCGAGACTTCCCTTTCTCTTTAGGGAGCAGGTTAGGAGACACCTAATCCCTCGGTTGTTTACACCACCATATGGGCCGTCAACACAATATCAGTGACTTGGGATGGGTCCTTTTGAAAATTAGATTGACTCAGGGTACTAGATAAAGCAGTATGTTTGTACTCCTGAGGATAATTACAACCCAGTAACCCTTGCAAAGTACATGAGAGAAACCTAGGGTACGAAACTGATAAGGTTTTAAAATGTACCTTTTTGAAAGGTCATTTAAGCCCTTATTTGATCACTTTTGTATCCGTTATTACTTAATATCGTTCCTTTTCACTTTTTAGGTCTCTTGAAGGCAAAATGCTGGAATGGCACTTATTTGGACGAAAAGGCGCGAATATACGAAGAAAATAGCCAAAGTCAGAATCGAGACACTCCGACTGCTGAAAACATAAGGTGACGGCCATCGCTTCGCTTATGACGCCGTCCGAGAATTTTGTGACGACGTAACCCAAAAGTCTTATTTTCAAGTGACGACATCCGGTTGTAAAAGAGTAGGTCGTCGCTACTCGCACGACCTAGATGCAATCCAGGCGGCGTCGAAAATTGAGGACGGCGTCACAAGCACAAGGTGACGCCGTCGCAAGTCTAACGTGGCTAAGACGAAACCCTAATGATACGACACGACGGCGTCACAAAACATAAGGTGACGCCGCATGTGTAATCTTATACATAGAATCCAATTTTTCAAGATTTGTGTGTAGTCTTTTGGAGTAAAACCTAGAACCAACCAAGGCTGTCTTGTACAGATTTTAGGTTCCAAACCCTATCTTACATCAAGATAAGTTCTTTACTTCATTAATACAATTATGTCTTTGATTATTTGTGTGTATGCTTGCATGTTCTCCATGTCCGGCTAATTTATTTGTGTGTTTGCTTAGGGAATATGAAACTTAATTATTGATTGGTTGTCTCTTATCTTAGTTGATTAATGATCTAGTAATGCGATAGGTCATTCGTTGTATACTTAACGCTTGATTAAATCTTTGTGAACCTCAGAATATAACTCCTTGAGTAGTTGTAAGCTAAACCATCCAAAGAGTGCCTTAGAGTAGAGTTTATTATCCCTAGTGGGTTTTGTAGACAAGACCCTTGGTAAGTTCAAAGAGTTAGGAACATCGCATACCCTACAACCTTAGACACACAACGCAACTAAGAATAAGGACGTGACAATTCAACCACCAATAGGAGATAATTAAGGAGTAGTAAAACCTAAGTAAACACATCTTTAAACTATCATACGAGCAATACGATAATTAGACATAGACTACATACACCTTAGATTAGATAATTAGATAAGTAGAGTAATCGGTAGCAATACCAACCCCAAAATCCAAACCCGAGATTCGTACCTTTCAATTTCCTAAAAACATAAAAGATAAAAATAATCTTCCTCAACCCCAACCTTAGCGTAGTAACTTCTTACTAGCATTCCTATTCCCAGAGAACGATATCAATACATGTGGTTTACCCTAATTACTACACTACAACGATTAGGTTCACCGCCTAGGGTGTTATAAAACTTGCTCAAAGAAAAGGAAGTTTCCTTGACCCCAACGACGCGTGTAGCGTTATCAAGTTTTTTACGCCACGGGAATAGAATAGCTAGTTAGTAGTCCACCTCGCTTAGGTTTCTTTGCTTGATTCCTATCAAGTATTTTTTTTCTCATTTTTAGCTTTCTCTTAGTCTATCCCCCTTCTTCGTGACCTTTGTTCGTAATCCCATCACTTTTCATCATGGAAGGTGATAACCCACTACCATTCATCAACCCACCACCAATTGACCCGCTGATAAGGTTTTAAAAGGTACCATTTTGAGGGGTCGTTTAAGCCCTTATTTGATCACTTTTGTATCCGTTATTACTTAATATCGTTCCTTTTCACTTTTAGGTCTCTTGAAGCAAAATGCTGAAATGGCACTTATTTGGACGAAAAGGCGAATATACTGAAGAAAATGGCCAAAGTCGAATCGAGACACTCAAAGTCGCTGAAATGTATGGTGGCGGCCGGTGTTAATTGCAACGCCGTCGGAGGATTTTTGTGACGATACGTAAGCCAAAACCCTATTATCAAGTGACGACGTCGGGCTTTTAAAAGAGTAGGCCGTTGCTACTCGAGGCGGCCTAGATGCGACCAGACGACGCCGAGTTGAAGAGACGGCACAGACATAAGGTGACGCCGCCGCAAGATTAACGGGCCAAGACGAAACCCCACGACGCGACACGACGGCGCCACGAAACATAAGGTGCACGCCGTCGCATATGTAATCTTATATATAGAATCCAAATTTTTCGCTTTTAGAGAGAGTCTTTGGAGTGAAAACCTAAACCAACCTAAGGTGTCTTGTACAAGATTTTAGGGTTTTAAACCCTATCTTACATCAAGATAAGTATTTACTTCATTAATTCAATTATGTCTTTGATTATTTGTGTGTATGCTTGCATGTTCTCCATGTCCGGCTAATTTATTTGTGTGTTTGCTTAGGAAGTATGAAACTTAATTATTGAATATTGATTGGTTGTTTCTTATCTTAGTTGATCAATGATCTAGTAATGCGATAGGTCATTCGTTGTGTACTTAATGCTTGATTCATCTTTGTGAACCTTAGAATATGATTACCCCGAGTAGTTGTAGGCTAAATTATCCAAAGAGTGCCTTAGAGTAAGACTTTATCATCCTAGTGGGTTTTGTAGATTTAGACCCTTTGGTAAGTTCAAAGAGTTAGGGAGAAACGCATACCCTACAACTTTAGACACACAACGTAACTAAGAATAAGGACGTGACAACTTAACCATCAATAGGAGATAATTAAGGAGTAGTATAACCTAAGTAAACACATCTTTAAACTATCATACGAGCACACATTAATTAGACATAGACTCCACAACCTTAATTTAGATAATTAGATAATAGTAGAGTAATCGGTGAAATACCAACCCCCAAATCCAATACCCGAGATTCGCACCTTTCCATTTCATAAAATATAAAAATACAAAAATATTCTTCCTCAACCTTAACCTTAGCGTAGTTTCTCACTAGCATTCCTATTCCCTAGAGAACGATATCAATACCCGTAGCTTACCCTAATTACTACACTACAACGATTAGGTTCATTGCCTAGGGTGTTATAAAACTTGCTCAAGAAAAGGAAGTTTCCTTGACCCCGAACGACGCGTGTAGCGCTATCAAGTTTTGGCGCCACGCCGGGAATAGAATAGCTAGTTAGTAGTCCACCTCGCTTAGGTTCTTTGCTTGATTCCTATCAAGTAAATTTTTCTCATTTTTAGCTTTCTCTTAGTCTATCCCCCTTCTTCGTGACCCTCGCTCGTAAAACCATCACTCATCATGATCCGTATCTTCCACCGAAGATTCTTCACTCTACCCGCTCCCAATCCCAGACCGAGAACTCAATCCCACAAAACCCTTCACCCACTCACCATTTTGGTAATCACCTAGGGCATAATGAGATAAATTGGCAACAACAAAGTCCTTTCTATTACTCCGATTCGATGAGGAATTTGATTATGGTGAGGCATTTGATAGCGGAGGTCATTAATGAAATCGAGGAAGACCCCTCCCAATGTTTTGACCCTAGGTGTAGGATTAAGAAAGATGGCCCTTTAACATGCAATTCCCTTGCAAAATAGGACTAGAAGGGTTTGATGCTTATTTGAATTCATTCTTACCTTTAAACTTAATCTCAAGGATCTATACAACAAAATCAAGGTCAATGAGTTAACCTATCAAGTGGAACAATGTTGTTGAAGCGCTCATTTATTTGCACGTGTTTGTCGGAAGTTTTGCTTATTTGGTAGAGTTCATGGTCTTAGAAGACTTAGGAG
The DNA here is from genome assembly GCA_022545495.1 of Chrysanthemum lavandulifolium. NCBI lineage: Eukaryota > Viridiplantae > Streptophyta > Magnoliopsida > Asterales > Asteraceae > Chrysanthemum > Chrysanthemum lavandulifolium. The sequence goes on along the minus strand of CM040243.1, from coordinate 241,020,636 downwards.
AATTTATAGATAAGGACCTCACTCAAGTAATTTTTGGAAAACCTTTCAAAAATTGACTAGGTTGAATGAACGGATGATTGATGGTCTAATTACATTCTCGATGAAGTTGAAGATTTCATCTACCAAATGTCACGCGCTCATCCTAGGTTTAAACATAAGGACATTGAGGCTTGTAATAGAATGACCCCTATTCCATTGCTTAGTGAAAGGGATAAGCAAGAGTGGGCTTAGGTACCCATATGAGAAAACTAAGCGTATTACAAAAATGCCTTGAATTAGGAGATGATTACAAAAAAATGAAAGAGCTGAATGGCTTAAGTATGAGCACGAGAGCATGCGTGAGGCAACGAGGAGCACGACTATGAGTCTAGCTACAAGACTCTTAAATAAAGAAAAGCGCTTCGGGAGGCAACCCATGCTTAATTTTTGCTTGTTAGTGTCATATATCTTTTATTAATTGTTTATCCTCATGTTTAAATTTGTAAAATACTTTATTTTGTTTTTAACCTCGCCTTAATTACATATAAATGTATTTTACATAAGGGATCAGTGTAGGAGGATTACACACGTTTCAAAAGAAACGTAAACATGAGAATAACAATTAACTAAAAGATATTTATGTTTGTTTGTTCGAGTCAAATACTTGTATCGAGTCATAATGGATGTTTTTGCGTAATTTTTCCAGATTCTAAAGATGTAAATTTTCCGTAATTTTTTCCAAAATCGCAGACCGCTTTTTGTCAGATAACTTGACGCGTCAGATTGAAAACCGACGGCCGTGAAGGAGTAAAAACATCAGTTACTTTTTCTTCGCTTTTTATGCTACTTATAAATTTTGGAATTTTCCAGTCTTAATTTTCTTAGAAATTCTTAAACATCCATTCCACAAGCATTATATCCTAGTTTAAATCGAGTCTTATATATATTATTACCGCGATTTTACGCCAAGGTTTCGCTTGTTTCTTCAAGTGTGTGTTTAGTTTGTCACAAGAAGTTACATAAGATTGGAAGAGCTTTTCACGCAATAATTCTTCTTGAAAAGGATTTAACCACCACTTTACACGGATCCTACCGAGCTAATCGGGAGTATTAGTTTCTTTCATTTTAATTACCTTCCATTATCATAACTTTGATATTTCGGGGAACATTGGGGACAATGTTCGCTTTAAGTGTAAGGAGGAAAATAAACGGAACTTTGAAACTATGCTTATCCTTGATTATTTGCTTTGTCCAAATTGTGATTGTGTAATAAACCATGAGAAAATGTCGGTTAGGGTAATTTTGGCACCAAATTTAAAATTTTCATGACATATAGGAGTGGGCCATTAGTCTTAACAAAAGCGCCTCACTTTGGGTGGTTTAGGTTGTCCTTCAATCGTTATGTGTTCTCGAACAACTTCATTACTATTGACAATTACATTCCATAAAGCATGGTCTCAATAGCAATGTACCGCCTCATCTTCATACACCATAAGTCATATTCGCTTCTTCGATGATTGGAATTCTTAGTGAGGTGATTGATGGTGGTGGAACATTCAATGACATCTTTAGTTTTGTTGTAGTAGGTTTCTTCTTAGTCGTGGAGTTTCCACACAAGCTCGATACCACTTGTTGGATCGATGTACTCTAACCAAACTAACTTAACTAGCTTCTTTAAGGTTTAATAACCTCGAATAAATCCTAAGTTATTAACAATGAAACACTGAGTAATCTTTATTAAGTACGCGGAATTTACTCAATAAATCTAAGAAGAATAACTTTATTAACTCTAAATCTACTTCTTATGCAGATACTTTAACAACACTAATAATATCGAACTCTAAACTCTAAACAACTTTGTAATCGTAAACTCTAAGATTATGAACTCGCACTCTAATGCCAATCTAGGGGTCCTTTATAGGCTCAAGGATAACCCTAGTCGGTTTACAATTGTATCCTTGTGCGACAAGTAATCTATTCTAGAATTACGATACTTTCCATAAACTAATAAACAATTCTTTAACACTTGCGATTGACCTTTATATGCAAGATTTTGACTTTATCTTTAGCAAGATTTGACTCTTTGACTTTCTCCAGCTTCTTTGCCATTCAGAAGATTTTGTAAATCTTCAAGATTTTTAACTGCTCAAGACTTTCATATCCCAACAATCCTCCCCAACTTGAATTCTACTTGATTGACTTCAAGTTCCTTTGTAACTTTTCTTTGTAGATTAATCTTTACTCCGTCATCTTCAAGAAATGATTGTCTTTGTCTTTGTATTGTAGTTTCGCACTTTATCAAAGTATCTTTAGTCTTTTATAGCATTATCCAAAGAAGCTCCATCTTTACAACAACACACACACATATGACAATTTGTACATTAATTAAGTTTAAGTTGCATACTATTCTCATCACTTCGTGAATCATTGAAAATTTAATGGATTTAGATCTCTTTACCAAAGCCATTATCTCGAGTAGCCGAATGTTTTGGTGTGTAAGACAATGGTACATTGATAACCATATGATTTTAGCAAATCACCACTATCAACAGATTTGATTAGTCTTTACCAAAAGTTGTACCTTCCGACTAGTTAGTTCTTTTATCTAAAGGTGAACTAATTACCAATAATGGTTTTTCCACGCCCTTTACCACAAGCCATTTTCTTGGGCTAGCCAACTCTTCACATTATCGATATGGCGAGTTGATTACCATCCAACTTATTAGCAAGTTGTCAACTAAAACGGATTTGATATATCTTTACCGTAGCCGCTTGCTCATGGATTAGTCAATCCTTTTGTAACCATGGTGGATTGATAACCTATTGATGTTATCATCACAAAACCATTTATTCAACCTTTATTTTAAAATATTTATTAAATAACAAAAGGTTTCTTCTAAAATTCATTTAACTCGGTTTATTTTCAAGAAACAAGACTTTGATGAAAGTATCTGTCGATCGCTAGATACTTTGAATAAAAGTACCGATTTATCAAAAATATTTATTCAAATAAAATTCATACCGCTTATTGATCATCTTCAAGAATAGTAGTCCAATTGATAAATAAGTTGATAACCATGCAAGCGCTTTCATTATCCTCTTCTACTTCCAATCCATGCTCTAGCATTCTTCTCATGAGCTCGACCGTGAGAGGGTATCTTCTTCTCAAACATGTGTATCATTGTTCCATTTTCCAAATTCTAAACATGAACTCCGCACTCTTCAAAGAATCTCCGAAACAATTTCCCAAATTTTCTTGATTCTTCCAAATATCATCGTTGTTCTCTTCGCTTCTCATATAGTTATGAGATCACCATGTAAAACTAAACCAATCCTTCTAATGGATTATTTTCAAAGTAAGTCTTCACCACATTATATAAGTAGAATAGATCAACTCTATCTATAATGTGCAAGAAGTCCCATAGCCTTTGAAAACTTTGACGCTTTCATCTTCTTTATGAAAATATGTAATCTCCATCCTTGATTTCACAACTTCAAAACACTAATCTTTGATCCGTTCATCTTCATGTCATCATCTTCCTTTGTATAATCAAAATCTACCACCGAGATAATTCTTTAATTCATCACTAGTCTCGATCTTAATTCAACTTTTTTCTTTGAAAACCGAACATCCAGAATCTCGCTTTTCCTTTTCTTTTCAAACTCTTCTTTCTTTCACCTCACCCAAGTAGCTTCTTTCTAAAGTCTTTAATACCGCAACATCTTTCTTATAATCCTCCTAGCAAAGATCATATAATCTTTTCATCTCAAAATAATTAAACTGCAATCCTTTATACCCTTGACTTTTCGTGATAAGCCATCATAGCATTTCTGTCTTTAGCTTTATTAAGTCTTGGCATAAATCTAATCGGAACAGCGATCAGAATGGTTCATGTTGGAATCACTACTAAACAAGATTTCAAGTAGTTATATTTCATATGTAATAGGTAGCTTTATTATGGCCTTTATGTTTGTTTAAGGTCTAGCTTATGTGAAGGCCCATAGCTTAGGCCCAAGCCCACATAAGAAAGGATGGGAACTAGGAGTGTTGCCTAGCTTCCCTCCTATAAATACTTGTAAACCCTCATTTGAGGGTTGGTTGTTCTGTTATTCTCTTCACACATTCACCTACGCCAACCGTGCTACTCTTATCGTGTATGTGTGCTTGGTTACTTGTTCAATCGCCTTTATCTCTTTCTCTATAACTTGTGTTTGTAAAACTAGTGACCTAACAAGGGTATCAATTGCCAAATAGTTGGGTGTACTGCTTGTTTTTTGAAGTTTTGGTTTTGGGTCTTACGCCGTAAAGATAACGCAATCTTTGGTTATCTTAAAAACTCGCTTTTACACTTTTTAATCCAAGATTCTTGTACTTTCAATGTTTTGAGGTGTTAAAATACTTGTTTTGGCAAAAGTTTCAAACTTTACGCGCGATTTACGCTTTTAAGTTTGTTTTGTTCAGGGTGTCGTTTCTACGGCAGAACCCGCTTAGCGCTTTTGGTACATCAAAATTCACACTTTGTGTTCTTTTGGTACTATTGAAGCTATTCCATAACAAAAATCTGTTTAGAAACACATTTGGGCAAAATCAAAATTACGAGTAATCCTACGCGTATCAAAACCCTAAAATTACGCGTAAGATTTTCCTTGGTTTGATCTTCAATTTTCGGGTTTATTCCGTGTTTTCTTACTTGGATAAGTCTCGAAATACGTCGACTTTGGATATCTTTTGCACCGTGAAGTGTAAAGATCATTTGGCAAAACCCTAAAATTATGCATAAGATAAGCTTACGCCAGAGAAATTCTACGCATAAGATTCACTTTACGAAACTTAGGTTCTACGCTAAGGTAATCCTCGCCTAACTTTCACGCTTAACTTTGTCTACGACAAATTTAGTGCTTTTATCCTACTTACGCCAGAAGCTTAATCCCACGCGTAACTCCTCATTGTTACGCCGTAACGCTTGGTGTTTTACGATAAGTGCTACTTGGTTCTTGTCTTTCTATGCCTAAGGACACTTCATCAACAAAGTTTCATTCGACTACAAGATCCATTTTACCACACAAGTTAATCATCATGTCTCAACCACCATACTCTAACTATTTCCCTCACACTTATAATCATCCACAACAACAACAATTAACTCCACAACATCAACAATGGAATCAACAATGCTATTTATCAACAACAATTTAATCAAGAACATACTCCACAACTTGGTGCAATTCCACAACCACAAATGGTTCAACCATCACCAAGTCTTCAAGCTCTACCCTACACAAACGATTTCAATCAACATCCATCATGAAGTACTCATGAAGGAACCCACTTGGTTTGCAAAGATGTGTGAAGCTTTAAGCGACAACAATCAATTCATGAAGCTGGATCACTTGATAGACCTCCAATGCTCACTCCAGAAACTACGATCAATGGGTGATAAGGTTCTTTAGGTTTTGTGATCTAAAGAAGCCACATGGAAAGTTCTTAAAGAAGGTTATCTTGAAGGTCCATTTGAAATGCCTATCATGTATTGTAGATTGGAGATCCAATCATTGCTCCACCAAGAGATGAACAAACCAACATTGCTACTGCATGTATTTAAATCCCACGTAACTTCTACACTATGAAGTCGATAAACTTGCAATGGAATACATCCTCTTAGGATTACCAAACCCAATTCTTCGTAGTGTTGATGCTCAAAAGATCGCACAAAAATGTGGGATCATATTCGCCTTCTTATGGAAGGATCTGATCAATCGTGAGGATTTGGAATCCAAAATTTACTTGGCTTATGAACACTTCATGATTGAACCCGAGAGACACTAGAGTCCTATCATCATCGATTTTCGTGACATCATCAATGATTTGATAAACACAACATCATCATGCCACGAATTGCGTGAATACTAAGTTCCCGAGTAGTCTTGGTCCGTAATGGGAGAAGTATGTCATTTTCCGCTGCGTAAGAATATGCATCATTCTACTTATGGATTGTTGTACGATTACTTGAAGCCTCATGAAAAGGAAGTTGATCGGAAAGGATTCTCCGTGCTCAAATTGCTAAACAATCACAACCGGACAATCAACAACTTGCCTTGTATGCTCAATGAATTATCCTCTCAACCAAAGAACTCAACCAATCGCTTTAAACACACCTTCACAAAGAACAACCTCAACCTCAACAAAATCAATTGGTTCCATACAAAGAACAATGCTCAAGCATATGTCGTTGAAGCTCTTCGAGGAAATCGATCCATTCGCATTGCAACAAGGATTTGTAATGATTGCTAATGCTTTTGGTCATACACCAACAAATCCAACAATCGCATTCGCTCTCATCTAACACACGGACTCAAGCTGTTGTGAACAATGGACGTGGTTGAAGTTCGTAATCGTGATTATGGTCACGATGGGCGGTGGTCAAGGGTTTAATCTTGTCGGTAGGAATAACAACAGAGCTCAGTGATGGAACAGGAAATGCTCGTAATCGGTTAAATGGTCTTAGATGCTACAACCGCAATGAGAAGGACACTGATAATGCATGCCCAAAGCCAAGGACTAGGGGCGGTGCTTATTTCAAAGAGGCTTTACTTTTGGCTCTAAGGATGAAGTCGGTGGATCTCTTACGTATAAAGAACGAGCTTTATGGCGATGCACTCGATGATGATATGGAGGACTTGGGCTAATGCACCGTTTGTTATGTTGATGGCTAATATGCATGAGCGCATACGAGTGATACAGCTCAAGTTAGAGATCGATGGCTTGTCTCGTGTACCCGAACAAACCATCATCATATCTCGAACCAATCTTCCGCCAATATCTCGAATCCGCACGATCGATCGCTCAAATGAGTCTTCACATCTTTTCTCGATGATTTTCAAGTTAACCTCGTAGTTACATTTGACGATCAAGATGACCTTATGGTTTCTTTGATAATCAAATTGACTCGTGGTCGCATTGAGGATCTAAAGAATGATCATGTTGAGACTCACATTGAACAAGATGATCTTGCCTCATCCGGATTTTGCTCGGTTAATTCAAGACCATAAAATCAAAATGGAGGAATGTTATGCATTAAATCAATCTTTAAAAAGTAAAAATGCACTCGTTAACCAAGGATTTTGAATGCTTACAAATGCAACTCAACTTTTTCAAAACTCAAGAAAACTGTGAAAAAGGTTTTGAAGCCGCTTTGCAAAATCTCATCAAATGAAAAATACTTAGAGAGACAGACAAGCGTGATCTAGTCACCAAGAATGCTTTTTGTCCAATTAGAACAATGAAACACGAACATAAAAGCAAATTAACGCTCACCTTGAAAATCAAAAGCTAGGCCGAGTTGTTAAATTGTCAAAACAAGCTCCGCATACAAAAAGCATTCAACGAATCGGTAGATGACCTTCTTGATGAAATTCTCGTGCAAAACAAACTTAAAGAGTTTAAAATTGTTGTTTACAAACATGGTGAATCCGTAACAGCTATTGAAAAGTTTACCTTAAAACCCAATCCAAAAGGATATGGAAAAATCTAATCGACATAAACCAAAGCTTTCACTAAAAACATTCAAACCAACTCTCAAGTTTCCAAGGTAATACAAAATTGATAATACTGTCATGAGTGTTGTTGAATATCATCGCCAAGAGGAATTAGATGCGAAGACGAGAGTCGATCAAAATTAAAAATGTTGTTTACAACAAACCTTTAATTATAAAACGCTGGTCACTTTCAACACACCAACGGATTCTTCTAACACACCAAGGGTTATCATCAAACACATGAGTCTTCTAATGTTAATCCCAAAATGTAATTTGCACAAACTTATGGTCCTTTACCTTCCATTAGTGAAGTAAACTCAAAACTCGAAAATCAAAAATCCTTCGATATTTTGACATTTTCATGGTCGACCTCAAATTTTACAACATGAGATAGAATATCGATCCGAAATCAAAGTTGAACATTTTCAATCGCCTCGCGCGAGAACAAAGAGACATTTTTCGTAAAAATCTTTTACCTAATGTTAAAACTTGAAAAGTTGTGCAATTGTCCGGGAAAAGGATTTTCATAAGGAACTTGGGGTAATGAAAACGCTTGAGAAAACAGTAAACATCTATTTCTAACACAAAACGCAAAAAGAAACCGTTGAGAAAAGATGTTGATCGACTCTTGAAGATGTTATCTGTACGATATCCATAATGTTGTGTTACTTCATGCTTTGCCATTTGCATCCGACACATCTCTCACGATATTGTTGAAACTGCTAGTAATCATGGAGAACACCGATAATGTGCTTCGGATCGAGTCTTTAAAAGTCGAAAATAAACGACTACTCACCGAATTTACAATGCAAAACGTCGTCTTTCATTGGTGTGAAAAGATATTCACAACCATCAACTTAGTTTTCAAAAGAAAATCGCCACCGAGTGAAAAATCTTCCGATCCTAAAATTGAGCAAATGGATGATCAAAACGTGTCTTTGAAAAGTCAAATCTCAAAATATGGACAAGAACTTTTAAAGTTAAACAGAATATGGTGTCATATTTGATTTACTCAAAAGACTCAACTTGAAGCATCAAACGAACTTGATCACTATCTTACTCACACTAGAGAAGTCATGAATTTTGCCGGTAATATTCGTCGAAAATCAAGATCTCGATTCACACCATCTCTAAGTTACGGTGAATGTTAGAAAGTATGCACAACTTCCGCCTCTGTGTGATTAAGAGATTAGCACCAACACACTTAGTAATCGTGATCCTAGAATTCCACCCAAATCACAAGTTGCTAATGTGTTTCATCGAAACAGAATAGTTGCATCTTTTCCAAACGTCCGCATTTCACAAACTTAGAGCACTCAATCAAGAATAGGAAGTCATGACCTAAGAAAAGATCAATAAAGAATGCTAAAGTAGAAGAACACCCTAGGACTCAATAAAATCATGTTGCTTCCACTATAGATGTTGCGTCTGAAAATGTAATACAAATAGTGATGTAATCGAATGCTAAATGCTAAGTACTTTTGATATTCATCGATGCACCTTGTGTTATTTGTCGAAGAGTATGAATTCGATTGTCATGACAAATGTGTTGCTAAAACTATAATCTCTCGATTACGGAATCCTAAGAATCGAATACCTTTAGGCCCACTAATCATTCTAAGTCCGTGCTTCAGAAACCACCTTCTTTAGATTCTACAACAACCATTGCTATCACAAGAGCTCGCTTCACCTCCTAAGAAGAATGTAGTACCACCTAGTGTTTTCACCAAGACTAAAGCAAAGAGTAGTTATAGATGGCGTAAATGGATATATAACACACTAGGATTTAAATGGATGCCTAGAATTCTCAATGTGTGTATGTCTAACATATCGCTCGAACCCCCAACATTTCGGGTTCCACATCTACTTATATTCCATCCGTGTCGCCCTGTGTGTAATGCAGTGATACGATCATTCTCCTGGATTGTTGATAGCGGATGTTCTCGACACATGACAGCAACCTTAAACCATATCAACTTTATTGCAAAGTTCATTGGCACCGCTGTATTCGGGAATCGATCACTTCAGCCTATCATGGGCTACGGAAATTATGTTAATGGGAACATCGAATCAGCAGGGTTTACTATGTCAAGGCCCTCACCACAACCGGTTTCAGAGGTCAATTTTGTGATGGAGATTGAGGTTGCTTTCAGGAGAAAACTTGTTTCATTCGTGATCTACATGGAAATGACCTTATGTCCGCTTCATGTAATTCTAGCCTCTACACTATCTCTATGCAAGACATGGTTGCTTCCTCTCCCATTTGCTTACTTTCAAAGGCAACATCTACAAAATCCTGGCTATGGCATCCGCCGTCTCTTACATCTAAACTTTCAAACCATCACCAACCTTGCTCGACACAAACTAGTTGAAGGACTCCCACGATTTCTAAGATTCAAAAGATCACCTTGCTCACCGTGAACAAGTGGAAAAGCACTCGTGCTCATTTTCCTTCAAAGGTGGAACACATCTCTCAAAGATGTGCTCCATCTTCTTCACATGGATTTGTGGCCCGGATGCGTGTGCAAACGATCAACCAAACGCTACATCTTAGTAATTGTTGATGACTACTCACGATGGACTTGGGTCTACTTTCTTCGTAGCAAAGACCAAGCTCCACAAATGATCATCACCTTTCACAAAAATACGTGTTCACCGCAACACCGTCCCGGATAATCGAATGCATAAAGGAACCGAATTTGTTAACAAAACCCTTCGTGAATTTTATGAGAAAGTGGAATTCAAAGATCAAACATCTATTGCACGTACACCGAACAAAACGGAGTTGTTGAAAGACGAAATCAACGCAGCGGAAGCTGCAAGAACAATGTTAATCAATGCTAAACTTCCAGATTACTTATGGGCGTGTCGATCATCGCATGGTATACTCAAAATCGCTCTATGATCACAAACGCCACAACAAAACACCTTTCGAGCTTGTCCACAACTATAAACCGAACCTCAAACACTTTCATGTATTTGGATCCTGCTATCCGAATAATGATCGTGATGATTTTGGAAAGCTCAAAGCCAAAGCCGATATTGAGTCTTTATTGGATCACTGTGACAATTCTAAAGGTTTCCAACTGAATCGCCGAACTAAGGAGGTAATGGAAACGATTCATGCTCATTTCGATGAACTCACGAAACGGTTTCTCGAGTATAACAACTTAGAACCCGCCACAACCGCTTAAACTTCCTCAACCCCATCATCACCGAAGAAAGCCCTCACTAACTCGTCAACAAATGGAAAGGTTATTTGCTCCTCGCTCGCGACGATATTGATGAACGTGCCCTGTGTATCCGCTGTTTCCGCACAACCCGACAATATTCCTATACCGATACACCGCTACAACAACCATCGTTGAAGATGCACCTACACCGCTTGACTCCAACACAACAATTGAACACACCGCTCCAACAATGATGAACCAACCGATGATATTCTCAATGTAATACCCCACCAGCAGATTTTGATCCAAATGCTCTTCAACCGTTTGCACAATGAGACCGCCGCACTGTATGTCGCAGAATCATCAACAAACCATTTGAACCCTCGTAATCCGCACAATGTATACCAACATCAACCTCTACACATAGATGGACAAAGACCATCCTCCGCTAGCATTATTGGCAACCCGAATCAACCAACATTACGAGACAACGTCTTCACACGCACGGTGAACATTACATTTATGCACTCACCGTCCGCGCTAACTGAGCCTAAAAACATTAAAGATGCAATGACAAAAGACAACTGATTGAATCCATGCAGAAGAACTCAACCAATTCAAACGCCTTGAAGTATGGAACCGGTTGAAAGACCAACAGGGTCTACGTCATTGGTTTAAAATGGATTTGGAAAACAAATTGATGTCAAGGGAACGCCATCCAAACAAGTCACGCTCTAGTTGCTAAGGGTTATCGCCGTGAAGAGGAATAGACTTTGAAGAATCTTTTCGGCTGCTCGCCTTGAGGTCGTTTCGAATATTTCTCGCGTCACGCTCATATGAATATGACGGTTCATCGATGGATGTCAAAACGGCGTTTCAATGGAAAACTTAAAGAAACGGTCTATGTCACCCAACCGTATGGATTCGTTGATCCCGAGTTCCCGAACCATGTCTACAAACTGAACAAAGCTCTTTATGGTCTCAAACAAGCCCCTGCATGGTGTATGATAAGCTATCATCTTCCTCATTGCCAATAATTTCACCAAAGGCTCGGTTGACCCAACTCTTTTATACAATATCACGGGCACACATCTTAATTGTTCAAATTTACGTGATGACATCATTTTGGGTCATCACATAAAAGTTTTCAATCGCTTTTACAAAACTAATGAAGAAAAATTTTGAAATGTCCATGATGGGTGAACTTACGCTCTTTCTAGGACCGCAAGTTCATCAATCACCCCGGTATTTTCGAGTCACCCAAATATGCCCTTGAATCTGTTAAACAAATTTGGAATGACAACTGTGACACTTATGCCACACCAATGGCTCATACCAAGAAGTTAGATGTCGATTTACATGGAAATTGGTTGACCCTACCAAATACCAAGTATTATCGTCCTCATGTATCTAACAGCCAGCAGACCGACATTGTCTTTGTCGCTTATCTATGCTCCGCTATCACCGCGACTCATCGAAACCCACCTCTCGAGGCTAAAAGAACTCCGATACATCGCGGAACCATTAAACTGGGATCCGTATCCAAGGATTTTGCTTTTGAACTACCGCTTTTCACGCCGATCACGCAGGGATGCCTAGACTCAATGAAAAGTATTTCGTGAGCACTACAATTTCTATGATAAACCGGTGTCTTGGCAATCAAAGAAGCAGGATTGTAC